>CAUZWO010000115.1:0-24786 GCA_963583835.1 Drosophila immigrans
CTTTCGGAAAACGTGTCACAAAACCCTCTATAGGGCAGTGGCGTCGACGCAAGGCATGTTATATGAAAAAAATTTTACATGTGAAATTTATATGACCGTGGAGTAATATATTGCCGGCATAGGTCACATATTATATGGATTGATAACATATTGAAGTTAAATGTTTTATTCTTCAATTAATGCAACAAAATGCTATATTGGAAGATGGTACTCAATACAAGTGTGTCTCCAAAAAAAATGTTTCACATATTAAAACTTCATCATTTTGATATATTCATAAGAGTTATAACCATCACATGTGAAATAAATTGCTTAAGAAATAAAAAATTTACATGCAAGAAAAATTTTATTTGAGAAAATTTCTATATGAAAAAAGACTACCTTTCGGAAAACGTGTCACAAAACCTTTGTAGGGAAGTAGGGTCGCGCAAGCAACGAAATATGAAAAAAATTGTAACATGTGAAACTCATATGACTGTGAAGTGGTGTGTGTAAAATATAGTAATTTTTCACATGTAAACACAATAAATCATATTGACACAAAATTTAAAAACAAAGTTATTCATATTGAATATCATTAAAGTTATAAAAGTCATACAAATTTTCTTGTGAATAAAATTTCATTTGAGAAAAAGTACCTTATGAAAAAAGTCTACCTTTCGGAAAACGTGTCAGAAAACCTTTGTAGGGAAGTAGTGTCGCGCAAGCATCGTAATATGAAAAAAAAAGGCAACCTTTCGGAAAACGTGTCACAAAACCTCTATAGGGGAGCGGCGTCGCGCAAGGCATGTTATATGAAAAAAGTTTCACATATGAAATTCATATGACCGTGGAGTAATATATTGCCGGCATTGATCACATATTATATGGATTGATAAAATATTGAAGTTAAATGTTTTATTATTAAATTAATGCAACATAATGCAATATTGCAAGATGATAATCAATACAAGTGTGTCTCAAAAAAAATGTTGCACATGTTAAAACTATATCATTTTGATATATTCATAAGAGCTATAATAATCACATGTGAAATATATTGCTTAAGATATAAAAAATTTACATGCAAAAAAATTTTATTTTGAGATAATTTCTATATGAAAAAAGATAACCTTTCGGAAAACGTGTCACAAAACCTTTGTAGGGAAGTAGTATCGTGCAAGCAACGTAATATGAAAAAATTTTAACATGTGAAACTCATGTGACTGTGAAGTGGTGTGTGTAAAATATAGTAATTTTTTCACATGTAAACACACTATCTCATATTGACACAAAATTTAAAAAGAAAATTATTCATATTGAATATCATTCAAGTTATAAAAGTCATGAAAAATTTACATGTGAAAAAATTTTTTTTTTTAAAAAAAGTTTCATATGAAAAAAGTCGACCTTTCGGAAAACGTGTCACAAAACCTTTGTAGGGAAGTAGTGTCGTGCAAGCAACGTAATATGAAAAAATTTTAACACGCGAAACTCATGTGACTGTGAAGTGGTGTGTATAAAATATAGTAATTTTTCACATGTAAACACACTATCTCATATTGACACAAAATTTAAAAACAAAATTATTCATATTGAATATCATTAAAGTTATAAAAGTCATAAAAATGTTCTTGTGAAAAAAAATTTCATTTGAGAAAAAGTTTCTTATGAAAAAAGTTTACCTTTCGGAAAACGTGTCACAAAACCTTTGTAGGGAAGTAGTGTCGCGCAAGCAACGTAATATGAAAAAATTGTAACATGCGAAACCCATATGACTGTGAAGTTGTGTGTGTAAAATATAGTAATTTTTCACATGTAAACACACTATCTCATATTGACACAAAATTTAAAAACAAAATTATTCATATTGAATATCATAAAATTTATAAAATTCATGCAAATTTGAGAAAAAGTTCTATATGAAAAAAAGGCTACCTTTCGGAAAACGTGTCACAAACCCTCTATAGGGCAGTGGCGTCGCGCAAGGCATGTTTTATGAAAAAAATTTTACATGTGAAATTTAAATGACCGTGGAGTAATATATTGTCGGCATAGGTCACATATTATATGGATTGATAAAATATTGAAGTTAAATGTTTTATTATTAAACTAATGCAACAAAATGCTATATTGCAAGATGGTACTCAATACAAGTGTGTCTCCAAAAAAAAAGTTTCACATGTTAAAACTACATCATTTTGATATATTCATAAGAGTTATAACCATCACATGTGAAATAAATTGCTTAAGAAATAAAAAATTTACATGCAAGAAAAATTTTATTTGAGATAATTTCTATATGAAAAAAGACAACCTTTCGGAAAACGTGCCACAAAACCTTTGTAGGGAAGTAGTATCGTGCAAGCAACGTAATATGAAAAAATTTTAACATGTGAAACTCATGTGACTGTGAAGTGGTGTGTGTAAAATATAGTAATTTTTCACATGTAAACACACTATCTCATATTGACACAAAATTTAAAAAGAAAATTATTCATATTGAATATCATTAAAGTTATAAAAGTCATGAAAAATTTACATGTGAAAAAAATTTTTTTTGAAAAAAAGTTTCATATGAAAAAAGTCTACCTTTCGGAAAACGTGTCACAAAACCTTTGTAGGGAAGTAGTGTCGTGCAAGCAACATAATATGAAAAAAATTTTAACATGTGAAACTCATGTGACTGTGAAGTGTGTGTGTGTAAAATATAGTAATTTTTCACATGTAAACACACTATCTCATATTGACACAAAATTTAAAAACAAAATTATTCATATTGAATATCATTAAAGTTATAAAAGTCATGAAAAATTTACATGTGAAAAAAATTTTTTTTGAAAAAAAGTTTCATATGAAAAAAGTCTACCTTTCGGAAAACGTGTCACAAAACCTTTGTAGGGAAGTAGTGTCGCGCAAGCAACGTAATATGAAAAAATTTTAACATGCGAAACTCATATGACTGTGAAGTTGTGTGTGTAAAATATAGTAATTTTTCACATGTAAACACACTATCTCATATTGACACAAAATTTAAAAACAAAATTATGTCATATTGAATATCATAAAATTTATAAAATTCATGCAAATTTGAGAAAAAGTTCCATATGAAAAAAAGGCTACCTTTCGGAAAACGTGTCGCAAACCCTCTATAGGGCAGTGGCGTCGCGCAAGGCATCTTATATGAAAATAATTTCACATATGAAATTCATATGATCGTCGAGTAATATATTGCCGGCATAGGACACATATTATATGGATTGATAAAATAATGAAGTTAAATGTTTTATTATTAAATTAATGCAACAAAATGCTATATTGCAAGATGGTACTTAATACAAGTGTGTCTCAAAAAAAATATTTCACATGTTAAAACTATATCATTTTGATATATTCATAAGAGTTATAACCATCACATGTGAAATAAATTGCTTAAGAAATAAAAAATTTACATGCAAGAAAAATTTTATGTGAGATAATTTCTATATGAAAAAAGACAACCTTTCGGAAAACGTGTCACAAAACCACTATAGGGGAGTGGCGTCGCGCAAGGCATCTTAAATGAAAATAATTTCACATATGAAATTCATATGATCGTGGAGTAATATATTGCCGGCATAGGTCACATATTATATGGATTGATAAAATATTGAAGTTAAATGTTTTATTATTAAACTAATGCAACAAAATGCTATATTGCAAGATGGTACTCAATACAAGTGTGTCTCCAAAAAAAAAGTTTCACATATTAAAACTTCATCGTTTTGATATATTCATAAGAGTTATAACCATCACATGTGAAATAAATTGCTTAAGAAATAAAAAATGTACATGCAAAAAAAATTTTATTTGAGATAATTTCTATATGAAAAAAGGCTACCTTTCGGAAAACGTGTCACAAAACCTCTATAGGGGGGTGGCGTCGCGCAAGGCATCTTATATGAAAATAATTTCACATATGAAATTCATATGATCGTGGAGTAATATATTGCCGGCATAGGACACATATTATATGGATTGATAAAATAATGAAGTTAAATGTTTTATTATTAAATTAATGCAACAAAATGCTATATTGCAAGATGGTACTTAATACAAGTGTGTCTCAAAAAAAAATATTTCACATGTTAAAACTATATAATTTTGATATATTCATAAGAGTTATAACCATCACATGTGAAATAAATTGCTTAAGAAATAAAAAATTTACATGCAAGAAAAATTTTATGTGAGATAATTTTCTATATGAAAAAAGATAACCTTTCGGAAAACGTGTCACAAAACTTTTGTAGGGAAGTAGTGTCGTGCAAGCAACGTAATATGAAAAAATTTTAACATGTGAAACTCATATGACTGTGAAGTTGTGTGAGTAAAATATAGTAATTTTTCACATGTAAACACAATATCTCATATTGACACAAAATTTAAAAACAAAATTATTCATATTGAATATCATAAAATTTATTAAATTCATGCAAATTTTGCATGTGAAAAAAAATTTCATTTGAGAAAAAGTTCCATATGAAAAAAAGTCACCTCTCGGAAAACGTGTCACAAAACCTTTGTAGGGAAGTAGTGTCGCGCAAGCAACGTAATATGAACAAATTTTAACATGTGAAACTCATATGACTGTGAAGTTGTGTGTGTAAAATATAGTAATTTTTTCACATGTAATCACAATATCTCATATTGACACAAAATTTAAAAACAAAATTATTCATATTGAATATCATTAAAGTTATAAAAGTCATACAAATTTTCTTGTGAAAAAAATTTAATTTGAGAAAAAGTTTTTTATGAAAAAAGTCTACCTTTCGAAAAACGTGTCAGAAAACCTTTGTAGGGAAGTGCTGTCGCGCAAGCATCGTAATATAGAAAAATTCTAACATGTGAAACTCATATGACTGTGAAGTGGTTGTGTGGAAAATATTTTAATTTTTCACATATAAACACAATAAATCATATTGACACAAAATTTAAAAACAAAATTATTCATATTGAATATCATTAAAGTTATAAAAGTCATACAAATTTTCTTGTGAATAAAATTTCATTTGAGAAAAAGTTTCTTATGAAAAAAGTCTACCTTTCGGAAAACGTGTCAGAAAACCTTTGTAGGGAAGTAGTGTCGCGCAAGCATCGTAATATGTAAAAAAAAGGCTACCTTTCGGAAAACGTGTCACAAAACCTCTATAGGGGAGCGGCGTCGCGCAAGGTATGTTATATGAACAAAATTTTACATATGAAATTCATATGACCGTGGAGTAATATATTGCCGTCATTGGTCACATATTATATGGATTGATAAATATTGAAGTTAAATGTTTTATTATTAAATTAATGCAACATAATGCAATATCGCATGATGGTAATCAATACAAGTGTGTCTCAAAAAAAATGTTGCACATGTTAAAACTATATCATTTTGATATATTCATAAGAGATATAATTATCACATGTGAAATAAATTGCTTAAGAAATAAAAAATTTACATGCAAAAAAAATTTTATTTGAGAAAATTTCTATATGAAATAATGCTACCTTTCGGAAAACGTGTCACAATACCTTTATAGGGAAGTAGTGTCGTGCAAGCAACGTAATATGAAAAAATTTTAACATGTGAAACTCATGTGACTGTGAAGTGGTGTGTGTAAAATATAGTAATTTTTCACATGTAAACACACTATCTCATATTGACACAAAATCTAAAAAGAAAATTATGCATATTGAATATCATTTAAGTTATAAAAGTCATACAAATTTTCTTGTGTGAAAAAAATTTCATTTGAGAAAAAGTTTCTTATGAAAAAAGTCTACCTTTCGGAAAACGTGTCACAAAACCTTTGTATGGAATTAGTGTCGCGCAAGCATCGTAATATGAAAAAATTGTAACATGTGAAACTCATATGATTGTGAAGTGGTGTGTGTAAAATATTGTAATTTTTCACATATAAACACAATAAATCATATTGACACAAAATTTAAAAACAAAATTATTCATATTGAATATCATTAAAGTTATAAAAGTCATACAAATTTTCTTGTGAATAAAATTTCATTTGAGAAAAAGTTTCATATGAAAAAAGTCTACTTTTCGGAAAACGTGTCACAAAACCTTTGTAGGGAAGTAGTGTCGCGTAAGCATCGTAATATGAAAAAATTTTAACATGTGAAACTCATGTGACTGTGAAGTGGTGTGTGTAAAATATAGTAATTTTTCACATGTAAACACACTATCTCATATTGACACAAAATTTAAAAACAAAATTATTCATATTGAATATCATTAAAGTTATAAAAGTCATAAAAAATTTTCTTGTGAAAAAAATTTCATTTGAGAAAAAGTTTCTTATGAAAAAAGTCTACCTTTCGGAAAACGTGGCACAAAACCTTTGTATGGAAGTAGTGTCGCGCAAGCATCGTAATATGAAAAAAATGTAACATGTGAAACTCATATGATTGTGAAGTGGTGTGTGTAAAATATAGTCATTTTTCAGATGTAAACACAATATCTCATATTGACACAAAATTTTAAAACAAAATTATTCATATTGAATATCACAAAATTTATAAAATTCATGCAAATTTTGCAAGTGAACAAAATTTTTATTTGAGAAAAAGATCCATATTAAAAAAAGTCGCCTCTCGGAAAACGTGTCACAAAACCTCTATACGGAAGTGGTTTCGCGCAAGGCATGTTATATGAAAAAAATGTCACTTATGAAATTCATATGACCGTATGAGTAATATGTTGCCGGCATAGGTCGCATATTATATGGATTGATAAAATATTGAATTTAAATGTTTTATTATTAAATTAATGCAACAAAATGCTATATTGCAAGATGGTACTCAATACAAGTGTGTCTCCAAAAAAAATGATTCACATATTAAAACTACATCATTTTGATATATTCATAAGAGCTATAATTATCACATGTGAAATAAATTGCTTAAGAAATAAAAAATTTACATGCAATAAAAATTTTATTTGAGAAAATTTCTATATGAAAAAAGGCTATCTTTCTGAAAACGTGTCACAAAACCTCTATAGGGAAGTAGCGTCGCGCAAGGCATGTTATATGAAAAAAATTTCACATATGAAATTCATATGACCGTGGAGTAATATATTGCCGGCATAGGTCACATATTATATGGATTGATAAAATATTGAAGTTAAATGTTTTATTATTAAACTAATGCAACAAAATGCTATATAGCAAGAAGGTACTCAATACAAGTGTGTCTCAAAAAAAATATTTCACATGTTAAAACTACATCATTTTGATATATTCATAAGAGATATAATTATCACATGTGAAATAAATTGCTTAAGAAATAAAAAATTTACATGCAAAAAAAATTTTATTTGAGATAATTTCTATATGAAATAAGGCTACCTTCGGAAAACGTGTCACAAAACCTTTATAGGGAAGTAGTGTCGTGCAAGCAACGTAATATGAACAAATTTTAACATGTGAAACTCATGTGACTGTGAAGTGGTGTGTGTAAAATATAGTAATTTTTCACATGTAAACACACTATCTCATATTGACACAAAATCTAAAAACAAAATTATTCATATTGAATAGCATTTAAGTTATAAAAGTCATAAAAATTTTCTTGTGAAAAAAATTTAATTTGAGAAAAAGTTTCTTATGAAAAAAGTCTACCTTTCGGAAAACGTGTCACAAAACCTTTGTAGGGAAGTAGTGTTGCGCAAGCAACGTAATATGAAAAAATTGTAACATGCGAAACTCATATGACTGTGAAGTTGTGTGTAAAATATAGTAATTTTTCACATGCAAACACAATATCTCATATTGACATAAAATTTAAAAACAAAATTATTCGTATTAAATATCATTAAAGTTATAAAAGTCATGAAAAATTTACATGTGAAAAAAATTTTCTTTGAAAAAAAGTTTCTTATGAAAAAAGTCTACCTTTCGGAAAACGTGTCACAAAACCTTTGTAGGGAAGTAGTGTCGTGCAAGCAACGTAATATGAAAAAATTGTAACATGCGAAACTCATGTGACTGTGAAGTGGTGTGTGTAAAATATAGTAATTTTTCACATGTAAACACACTATCTCATATTGACACAAAATTTAAAAACAAAATTATTCATATTGAATAGCATTTAAGTTATAAAAGTCATAAAAATTTTCTTGTGAATAAAATTTCATTTGAGAAAAAGTTTCATATGAAAAAAGTCTACTTTTCGGAAAACGTGTCACAAAACCTTTGTAGGGAAGTAGTGTCGCGTAAGCATCGTAATATGAAAAAATTTTAACATGTGAAACTCATGTGACTGTGAAGTGGTGTGTGTAAAATATAGTAATTTTTCACATGTAAACACACTATCTCATATTGACACAAAATTTTAAAACAAAATTATTCATATTGAATAGCATTTAAGTTATAAAAGTCATAAAAATTTTCTTGTGAAAAAAATTTCATTTGAGAAAAAGTTTCTTATGAAAAAAGTCTACCTTTCGGAAAACGTGTCACAAAACCTTTGTAGGGAAGTAGTGTCGCGCAAGCAACGTAATATGAAAAAATTGTAACATGCGAAACCCATATGACTGTGAAGTTGTGTGTGTAAAATATAGTAATTTTTCACATGTAAACACACTATCTCATATTGACACAAAATTTAAAAACAAAATTATTCATATTGAATATCATAAAATTTATAAAATTCATGCAAATTTGAGAAAAAGTTCTATATGAAAAAAAGGCTACCTTTCGGAAAACGTGTCACAAACCCTCTATAGGGCAGTGGCGTCGCGCAAGGCATGTTTTATGAAAAAAATTTTACATGTGAAATTTATATGACCGTGGAGTAATATATTGTCGGCATAGGTCACATATTATATGGATTGATAAAATATTGAAGTTAAATGTTTTATTATTAAACTAATGCAACAAAATGCTATATTGCAAGATGGTACTCAATACAAGTGTGTCTCCAAAAAAAAAGTTTCACATGTTAAAACTACATCATTTTGATATATTCATAAGAGTTATAACCATCACATGTGAAATAAATTGCTTAAGAAATAAAAAATTTACATGCAAGAAAAATTTTATTTGAGATAATTTCTATATGAAAAAAGACAACCTTTCGGAAAACGTGCCACAAAACCTTTGTAGGGAAGTAGTATCGTGCAAGCAACGTAATATGAAAAAATTTTAACATGTGAAACTCATGTGACTGTGAAGTGGTGTGTGTAAAATGTAGTAATTTTTCACATGTAAACACACTATCTCATATTGACACAAAATTTAAAAAGAAAATTATTCATATTGAATATCATTAAAGTTATAAAAGTCATGAAAAATTTACATGTGAAAAAAATTTTTTTTGAAAAAAAGTTTCATATGAAAAAAGTCTACCTTTCGGAAAACGTGTCACAAAACCTTTGTAGGGAAGTAGTGTCGTGCAAGCAACATAATATGAAAAAAATTTTAACATGTGAAACTCATGTGACTGTGAAGTGGTGTGTGTAAAATATAGTAATTTTTCACATGTAAACACACTATCTCATATTGACACAAAATTTAAAAACAAAATTATTCATATTGAATATCATAAAATTTATAAAATTCATGCAAATTTGAGAAAAAGTTCCATATGAAAAAAAGGCTACCTTTCGGAAAACGTGTCGCAAACCCTCTATAGGGCAGTGGCGTCGCGCAAGGCATCTTATATGAAAATAATTTCACATATGAAATTCATATGATCGTCGAGTAATATATTGCCGGCATAGGACACATATTATATGGATTGATAAAATAATGAAGTTAAATGTTTTATTATTAAATTAATGCAACAAAATGCTATATTGCAAGATGGTACTTAATACAAGTGTGTCTCAAAAAAAATATTTCACATGTTAAAACTATATCATTTTGATATATTCATAAGAGTTATAACCATCACATGTGAAATAAATTGCTTAAGAAATAAAAAATTTACATGCAAGAAAAATTTTATGTGAGATAATTTCTATATGAAAAAAGACAACCTTTCGGAAAACGTGTCACAAAACCTCTATAGGGGAGTGGCGTCGCGCAAGGCATCTTAAATGAAAATAATTTCACATATGAAATTCATATGATCGTGGAGTAATATATTGCCGGCATAGGTCACATATTATATGGATTGATAAAATATTGAAGTTAAATGTTTTATTATTAAACTAATGCAACAAAATGCTATATTGCAAGATGGTACTCAATACAAGTGTGTCTCCAAAAAAAAAGTTTCACATATTAAAACTTCATCGTTTTGATATATTCATAAGAGTTATAACCATCACATGTGAAATAAATTGCTTAAGAAATAAAAAATGTACATGCAAAAAAAATTTTATTTGAGATAATTTCTATATGAAAAAAGGCTACCTTTCGGAAAACGTGTCACAAAACCTCTATAGGGGAGTGGCGTCGCGCAAGGCATCTTATATGAAAATAATTTCACATATGAAATTCATATGATCGTGGAGTAATATATTGCCGGCATAGGACACATATTATATGGATTGATAAAATAATGAAGTTAAATGTTTTATTATTAAATTAATGCAACAAAATGCTATATTGCAAGATGGTACTTAATACAAGTGTGTCTCAAAAAAAAATATTTCACATGTTAAAACTATATCATTTTGATATATTCATAAGAGTTATAACCATCACATGTGAAATAAATTGCTTAAGAAATAAAAAATTTACATGCAAGAAAAATTTTATGTGAGATAATTTCTATATGAAAAAAGACAACCTTTCGGAAAACGTGTCACAAAACTTTTGTAGGGAAGTAGTGTCGTGCAAGCAACGTAATATGAAAAAATTTTAACATGTGAAACTCATATGACTGTGAAGTTGTGTGAGTAAAATATAGTAATTTTTCACATGTAAACACAATATCTCATATTGACACAAAATTTAAAAACAAAATTATTCATATTGAATATCATAAAATTTATTAAATTCATGCAAATTTTGCATGTGAAAAAAATTTCATTTGAGAAAAAGTTCCATATGAAAAAAAGTCACCTCTCGGAAAACGTGTCACAAAACCTTTGTAGGGAAGTAGTGTCGCGCAAGCAACGTAATATGAACAAATTTTAACATGTGAAACTCATATGACTGTGAAGTTGTGTGTGTAAAATATAGTAATTTTTCACATGTAATCACAATATCTCATATTGACACAAAATTTAAAAACAAAATTATTCATATTGAATATCATTAAAGTTATAAAAGTCATACAAATTTTCTTGTGAAAAAAATTTAATTTGAGAAAAAGTTTTTTATGAAAAAAGTCTACCTTTCGAAAAACGTGTCAGAAAACCTTTGTAGGGAAGTGCTGTCGCGCAAGCATCGTAATATAGAAAAATTCTAACATGTGAAACTCATATGACTGTGAAGTGGTGTGTGGAAAATATTTTAATTTTTCACATATAAACACAATAAATCATATTGACACAAAATTTAAAAACAAAATTATTCATATTGAATATCATTAAAGTTATAAAAGTCATACAAATTTTCTTGTGAATAAAATTTCATTTGAGAAAAAGTTTCTTATGAAAAAAGTCTACCTTTCGGAAAACGTGTCAGAAAACCTTTGTAGGGAAGTAGTGTCGCGCACGCATCGTAATATGTAAAAAAAGGCTACCTTTCGGAAAACGTGTCACAAAACCTCTATAGGGGAGCGGCGTCGCGCAAGGTATGTTATATGAACAAAATTTTACATATGAAATTCATATGACCGTGGAGTAATATATTGCCGTCATTGGTCACATATTATATGGATTGATAAAATATTGAAGTTAAATGTTTTATTATTAAATTAATGCAACATAATGCAATATCGCATGATGGTAATCAATACAAGTGTGTCTCAAAAAAAATGTTGCACATGTTAAAACTATATCATTTTGATATATTCATAAGAGATATAATTATCACATGTGAAATATATTGCTTAAGAAATAAAAAATTTACATGCAAAAAAAATTTTATTTGAGAAAATTTCTATATGAAATAATGCTACCTTTCGGAAAACGTGTCACAAAACCTTTATAGGGAAGTAGTGTCGTGCAAGCAACGTAATATGAAAAAATTTTAACATGTGAAACTCATGTGACTGTGAAGTGGTGTGTGTAAAATATAGTAATTTTTCACATGTAAACACACTATCTCATATTGACACAAAATCTAAAAAGAAAATTATTCATATTGAATATCATTTAAGTTATAAAAGTCATACAAATTTTCTTGTGAAAAAAATTTCATTTGAGAAAAAGTTTCTTATGAAAAAAGTCTACCTTTCGGAAAACGTGTCACAAAACCTTTGTATGGAAGTAGTGTCGCGCAAGCATCGTAATATGAAAAAATTGTAACATGTGAAACTCATATGATTGTGAAGTGGTGTGTGTAAAATATTGTAATTTTTCACATATAAACACACTATCTCATATTGACACAAAATTTAAAAACAAAATTATTCATATTGAATATCATTAAAGTTATAAAAGTCATAAAAATTTTCTTGTGAAAAAAATTTCATTTGAGAAAAAGTTTCTTATGAAAAAAGTCTACCTTTCGGAAAACGTGGCACAAAACCTTTGTATGGAAGTAGTGTCGCGCAAGCATCGTAATATGAAAAAAATGTAACATGTGAAACTCATATGATTGTGAAGTGGTGTGTGTAAAATATAGTCATTTTTCAGATGTAAACACAATATCTCATATTGACACAAAATTTTAAAACAAAATTATTCATATTGAATATCACAAAATTTATAAAATTCATGCAAATTTTGCAAGTGAACAAAATTTTATTTGAGAAAAAGATCCATATTAAAAAAAGTCGCCTCTCGGAAAACGTGTCACAAAAACTCTATACGGAAGTGGTTTCGCGCAAGGCATGTTATATGAAAAAAATGTCACATATGAAATTCATATGACCGATGAGTAATATGTTGCCGGCATAGGTCGCATATTATATGGATTGATAAAATATTGAATTTAAATGTTTTATTATTAAATTAATGCAACAAAATGCTATATTGCAAGATGGTACTCAATACAAGTGTGTCTCCAAAAAAAATGATTCACATATTAAAACTACATCATTTTGATATATTCATAAGAGCTATAATTATCACATGTGAAATAAATTGCTTAAGAAATAAAAAATTTACATGCAATAAAAATTTTATTTGAGAAAATTTCTATATGAAAAAAGGCTATCTTTCTGAAAACGTGTCACAAAACCTCTATAGGGAAGTAGCGTCGCGCAAGGCATGTTATATGAAAAAAATTTCACATATGAAATTCATATGACCGTGGAGTAATATATTGCCGGCATAGGTCACATATTATATGGATTGATAAAATATTGAAGTTAAATGTTTTATTATTAAACTAATGCAACAAAATGCTATATAGCAAGAAGGTACTCAATACAAGTGTGTCTCAAAAAAAATATTTCACATGTTAAAACTACATCATTTTGATATATTCATAAGAGATATAATTATCACATGTGAAATAAATTGCTTAAGAAATAAAAAATTTACATGCAAAAAAAATTTTATTTGAGATAATTTCTATATGAAATAAGGCTACCTTTCGGAAAACGTGTCACAAAACCTTTATAGGGAAGTAGTGTCGTGCAAGCAACGTAATATGAAAAAATTTTAACATGTGAAACTCATGTGACTGTGAAGTGGTGTGTGTAAAATATAGTAATTTTTCACATGCAAACACAATATCTCATATTGACACAAAATTTAAAAACAAAATTATTCGTATTAAATATCATTAAAGTTATAAAAGTCATGAAAAATTTACATGTGAAAAAAATTTTCTTTGAAAAAAAGTTTCTTATGAAAAAAGTCTACCTTTCGGAAAACGTGTCACAAAACCTCTATAGGGGAGCGGCGTCGCGCAAGGCATGTTATATGAAAAAAGTTTCACATATGAAATTCATATGACCGTGGAGTAATATTTTGCCGGCATTGATCACATATTATATGCATTGATAAAATATTGAAGTTAAATGTTTTATTATTAAATTAATGCAACATAATGCAATATTGCAAGATGGTAATCAATACAAGTGTGTCTCAAAAAAAATGTTGCACATGTTAAAACTATATCATTTTGATATATTCATAAGAGCTATAATAATCACATGTGAAATATATTGCTTAAGAAATAAAAAATTTACATGCAAAAAAAGTTTTATTTGAGAAAATTTCTATATGAAAAAAGACAACCTTTCGGAAAACGTGTCACAAAACCTTTGTAGGGAAGTAGGGTCGCGCAAGCAACGAAATATGAAAAAATTGTAACATGTGAAACTCATGTGACTGTGAAGTGGTGTGTGTAAAATATAGTAATTTTTCACATGTAAACACACTATCTCATATTGACACAAAATTTAAAAACAAAATTATTCATATTGAATAGCATTAAAGTTATAAAAGTCATAAAAATTTTCTTGTGAAAAAAATTTCATTTGAGAAAAAGTTTCTTATGAAAAAAGTCTACCTTTCGGAAAACGTGTCACAAAACCTTTGTATGGAAGTAGTGTCGCGCAAGCATCGTAATATGAAAAAATTGTGACATGTGAAACTCATATGATTGTGAAGTGGTGTGTGTAAAATATAGTAATTTTTCAGATGTAAACACAATATCTCATATTGACACAAAATTTTAAAACAAAATTATTCATATTGAATAGCATTAAAGTTATAAAAGTCATACAAATTTTCTTGTGAAAAAAATTTCATTTGAGAAAAAGTTTCTTATGAAAAAAGTCTACCTTTCGGAAAACGTGTCACAAAACCTTTGTATGGAAGTAGGGTCGCGCAAGCAACGAAATATGAAAAAATTGTAACATGAGAAACTCATATGACTGTGAAGTGGTGTGTGTAAAATATAGTAATTTTTCACATGTAAACACAATATCTCATATTGACACAAAATTTAAAAACAAAATTATTCGTATTAAATATCATTAAAGTTCTAAAAGTCATGAAAAATTTACATGTGAAAAAAATTTTCTTTGAAAAAAAGTTTCTTATGAAAAAAGTCTACTTTTCGGAAAACGTGTCACAAAACCTTTGTAGGGAAGTAGTGTCGCGTAAGCATCGTAATATGAAAAAATTTTAACATGTGAAACTCATGTGACTGTGAAGTGGTGTGTGTAAAATATAGTAATTTTTCACATGTAAACACACTATCTCATATTGACACAAAATTTAAAAACAAAATGATTCATATTGAATATCATTAAAGTTATAAAAGTCATAAAAATTTTCTTGTGAAAAAAATTTCATTTGAGAAAAAGTTTCTTATGAAAAAAGTCTACCTTTCGGAAAACGTGTCACAAAACCTTTGTATGGAAGTAGTGTCGCGCAAGCATCGTAATATGAAAAAATTGTAACATGTGAAACTCATATGATTGTGAAGTGGTGTGTGTAAAATATAGTCATTTTTCAGATGTAAACACAATATCTCATATTGACACAAAATTTTAAAACAAAATTATTCATATTGAATATCACAAAATTTATAAAATTCATTCAAATTTTGCAAGTGAACAAAATTTTATTTGAGAAAAAGATCCATATTAAAAAAAGTCGCCTCTCGGAAAACGTGTCACAAAACCTCTATACGGAAGTGGTTTCGCGCAAGGCATGTTATATGAAAAAAATGTCACATATGAAATTCATATGACCGATGAGTAATATGTTGCCGGCATAGGTCGCATATTATATGGATTGATAAAATATTGAAAATAAATGTTGTATTATTAAATTAATGCAACAAAATGCTATATTGCAAGATGGTACTCAATACAAGTGTGTCTCCAAAAAAAATGATTCACATATTAAAACTACATCATTTTGATATATTCATAAGAGCTATAATTATCACATGTGAAATAAATTGCTTAAGAAATAAAAAATTTACATGCAATAAAAATTTTATTTGAGAAAATTTCTATATGAAAAAAGGCTATCTTTCTGAAAACGTGTCACAAAACCTCTATAGGGAAGTAGCGTCGCGCAAGGCATGTTATATGAAAAAAATTTCACATATGAAATTCATATGACCGTGGAGTAATATATTGCCGGCATAGGTCACATATTATATGGATTGATAAAATATTGAAGTTAAATGTTTTATTATTAAACTAATGCAACAAAATGCTATATAGCAAGAAGGTACTCAATACAAGTGTGTCTCAAAAAAAATATTTCACATGTTTAAACTACATCATTTTGATATATTCATAAGAGTTATAACCATCACATGTGAAATAAATTGCTTAAGAAATAAAAAATTTACATGCAAGAAAAATTTTATTTGAGATAATTTCTATATGAAAAAAGACAACCTTTCGGAAAACGTGTCACAAAACCTTTGTAGGGAAGTAGTATCGTGCAAGCAACGTAATATGAAAAAATTTTAACATGTGAAACTCATGTGACTGTGAAGTGGTGTGTGTAAAATTTAGTAATTTTTCACATGTAAACACACTATCTCATATTGACACAAAATTTAAAAAGAAAATTATTCATATTGAATATCATTAAAGTTATAAAAGTCATAAAAAATTTACATGTGAAAAAAATTTTTTTTTAAAAAAAGTTTCATATGAAAAAAGTCTACCTTTCGGAAAACGTGTCACAAAACCTTTGTAGGGAAGTAGTGTCGCGCAAGCAACGTAATATGAAAAAATTTTAACATGTGAAACTCATATGACTGTGAAGTTGTGTGAGTAAAATATAGTAATTTTTCACATGTAAACACAATATCTCATATTGACACAAAATTTAAAAACAAAATTATTCATATTGAATATCATAAAATTTATTAAATTCATGCAAATTTTGCATGTGAAAAAAATATCATTTGAGAAAAAGTTCCATATGAAAAAAAGTCACCTCTCGGAAAACGTGTCACAAAACCTTTGTAGGGAAGTAGTGTCGCGCAAGCAACGTAATATGAACAAATTTTAACATGTGAAACTCATATGACTGTGAAGTTGTGTGTGTAAAATATAATAATTTTTCACATGTAATCACAATATCTCATATTGACACAAAATTTAAAAACAAAATTATTCATATTGAATATCATTAAAGTTATAAAAGTCATACAAATTTTCTTGTGAAAAAAATTTAATTTGAGAAAAAGTTTCTTATGAAAAAAGTCTACCTTTCGAAAAACGTGTCAGAAAACCTTTGTAGGGAAGTGCTGTCGCGCAAGCATCGTAATATAGAAAAATTCTAACATGTGAAACTCATATGACTGTGAAGTGGTGTGTGGAAAATATTGTAATTTTTCACATATAAACACAATAAATCATATTGACACAAAATTTAAAAACAAAATTATTCATATTGAATATCATTAAAGTTATAAAAGTCATACAAATTTTCTTGTGAATAAAATTTCATTTGAGAAAAAGTTTCTTATGAAAAAAATCTACCTTTCGGAAAACGTGTCAGAAAACCTTTGTAGGGAAGTAGTGTCGCGCAAGCATCGTAATATGAAAAAAAAGGAAACCTTTCGGAAAACGTGTCACAAAACCTCTATAGGGGAGCGGCGTCGCGCAAGGCATGTTATATGAACAAAATTTTACATATGAAATTTATATGGCCGTGGAGTAATATATTGCCGTCATGGGTCACATATTATATGGATTGATAAAATATTGAAGTTAAATGTTTTATTATTAAATTAATGCAACATAATGCAATATCGCAAGATGGTAATCAATACAAGTGTGTCTCAAAAAAAATGTTGCACATGTTAAAACTATATCATTTTGATATATTCATAAGAGATATAATTATCACATGTGAAATAAATTGCTTAAGAAATAAAAAATTTACATGCAAAAAAAATTTTATTTGAGAAAATTTCTATATAAAATAATGCTACCTTTCGGAAAACGTGTCACAAAACCTTTGTAGGGAAGTAGTGTCGCGCAAGCAACGTAATATGAAAAAATTTTAACATGTGAAACTCATGTGACTGTGAAGTGGTGTGTGTAAAATATAGTAATTTTTCACATGTAAACACACTATCTCATATTGACACAAAATCTAAAAACAAAATTATTCATATTGAATAGCATTAAAGTTATAAAAGTCATAAAAATTTTCTTGTGAAAAAAATTTCATTTGAGAAAAAGTTTCTTATAAAAAAAGTCTACCTTTCGGAAAACGTGTCACAAAACCTTTGTAGGGAAGTAGTGTTGCGCAAGCAACGTAATATGAAAAAATTGTAACATGCGAAACTCATATGACTGTGAAGTTGTGTGTGTAAAATATAGTAATTTTTCACATGTAAACACACTATCTCATATTGACACAACATTTAAAAACAAAATTATTCATATTGAATAGCATTAAATTTATTAAATTCATGCAAATTTTGCATGTGAAAAAAATTTCATTTGAGAAAAAATTCCATATGAAAAAAGACAACCTTTCGGAAAACGTGTCACAAAACCTTTGTAAGGAAGTAGTGTCGCGCAAGCAACTTAATATGAAAACATTTTAACATGTGAAACTCATATGACTGTGAAGTTGTGTGTGTAAAATATAGTAATTTTTCACATGTAAACACAATATCTCATATTGACACAAAATTTAAAAACAAAATTATTCATATTGAAAATCATTAAAGTTATAAAAGTCATACAAATTTTCTTGTGAATAAAATTTCATTTGAGAAAAAGTTTCTTATAAAAAAAAGTCTACCTTTCGGAAAACGTGTCAGAAAACCTTTGTAGGGAAGTAGTGTCGCGCAAGCATCGTAATATGTAAAAAAAGGCTACCTTTCGGAAAACGTGTCACAAAACCTCTATAGGGGAGCGGCGTCGCGCAAGGCATGTTATATGAACAAAATTTTACATATGAAATTTATATGGCCGTGGAGTAATATATTGCCGTCATGGGTCACATATTATATGGATTGATAAAATATTGAAGTTAAATGTTTTATTATTAAATTAATGCAACATAATGCAATATCGCAAGATGGTAATCAATACAAGTGTGTCTCAAAAAAAATGTTGCACATGTTAAAACTATATCATTTTGATATATTCATAAGAGATATAATTATCACATGTGAAATAAATTGCTTAAGAAATAAAAAATTTACATGCAAAAAAAATTTTATTTGAGAAAATTTCTATATAAAATAATGCTACCTTTCGGAAAACGTGTCACAAAACCTTTGTAGGGAAGTAGTGTCGCGCAAGCAACGTAATATGAAAAAATTTTAACATGTGAAACTCATGTGACTGTGAAGTGGTGTGTGTAAAATATAGTAATTTTTCACATGTAAACACACTATCTCATATTGACACAAAATCTAAAAACAAAATTATTCATATTGAATAGCATTAAAGTTATAAAAGTCATAAAAATTTTCTTGTGAAAAAAATTTCATTTGAGAAAAAGTTTCTTATAAAAAAAGTCTACCTTTCGGAAAACGTGTCACAAAACCTTTGTAGGGAAGTAGTGTTGCGCAAGCAACGTAATATGAAAAAATTGTAACATGCGAAACTCATATGACTGTGAAGTTGTGTGTGTAAAATATAGTAATTTTTCACATGTAAACACACTATCTCATATTGACACAACATTTAAAAACAAAATTATTCATATTGAATAGCATTAAATTTATTAAATTCATGCAAATTTTGCATGTGAAAAAAATTTCATTTGAGAAAAAATTCCATATGAAAAAAGACAACCTTTCGGAAAACGTGTCACAAAACCTTTGTAAGGAAGTAGTGTCGCGCAAGCAACTTAATATGAAAACATTTTAACATGTGAAACTCATATGACTGTGAAGTTGTGTGTGTAAAATATAGTAATTTTTCACATGTAAACACAATATCTCATATTGACACAAAATTTAAAAACAAAATTATTCATATTGAAAATCATTAAAGTTATAAAAGTCATACAAATTTTCTTGTGAATAAAATTTCATTTGAGAAAAAGTTTCTTATAAAAAAAAGTCTACCTTTCGGAAAACGTGTCAGAAAACCTTTGTAGGGAAGTAGTGTCGCGCAAGCATCGTAATATGTAAAAAAAGGCTACCTTTCGGAAAACGTGTCACAAAACCTCTATAGGGGAGCGGCGTCGCGCAAGGCATGTTATATGAACAAAATTTTACATATGAAATTCATATGACCGTGGAGTAATATATTGCCGTCATTGGTCACATATTATATGGATTGATAAAATATTGAAGTTAAATGTTTTATTATTAAATTAATGCAACATAATGCAATATCGCAAGATGGTAATCAATACAAGTGTGTCTCAAAAAAAATGGTGCACATGTTAAAACTATATCATTTTGATATATTCATAAGAGATATAATTATCACATGTGAAATAAATTGCTTAAGAAATAAAAAATTTACATGCAAAAAAAATTTTATTTGAGAAAATTTCTATATGAAATAATGCTACCTTTCGGAAAACGTGTCACAAAACCTTTGTATGGAAGTAGTGTCGCGCAAGCATCGTAATATGAAAAAATTGTAACATGTGAAACTCATATGATTGTGAAGTGGTGTGTGTAAAATATAGTAATTTTTCAGATGTAAACACAATATCTCATATTGACACAAAATTTTAAAACAAAATTATTCATATTGAATAGCATTAAAGTTATAAAAGTCATAAAAATTTTCTTGTGAAAAAAATTTCATTTGAGAAAAAGTTTCTTATGAAAAAAGTCTACCTTTCGGAAAACGTGTCACAAAACCTTTGTATGGAAGTAGGGTCGCGCAAGCAACGAAATATGAAAAAATTGTAACATGAGAAACTCATATGACTGTGAAGTGGTGTGTGTAAAATATAGTAATTTTTCACATGTAAGCACAATATCTCATATTGACACAAAATTTAAAAACAAAATTATTCGTATTAAATATCATTAAAGTTCTAAAAGTCATGAAAAATTTACATGTGAAAAAAATTTTCTTTGAAAAAAAGTTTCTTATGAAAAAAGTCTACTTTTCGGAAAACGTGTCACAAAACCTTTGTAGGGAAGTAGTGTCGCGTAAGCATCGTAATATGAAAAAATTTTAACATGTGAAACTCATGTGACTGTGAAGTGGTGTGTGTAAAATATAGTAATTTTTCACATTTAAACACACTATCTCATATTGACACAAAATTTAAAAACAAAATTATTCATATTGAATATCATTAAAGTTATAAAAGTCATAAAAATTTTCTTGTGAAAAAAATTTCATTTGAGAAAAAGTTTCTTATGAAAAAAGTCTACCTTTCGGAAAACGTGTCAGAAAACCTTTGTATGGAAGTAGTGTCGCGCAAGCATCGTAATATGAAAAAATTGTAACATGCGAAACTCATATGACTGTGAAGTTGTGTGTGTAAAATATAGTAATTTTTCACATGTAAACACACTATCTCATATTGACACAACATTTAAAAACAAAATTATTCATATTGAATAGCATTAAATTTATTAAATTCATGCAAATTTTGCATGTGAAAAAAATTTCATTTGAGAAAAAATTCCATATGAAAAAAGACAACCTTTCGGAAAACGTGTCACAAAACCTTTGTAAGGAAGTAGTGTCGCGCAAGCAACTTAATATGAAAACATTTTAACATGTGAAACTCATATGACTGTGAAGTTGTGTGTGTAAAATATAGTAATTTTTCACATGTAAACACAATATCTCATATTGACACAAAATTTAAAAACAAAATTATTCATATTGAAAATCATTAAAGTTATAAAAGTCATACAAATTTTCTTGTGAATAAAATTTCATTTGAGAAAAAGTTTTTTATAAAAAAAAGTCTACCTTTCGGAAAACGTGTCAGAAAACCTTTGTAGGGAAGTAGTGTCGCGCAAGCATCGTAATATGTAAAAAAAGGCTACCTTTCGGAAAACGTGTCACAAAACCTCTATAGGGGAGCGGCGTCGCGCAAGGCATGTTATATGAACAAAATTTTACATATGAAATTCATATGACCGTGGAGTAATATATTGCCGTCATTGGTCACATATTATATGGATTGATAAAATATTGAAGTTAAATGTTTTATTATTAAATTAATGCAACATAATGCAATATCGCAAGATGGTAATCAATACAAGTGTGTCTCAAAAAAAATGGTGCACATGTTAAAACTATATCATTTTGATATATTCATAAGAGATATAATTATCACATGTGAAATAAATTGCTTAAGAAATAAAAAATTTACATGCAAAAAAAATTTTATTTGAGAAAATTTCTATATGAAATAATGCTACCTTTCGGAAAACGTGTCACAAAACCTTTGTATGGAAGTAGTGTCGTGCAAGCATCGTAATATGAAAAAATTGTAACATGTGAAACTCATATGATTGTGAAGTGGTGTGTGTAAAATATAGTAATTTTTCAGATGTAAACACAATATCTCATATTGACACAAAATTTTAAAACAAAATTATTCATATTGAATAGCATTAAAGTTATAAAAGTCATAAAAATTTTCTTGTGAAAAAAATTTCATTTGAGAAAAAGTTTCTTATGAAAAAAGTCTACCTTTCGGAAAACGTGTCACAAAACCTTTGTATGGAAGTAGGGTCGCGCAAGCAACGAAATATGAAAAAATTGTAACATGAGAAACTCATATGACTGTGAAGTGGTGTGTGTAAAATATAGTAATTTTTCACATGTAAGCACAATATCTCATATTGACACAAAATTTAAAAACAAAATTATTCGTATTAAATATCATTAAAGTTCTAAAAGTCATGAAAAATTTACATGTGAAAAAAATTTTCTTTGAAAAAAAGTTTCTTATGAAAAAAGTCTACTTTTCGGAAAACGTGTCACAAAACCTTTGTAGGGAAGTAGTGTCGCGTAAGCATCGTAATATGAAAAAATTTTAACATGTGAAACTCATGTGACTGTGAAGTGGTGTGTGTAAAATATAGTAATTTTTCACATTTAAACACACTATCTCATATTGACACAAAATTTAAAAACAAAATTATTCATATTGAATATCATTAAAGTTATAAAAGTCATAAAAATTTTCTTGTGAAAAAAATTTCATTTGAGAAAAAGTTTCTTATGAAAAAAGTCTACCTTTCGGAAAACGTGTCAGAAAACCTTTGTATGGAAGTAGTGTCGCGCAAGCATCGTAATATGAAAAATTTGTAACATGTGAAACTCATATGATTGTGAAGTGGTGTGTGTAAAATATAGTCATTTTTCAGATGTAAACACAATATCTCATATTAACACAAAATTTTAAAACAAAATTATTCATATTGAATATCACAAAATTTATAAAATTCATTCAAATTTTGCAAGTGAACAAAATTTTATTTGAGAAAAAGATCCATATTAAAAAAAGTCGCCTCTCGGAAAACGTGTCACAAAACCTCTATACGGAAGTGGTTTCGCGCAAGGCATGTTATATGAAAAAAATGTCACATATGAAATTCATATGACCGATGAGTAATATGTTGCCGGCATAGGTCGCATATTATATGGATTGATAAAATATTGAATTCAAATGTTTTATTATTAAATTAATGCAACAAAATGCTATATTGCAAGATGGTACTCAATACAAGTGTGTCTCCAAAAAAAATGATTCACATATTAAAACTACATCATTTTGATATATTCATAAGAGCTATAATTATCACATGTGAAATAAATTGCTTAAGAAATAAAAAATTTACATGCAATAAAAATTTTATTTGAGAAAATTTCTATATGAAAAAAGGCTATCTTTCTGAAAACGTGTCACAAAACCTCTATAGGGAAGTAGCGTCGCGCAAGGCATGTTATATGAAAAAAATTTCACATATGAAATTCATATGACCGTGGAGTAATATATTGCCGGCATAGGTCACATATTATATGGATTGATAAAATATTGAAGTTAAATGTTTTATTATTAAACTAATGCAACAAAATGCTATATAGCAAGAAGGTACTCAATACAAGTGTGTCTCAAAAAAAATATTTCACATGTTTAAACTACATCATTTTGATATATTCATAAGAGTTATAACCATCACATGTGAAATAAATTGCTTAAGAAATAAAAAATTTACATGCAAGAAAAATTTTATTTGAGATAATTTCTATATGAAAAAAGACAACCTTTCGGAAAACGTGTCACAAAACCTTTGTAGGGAAGTAGTATCGTGCAAGCAACGTAATATGAAAAAATTTTAACATGTGAAACTCATGTGACTGTGAAGTGGTGTGTGTAAAATATAGTAATTTTTCACATGTAAACACACTATCTCATATTGACACAAAATTTAAAAAGAAAATTATTCATATTGAATATCATTAAAGTTATAAAAGTCATGAAAAATTTACATGTGAAAAAAATTTTTTTTTAAAAAAAGTTTCATATGAAAAAAGTCGACCTTTCGGAAAACGTGTCAGAAAACCTTTGTAGGGAAGTGCTGTCGCGCAAGCATCGTAATATAGAAAAATTCTAACATGTGAAACTCATATGACTGTGAAGTGGTGTGTGGAAAATATTGTAATTTTTCACATATAAACACAATAAATCATATTGACACAAAATTTAAAAACAAAATTATTCATATTGAATATCATTAAAGTTATAAAAGTCATGCAAATTTTCTTGTGAATAAAATTTCATTTGAGAAAAAGTTTCTTATGAAAAAAGTCTACCTTTCGGAAAACGTGTCAGAAAACCTTTGTAGG
>CAUZWO010000116.1:0-115459 GCA_963583835.1 Drosophila immigrans
CAAGAACAGCTATCTTCAGTACGGTCAAACCTACCACCACACCAAGGTAACAACAGCACTGAAGGCAGGCGAAGTACTAATGCTACTTCAGCCACTGAGAATGAGGCAAGGAGCAGCGTAGCACATTCTGATTTTATCGGAATTATACCGCCAGAAAAGGTATCAAACATTATTCAGAACTGGAGGATCAAGTTCGACGGTTCTAAGCAATGTATGCATATCGATGAATTTATTTATCGTGTTCGATCTCTGACCGAGCAGAATCTTAAAAGAAATTATAAGCTTTTATGCGACCATCTTCATTTGCTATTCAATGGTAAAGCAAGTGATTGGTATTGGAAGTTTCATCGTAACCACGACGATTTCACTTGGGAGACCTTTTGTAAGGAGTTTCGTGAAAGATTCGATGAAGGTGAAACCGATTTAGATCTTATGGATAAGATAAGGAAGAGACGCCAAGGGGAAAATGAACCATTTGACGACTTCCAGTTTGTTATTGAAGACCTTGCTGATAGACTTCAACGAAGTTTGTCCGAAGATCAAATAGTAGATATTTTAATTCGTAATTCTAAAACGAGTTTGCACCATGAACTTTTGCATCTTAAAATATACAAAAGATCCCAATTATGTGAAGCAGTGCGAAAGCACGAACAATTTCATTCAGATATAAAATCTGTTAAGCCCCGAGCACTTCGCTCTTACGTCAATGAGATAACTGACGATACTGAGAACGTATCACAGTTAAGAGACTCAGAACTTTCAGAGGAAGTGCTAGCTTTTCAAAAGAAGCCCTCTGTACCAGTCTGTTGGAATTGTGACAAGTCTGGTCACAGATTCGACGATTGTCTAGAGCTTCGTAACATATTTTGTTATGGCTGTGGCGCCAAAGATATTTTTAAGCCACGTTGCCCTAAACGTAATCCATCGGGAAACCGGGTAGTGGACGTGTCCAAGAACGTCAAATAGACACGTCCGACACAGCGGAATCAAAAGAACACATAGAATTAAGAGGCCTCACTGCCTTAAAAGAAAATATTTGTATTTATAATTCATTTACTCCATACCATATCCGATTAGAGAATTATAGAAAAGCTCGCGAAAGAATATTCGCTAGTTTAGATTTTATTAAGTTTATTCATAAGCCTAAACGTTCGACCAAACGTTTACGATCGTATTGAAAAACAATTCGAGCTAATCGAAAGAAAATAATTTCTTCTGTTATTTTGGGTTTGGATGAACGACTTTATTATGAAGTAACCATTGAAGGCAAACAATATTTAGCTTTACTCGATTCTGGAGCGACCATAAGTTGCGTAGGTGGATCAGCAGCAACAGAGGTTCATTTCTTAATTTAAGTAATTTAAGTATTTTTTTTAATTTTTCAATGTCTCAAATTTTGTCGATTTCTTAATTTAGACATTTTTTATTGTATGCAAAAATTTTAATTTTCCTCGAATCTTGAGATTTTCCGATTTATAAATTTTTGTTCACCTCGAATATAAACAATTTACCAATTATTCAATTTTCATTCGTTTTTTTATTTAATTAAAAGTAAAGTATTTTTTTTTTTTTTTTTTTTTTTTTTAATTTTTCAATGTTTAAAATTTTGTCGATTTTTTAATGTAGAAAACGTTTAGATCTCAATTTAACATTTTTTATTGTATTGCAAAAATTTAAAATTTCCTCAAATCATCACAATTTTCCGAATTTTAAATTTTTCGAATTCTCAATTTTCATTCATTTTTGAATTTATGTATTTCTTTTTTTTTTAATGTGTTTTATTTAATTTTTTATTTTTTAATTTTTCAATGTTTTAAATTTTGTCAATTTCTTAATTTATCTCAATTTTACATTTCTTATTGTATTGCAAAAATTTTAATTTTCCTCGAATATAAACAATTTACCAATTTTTCAATTTTCATTCGTTTTTTAATTTAATTAACTAAAGTATTTTTTTTTTTTTTTTTTTTTTTTTAATTTTTTAATGTTTAAAATTTTGTCGATTTTTTAATGTAGACAACTTATAGATCTCAATTTAACATTTTTTATTGTATTGCAAAAACTTAAATTTTCTTCAAATCATCACAATTTTCCGAATTTTAAATTTTTTGTTCATTTCTTAATTTAAGTAATTTAAGTATTTTTTTTAATTTTTCAATGTCTCAAATTTTGTCGATTTCTTAATTTAGACATTTTTTATTGTATGCAAAAATTTTAATTTTCCTCGAATCTTGAGATTTTCCGATTTATAAATTTTTGTTGATTTTTAAATTTAAGTAATTAAGGTTTTTTTTTTTTTTATTAATTTTTTAATGTTTCAAATTTTGTCGATTTCTTAATTTAGATAACTTTTGGAACTCAATTTAAAATTTTTTACTGTATTTCAAAAATTTTAATTTTCTTCGAATCTTGACAATTTTCCAAATTTTTTTATTTTGCTCATTTTTTAATTAAAGTACTTTTATTATTTTTTTTTTTTTAATTTTCCAAATTTTTTCGATTTCTCAATTTAGACAAATTTTACATCTCAATTTTACATTTTTTACTGTATTGCAAAATTTTTAATTCTTCTCAAATCTTGACAATTTTTCGAATTTCCAATTTTTGTTAATTTTTTAATGTAAGAAATTTAAGTATTTTTTTTATTTTTCAATTTTATCAAATTTTGTCGATTTCTTAATTTAGACAACTTTTAGATATAATTTTTTTTTTCATTTTAAATTTAAGTTTTATTTTTTTAATTTTTCAAATTTTGTCGATTTCTTAATTTAGACAACTTCTAAATCTCAATTTTACATTTTTTATTGTATTGCAAAAATTTTAATTTTCCTCGAATCTTGACAATTTTCCGAATTTTAAATTTTTGTTCACGTTTTAATTAAAGTATTTTTTTTTATTTATTAATTTTTCAATGTTTCAAATTTTTTCGATTTATTATTTAGATAACATTTAGATCTCAATTTTACATTTTTTTATTGTATTGCAAAATTTTCATTTTTCTCGAATCTTGACAATTTTCCGAATTTTTAAATTTTTGTTCACTTTTTAATTTAAGTAATTTAAGTACTTTTTTTATTTTTCAATTTTTCAAATTTTTTCGATTTTTTAATTTAGACATTTTTTATTGTGTTGCAATAATTTAAATTTTCCTCGAATCTTGACAATTTCCCGAATATTCATGTTTTTTCACTTTTTAATTTAAGTATTTTTTTAATCTTTTAATGTTTCAAATTTTGTCGATTTCTTAATTTAGACAACTTTTAAATCTCAATTTTACATTTTTTATTGTATTGCAAAAATTTTAATTTTCCTCGAATCTTGAAAATTTTCCGAATTTTAAATTTTTGTTCACGTTTTAATTAAAGTATTTTTTTTTTATTTATTAATTTTTCAATGTTTCAAATTTTTTCGATTTATTAATTTAGATAACTTTTAAATCTCAATTTTACATTTTTTACTGTATTGCAAAAATTTAAATTTTCCTCGAATCTTGACAATTTGCCGAATTCTCAATTTTCATTCATTTTTGAATTTATGTATTTCTTTTTTTTTAATTTGTTTTATTTAATTTTTTAATTTTTAAATGTTTTAAATTTTGTCAATTTCTTAATTTAGACAACTTTAAGATCTCAATTTTACATTTTTTATTGTATTGCAAAAATTTTAATGTTCCTCGAATCTTGACAATTTCCCGAATATTCATGTTTTTTCACTTTTTAATTTAAGTCTTTTTTTTAATTTTTTAATGTTTCAAATTTTGTCGATTTCTTAATTTAGACATTTTTTATTGTGTTGCAAAAATTTGAATTTTTCTTGAATCCTGACAATTTTCCGAATTTTAAATTTATGTTCATTTTTAAATTTAAGTATTTTTTTTTTATTTTATAATTTTTAATTTTTTAAAATTTTGTCGATTTCTTAATTTAGACAACTTTTAGATCTCAATTTTTCATTTCTTATTGTATTGCAAAAATTTTAATTTTCCTCGAATATAAACAATTTACCAATTATTCAATTTTCATTCGTTTTTTTATTTAATTAACTAAAGTATTTTTTTTTTTTTTTTTTTTTTTTAATTTTTCAATGTTTTAAATTTTGTCGATTTTTTAATGTAGAAAACGTTTAGATCTCAATTTAACATTTTTTATTGTATTGCAAAAATTTAAAATTTCCTCAAATCATCACAATTTTCTGAATTTTAAATTTTTTGTTCATTTCTTAATTTAAGTAATTTAAGTATTTTTTTTAATTTTTCAATGTCTCAAATTTTGTCGATTTCTTAATTTAGACATTTTTTATTGTATGCAAAAATTTTAATTTTCCTCGAATCTTGAGATTTTCCGATTTATAAATTTTTTTCACTTTTTAATCTAAGTAATTTAAGTATTTTTTTTTATTTTGTAATTTTTCAATGTTTCAAATTTTGTTGATTTCTTAATTTAGAAAACTTTTAGATCTCAATTTTACATTTTTTTTTGTATTGAAAAAACTTTAATTTTTCTCGAGTCTTGACAATTTTCCGAATTTTTAAATTTTTGTTCACTTTTTAATTTAAGTAATTTAAGTATTTTTTTTTATTTATAAATTTGTCAATGTTTCAAATTTTGTCGACTTCTTAATTTAGACATTTTTTATTGTGTTGCAAAAATTTTAATTTTCCTTGAATCCTGACAATTTTCCGAATTTTAAATTTATGTTCATTTTTAAACTTAAGTATTTTTTTTTTATTTTATAATTTTTAATTTTTTCAAATTTTGTCGATTTCTTAATTTAGACAACTTTTAGATCTCAATTTCACATTTCTTATTGTATTGCAAAAATTTTAATTTTCCTCGAATATAAACAATTTACCAATTTTTCAATTTTCATTCGTTTTTTAATTTAATTAACTAAAGTATTTTTTTTTTTTTTTTTTTTTAATTTTTCAATGTTTAAAATTTTGTCGATTTTTTAATGTAGAAAACTTTTAGATCTCAATTTAACATTTTTTATTGTATTGCAAAAACTTAAATTTTCCTCAAATCATCACAATTTTCCGAATTTTAAATTTTTTGTTCATTTCTTAATTTAAGTAATTTAAGTATTTTTTTTAATTTTTCAATGTCTCAAATTTTGTCGATTTCTTAATTAAGACATTTTTTATTGTATGCAAAAATTTTAATTTTCCTCGAATCTTGAGATTTTCCGATTTATAAATTTTTGTTGATTTTTAAATTTAAGTAATTAAGGTTTTTTTTTTTATTTATTAATTTTTTAATGTTTCCAATTTTGTCGATTTCTTAATTTAGATAACTTTTGGAACTCAATTTAAAATTTTTTACTGTATTTCAAAAATTTTAATTTTCTTCGAATCTTGACAATTTTCCAAATTTTTTTATTTTGCTCATTTTTTAATTAAAGTACTTTTATTATTTTTTTTTTTTTAATTTTCCAAATTTTTTCGATTTCTCAATTTAGACAAATTTTACATCTCAATTTTACATTTTTTACTGTATTGCAAAATTTTTAATTCTTCTCAAATCTTGACAATTTTTCGAATTTCCAATTTTTGTTAATTTTTTAATGTAAGCAATTTAAGTATTTTTTTTATTTTTCAATTTTATCAAATTTTGTCGATTTCTTGATTTAGACAACTTTTAGATATCATTTTTTTTTTCATTTTTAATTTTAAGTTTTATTTTTTAATTTTTCAAATTTTGTCGATTTCTTAATTTAGACAACTTTTAAATCTCAATTTTACATTTTTTATTGTATTGCAAAAATTTTAATTTTCCTCGAATCTTGACAATTTTCCGAATTTTAAATTTTTGTTCACGTTTTAATTAAAGTATTTTTTTTTTATTTATTAATTTTTCAATGTTTCAAATTTTTTCGATTTATTAATTTAGATAACTTTTAGATCTCAATTTTACATTTTTTTATTGTATTGCAAAATTTTCATTTTTCTCGAATCTTGACAATTTTCCGAGTTTTTAAATTTTTGTTCACTTTTTAATTTAAGTAATTTAAGTAATTTAAGTACTTTTTTTATTTTTCAATTTTTCAAATTTTGTCGATTTTTTAATTTAGACATTTTTTATTGTGTTGCAATAATTTAAATTTTCCTCGAATCTTGACAATTTCCCGAATATTCATGTTTTTTCATTTTTAATTTAAGTATTTTTTTAATCTTTTAATGTTTTTTTTTATTATATTGCAAAAATTTTAATTCTTCTCGAATCTTGACAATTTTCCGAATTTTTAAATTTTTGTTTATTTTGAAATTTAATTATTTTTTCTTTTTTTTTTTAATTATCCAATTTTTAAAATTTTGTCGGTTTCTTAATTTAGACATCTTTTAAATCGAAATTTTACATTTTTTAGTAAGTATTTTTTTTTTATTTTTTAATTTTTTAATGTTTTAAATTTCGTCGATTTTTTAATTTAGACAACTTTTAGATCTCAATTTTACATTTTTTATTGTATTGCAAAAATTTAAATTTTCCTCAATCTTCATAATTTTCCGAATTTTTAAATTTTTTTTCATTTCTTAATTTAAGTAATTTAGGTACTTTTTTTATTTTTCAATTTTTTAAATTTTGTCGATTTTTTAATTTAGACATTTTTTATTGTGTTGCAATAATTTAAATTTTCCTCGAATCTTGACAATTTCCCGAATATTCATGTTTTTTCACTTTTTAATTTAAGTATTTTTTTAATCTTTTAATGTTTCAAATTTTGTCGATTTCTTAATTTAGACAACTTTTAAATCTCAATTTTACATTTTTTACTGTATTGCAAAAATTTAAATTTTCCTCGAATCTTGAATATTTTCCGAATATTCATGTTTTTTCACTTTTTAATTTAAGTATTTTTTTTAATTTTTTAATGTTTCAAATTTTGTCGATTTCTTAATTTAGACATTTTTTATTGTGTTGCAAAAATTTTAATTTTCCTTGAATCCTGACAGTTTTCCGAATTTTAAATTTATGTTCATTTTTAAATTTAAGTATTTTTTTTTTATTTTATAATTTTTAATTTTTTAAAATTTTGTCGATTTCTTAATTTAGACAACTTTTAGATCTCAATTTTTCATTTCTTATTGTATTGCAAAAATTTTAATTTTCCTCGAATATAAACAATTTACCAATTATTCAATTTTCATTCGTTTTTTTATTTAATTAAAAGTAAAGTATTTTTTTTTTTTTTTTTTTTTTTTTAATTTTTCAATGTTTAAAATTTTGTCGATTTTTTAATATAGAAAACGTTTAGATCTCAATTTAACATTTTTTATTGTATTGCAAAAATTTAAAATTTCCTCAAATCATCACAATTTTCCGAATTTTAAATTTTTTGTTCATTTCTTAATTTAAGTAATTTAAGTATTTTTTTTAATTTTTCAATGTCTCAAATTTTGTCGATTTCTTAATTTAGACATTTTTTATTGTATGCAAAAATTTTAATTTTCCTCGAATCTTGAGATTTTCCGATTTATAAATTTTTGTTCATTTTTAAATTTAAGTAATTAAGGTTTTTTTTTTATTTTTTAATTTTAAATTTTCCAAATTTTGTCGATTTCTTAATTTAGACATTTTGCATTGTATTGCAAAAATTTTAATTTTCCTCGAATCTTGACAATTTTCCGAATTTTAAATGTTTGTTCATTTTTAAATTTAAGTAATATAAGTATTTTTTTTTATTTTTTAATTTTTAATTTTTCAAATTTTGTCGATTTCTTAATTTAGACAACTTTTAGATATAATTTTTTTTTTTCATTTTTAAATTTAAGTTTTATTTTTTAATTTTTCAAATTTTGTCGATTTCTTAATTTAGACAACTTTTAAATCTCAATTTTACATTTTTTATTGTATTGCAAAAATTTTAATTTTCCTCGAATCTTGAAAATTTTCCGAATTTTAAATTTTTGTTCACGTTTTAATTAAAGTATTTTTTTTTTATTTATTAATTTTTCAATGTTTCAAATTTTTTCGATTTATTAATTTAGATAACTTTTAGATCTCAATTTTACATTTTTTTATTGTATTGCAAAATTTTCATTTTTCTCGAATCTTGACAATTTTCCGAATATTCGTGTTTTTTCACTTTTTAATTTAAGTATTTTTTTAATCTTTTAATGTTTCAAATTTTGTCGATTTCTTAATTTAGACAACTTTTAAATCTCAATTTTACATTTTTTATTGTATTGCAAAAATTTTAATTTTCCTCGAATCTTGAAAATTTTCCGAATTTTAAATTTTTGTTCACGTTTTAATTAAAGTATTTTTTTTTATTTATTAATTTTTCAATGTTTCAAATTTTTTCGATTTATTAATTTAGATAACTTTTAAATCTCAATTTTACATTTTTTTCTGTATTGCAAAAATTTAAATTTTCCTCGAATCTTGACAATTTGCCGAATTCTCAATTTTCATTCATTTTTGAATTTATGTATTTCTTTTTTTTTTAATGTGTTTTATTTAATTTTTTATTTTTTAATTTTTCAATGTTTTAAATTTTGTCAATTTCTTAATTTAGACAACTTTTAGATCTCAATTTTACATTTTTTATTGTATTGCAAAAATTTTAATTTTCCTCGAATCTTGACAATTTCCCGAATATTCATGTTTTTTCACTTTTTAATTTAAGTTTTTTTTTTAATTTTTTAATGTTTCAAATTTTGTCGATTTCTTAATTTAGACATTTTTTATTGTGTTGCAAAAATTTTAATTTTCCTTGAATCCTGACAATTTTCCGAATTTTAAATTTATGTTCATTTTTAAATTTAATTTATTTTTTTTTTATTTTATAATTTTTAATTTTTTCAAATTTTGTCGATTTCTTAATTTAGACAACTTTTAGATCTCAATTTTACATTTTTTATTATATTGCAAAAATTTTAATTCTTCTCAAATCTTGACAATTTTCCGAATTTTTAAATTTTTGTTTATTTTGAAATTTAATTATTTTTTCTTTATTTTTTTAATTTGCCAATTTTTAAAATTTTGTCGGTTTCTTAATTAAGACATCTTTTAAATCTAAATTTTACATTTTTTAGTAAGTATTTTTTTTTTATTTTTTAATTTTTTAATGTTTTAAATTTCGTCGATTTTTTAATTTAGATAACTTTTAGATCTCAATTTTACATTTTTTATTGTATTGCAAAAATTTAAATTTTCCTCAATCTTCATAATTTTCCGAATTTTTAAATTTTTTTTCATTTCTTAATTTAAGTAATTTAAGTACTTTTTTTATTTTTCAATTTTTTAAATTTTGTCGATTTTTTAATTTAGACTTTTTTTATTGTGTTGCAATAATTTAAATTTTCCTCGAATCTTGACAATTTCCCGAATATTCATGTTTTTTCACTTTTTAATTTAAGTATTTTTTTTAATTTTTTAATGTTTCAAATTTTGTCGATTTCTTAATTTAGACATTTTTTATTGTGTTGCAAAAATTTTAATTTTCCTTGAATCCTGACAATTTTCCGAATTTTAAATTTATGTTCATTTTTAAATTTAAGTATTTTTTTTTTATTTTATAATTTTTAATTTTTTAAAATTTTGTCGATTTCTTAATTTAGACAACTTTTAGATCTCAATTTTTCATTTCTTATTGTATTGCAAAAATTTTAATTTTCCTCGAATATAAACAATTTACCAATTATTCAATTTTCATTCGTTTTTTTATTTAATTAAAAGTAAAGTATTTTTTTTTTTTTTTTTTTTTTTTAATTTTTCAATGTTTAAAATTTTGTCGATTTTTTAATGTAGAAAACGTTTAGATCTCAATTTAACATTTTTTATTGTATTGCAAAAATTTAAAATTTCCTCAAATCATCACAATTTTCCGAATTTTAAATTTTTTGTTCATTTCTTAATTTAAGTAATTTAAGTATTTTTTTTAATTTTTCAATGTCTCAAATTTTGTCGATTTCTTAATTTAGACATTTTTTATTGTATGCAAAAATTTTAATTTTCCTCGAATCTTGAGATTTTCCGATTTATAAATTTTTGTTCATTTTTAAATTTAAGTAATTAAGGTTTTTTTTTATTTTTTAATTTTAAATTTTCCAAATTTTGTCGATTTCTTAATTTAGACATTTTGCATTGTATTGCAAAAATTTTAATTTTCCTCGAATCTTGACAATTTTCCGAATTTTAAATGTTTGTTCATTTTTAAATTTAAGTAATATAAGTATTTTTTTTTATTTTTTAATTTTTAATTTTTCAAATTTTGTCGATTTCTTAATTTAGACAACTTTTAGATATAATTTTTTTTTTCATTTTTAAATTTAAGTTTTATTTTTTAATTTTTCAAATTTTGTCGATTTCTTAATTTAGACAACTTTTAAATCTCAATTTTACATTTTTTATTGTATTGCAAAAATTTTAATTTTCCTCGAATCTTGAAAATTTTCCGAATTTTAAATTTTTGTTCACGTTTTAATTAAAGTATTTTTTTTTTATTTATTAATTTTTCAATGTTTCAAATTTTTTCGATTTATTAATTTAGAAAACTTTTAGATCTCAATTTTACATTTTTTTATTGTATTGCAAAATTTTCATTTTTCTCGAATCTTGACAATTTTCCGAATATTCATGTTTTTTCACTTTTTAATTTAAGTATTTTTTTAATCTTTTAATGTTTCAAATTTTGTCGATTTCTTAATTTAGACAACTTTTAAATCTCAATTTTACATTTTTTATTGTATTGCAAAAATTTAAATTTTCCTCGAATCTTGAAAATTTTCCGAATTTTAAATTTTTGTTCACGTTTTAATTAAAGTAATTTTTTTTATTTATTAATTTTTCAATGTTTCAAATTTTTTCGATTTATTAATTTAGATAACTTTTAAATCTCAATTTTACATTTTTTACTGTATTGCAAAAATTTAAATTTTCCTCGAATCTTGACAATTTGCCGAATTCTCAATTTTCATTCATTTTTGAATTTATGTATTTCTTTTTTTTTTAATGTGTTTTATTTAATTTTTTATTTTTTAATTTTTCAATGTTTTAAATTTTGTCAATTTCTTAATTTAGACAACTTTTAGATCTCAATTTTACATTTTTTATTGTATTGCAAAAATTTTAATTTTCCTCGAATCTTGACAATTTCCCGAATATTCATGTTTTTTCACTTTTTAATTTAAGTTTTTTTTTTAATTTTTTAATGTTTCAAATTTTGTCGATTTCTTAATTTAGACATTTTTTATTGTGTTGCAAAAATTTTAATTTTCCTTGAATCCTGACAATTTTCCGAATTTTAAATTTATGTTCATTTTTAAATTTAATTTATTTTTTTTTTATTTTATAATTTTTAATTTTTTCAAATTTTGTCGATTTCTTAATTTAGACAACTTTTAGATCTCAATTTTACATTTTTTATTATATTGCAAAAATTTTAATTCTTCTCAAATCTTGACAATTTTCCGAATTTTTAAATTTTTGTTTATTTTGAAATTTAATTATTTTTTCTTTATTTTTTTAATTTTCCAATTTTTAAAATTTTGTCGGTTTCTTAATTAAGACATCTTTTAAATCTAAATTTTACATTTTTTAGTAAGTATTTTTTTTTTATTTTTTAATTTTTCAATGTTTAAAATTTCATCGATTTATTAATTTAGACAACTTTTAGATCTCAATTTTACATTTTTTATTGTATTGCAAAAATTTAAATTTTCCTCAATCTTAATAATTTTCCTAATTTTTAATTTTTTTTTCATTTCTTAATTTAAGTAATTTAAGTATTTTTTTTTTATTTTATAATTTTTAATTTTTTCAAATTTTGTCGATTTCTTAATTTAGACAACTTTTAGATTTTTTTATTTATAAATTTGTCAATGTTTCAAATTTTGTCGATTTCTTAATTTAGACATTTTTTATTGTGTTGCAAAAATTTTAATTTTCCTTGAATCCTGACAATTTTCCGAATTTTAAATTTATGTTCATTTTTAAACTTAAGTATTTTTTTTTTATTTTATAATTTTTAATTTTTTCAAATTTTGTCGATTTCTTAATTTAGACAACTTTTAGATCTCAATTTCACATTTCTTATTGTATTGCAAAAATTTTAATTTTCCTCGAATATAAACAATTTACCAATTTTTCAATTTTCATTCGTTTTTTAATTTAATTAACTAAAGTATTTTTTTTTTTTTTTTTTTTTTTAATTTTTCAATGTTTAAAATTTTGTCGATTTTTTAATGTAGAAAACTTTTAGATCTCAATTTAACATTTTTTATTGTATTGCAAAAACTTAAATTTTCCTCAAATCATCACAATTTTCCGAATTTTAAATTTTTTGTTCATTTCTTAATTTAAGTAATTTAAGTATTTTTTTTAATTTTTCAATGTCTCAAATTTTGTCGATTTCTTAATTTAGACATTTTTTATTGTATGCAAAAATTTTAATTTTCCTCGAATCTTGAGATTTTCCGATTTATAAATTTTTGTTGATTTTTAAATTTAAGTAATTAAGGTTTTTTTTTTTATTTATTAATTTTTTAATGTTTCCAATTTTGTCGATTTCTTAATTTAGATAACTTTTGGAACTCCATTTAAAATTTTTTACTGTATTTCAAAAATTTTAATTTTCTTCGAATCTTGACAATTTTCCAAATTTTTTTATTTTGCTCATTTTTTAATTAAAGTACTTTTATTATTTTTTTTTTTTTAATTTTCCAAATTTTTTCGATTTCTTAATTTAGACAAATTTTACATCTCAATTTTACATTTTTTACTGTATTGCAAAATTTTTAATTCTTCTCAAATCTTGACAATTTTTCGAATTTCCAATTTTTGTTAATTTTTTAATGTAAGCAATTTAAGTATTTTTTTTATTTTTCAATTTTATCAAATTTTGTCGATTTCTTAATTTAGACAACTTTTAGATATAATTTTTTTTTTCATTTTTAATTTTAAGTTTTATTTTTTAATTTTTCAAATTTTGTCGATTTCTTAATTTAGACAACTTTTAAATCTCAATTTTACATTTTTTATTGTATTGCAAAAATTTTAATTTTCCTCGAATCTTGACAATTTTCCGAATTTTAAATTTTTGTTCACGTTTTAATTAAAGTATTTTTTTTTTATTTATTAATTTTTCAATGTTTCAAATTTTTTCGATTTATTAATTTAGATAACTTTTAGATCTCAATTTTACATTTTTTTATTGTATTGCAAAATTTTCATTTTTCTCGAATCTTGACAATTTTCCGAATTTTTAAATTTTTGTTCACTTTTTAATTTAAGTAATTTAAGTACTTTTTTTATTTTTCAATTTTTCAAATTTTGTCGATTTTTTAATTTAGACATTTTTTATTGTGTTGCAATAATTTAAATTTTCCTCGAATCTTGACAATTTCCCGAATATTCATGTTTTTTCATTTTTAATTTAAGTATTTTTTTAATCTTTTAATGTTTCAAATTTTGTCGATTTCTTAATTTAGACAACTTTTAAATCTCAATTTTACATTTTTTACTGTATTGCAAAAATTTAAATTTTACTCGAATCTTGACAATTTGCCGAATTCTCAATTTTCATTCATTTTTGAATTTAAGTATTTCTTTTTTTTTTAATTTGTTTTATATACTTTTTTATTTTTTAATTTTTCAATGTTTTAAATTTTGTCAATTTCTTAATTTAGACAACTTTTAGATCTCAATTTTACATTTTTTATTGTATTGCAAAAATTTTAATTTTCCTCGAATCTTGACAATTTCCCGAATATTCATGTTTTTTCACTTTTTAATTTAAGTATTTTTTTAATTTTTTAATGTTTCAAATTTTGTTGATTTCTTAATTTAGACATTTTTTATTGTGTTGCAAAAATTTTAATTTTCCTTGAATCCTGACAATTTTCCGAATTTTAAATTTTTGTTCATATTTAAATTTAATTTCTTTTTTTTTTATTTTATAATTTTTAATTTTTTCAAATTTTGTCGATTTCTTAATTTAGACAACTTTTAGATCTCAATTTTACATTTTTTATTATATTGCAAAAATTTTAATTCTTCTCGAATCTTGACAATTTTCCGAATTTTTAAATTTTTGTTTATTTTGAAATTTAATTATTTTTTCTTTATTTTTTTAATTTTCCAATTTTTAAAATTTTGTCGGTTTCTTAATTTAGACATCTTTTAAATCTAAATTTTACATTTTTTAGTAAGTATTTTTTTTTTATTTTTTAATTTTTCAATGTTTAAAATTTCGTCGATTTATTAATTTAGACAACTTTTAGATCTCAATTTTAAATTTTTTATTGTATTGCTAAAATTTAAATTTTCCTCAATCTTCATAATTTTCCGAATTTTTAATTTTTTTTTCATTTTTTAATTTAAGTAATTTAAGTATTTTTTTTTTAATTTTTCAATGTTTCAAATTTTTTCGATTTCTTAATTTAGACATTTTTTATTGTGTTGCAAAAATTTGAATTTTCCTTGAATCCTGACAGTTTTCCGAATTTTAAATTTATGTTCATTTTTAAATTTAAGTATTTTTTTTTTATTTTTTAATTTTTAATTTTTTCAAATTTTGTCGATTTCTTAATTTAGACAACTTTTAGATCTCAATTTTTCATTTCTTATTGTATTGCAAAAATTTTAAATTCCTCGAATATAAACAATTTACCAATTATTCAATTTTCATTCGTTTTTTTATTTAATTAACTAAAGTATTTTTTTTTTTTTTTTTTTTTTTTAATTTTTCAATGTTTAAAATTTTGTCGATTTTTTAATGTAGAAAACTTTTAGATCTCAATTTAACATTTTTTATTGTATTGCAAAAATTTAAATTTTCCTCAAATCATCACAATTTTAAGAATTTTAAATTTTTTGTTCATTTCTTAATTTAAGTAATTTAAGTATTTTTTTTAATTTTTCAATGTCTCAAATTTTGTCGATTTCTTAATTTAGACATTTTTTATTGTATGCAAAAATTTTAATTTTCCTCGAATCTTGAGATTTTCCGATTTATAAATTTTTGTTGATTTTTAAATTTAAGTAATTAAGGTTTTTTTTTTTATTTATTAATTTTTTAATGTTTCAAATTTTGTCGATTTCTTAATTTAGATAACTTTTGGAACTCAATTTAAAATTTTTTACTGTATTTCAAAAATTTTAATTTTCTTCGAATCTTGACAATTTTCCAAATTTTTTTATTTTGCTCATTTTTTAATTAAAGTACTTTTATAATTTTTTTTTTTTTAATTTTCCAAATTTTTTCGATTTCTCAATTTTACATTTTTTACTGTATTGCAAAATTTTTAATTCTTCTCAAATCTTGACAATTTTTCGAATTTCCAATTTTTGTTAATTTTTTAATGTAAGCAATTTAAGTATTTTTTTTATTTTTCAATTTTATCAAATTTTGTCGATTTCTTAATTTAGACAACTTTTAGATATAATTTTTTTTTTCATTTTTAAATTTAAGTTTTATTTTTTAATTTTTCAAATTTTGTCGATTTCTTAATTTAGAAAACTTTTAAATCTCAATTTTACATTTTTTATTGTATTGCAAAAATTTTAATTTTCCTCGAATCTTGACAATTTTCCGAATTTTAAATTTTTGTTCACGTTTTAATTAAAGTATTTTTTTTTTATTTATTAATTTTTCAATGTTTCAAATTTTTTCGATTTATTAATTTAGATAACTTTTAGATCTCAATTTTACATTTTTTTATTGTATTGCAAAATTTTCATTTTTCTCGAATCTTGACAATTTTCCGAATTTTTAAATTTTTGTTCACTTTTTAATTTAAGTAATTTAAGTAATTTAAGTACTTTTTTTATTTTTCAATTTTTCAAATTTTGTCGATTTTTTAATTTAGACATTTTTTATTGTGTTGCAATAATTTAAATTTTCCTCGAATCTTGACAATTTCCCGAATATTCATGTTTTTTCACTTTTTAATTTAAGTATTTTTTTAATTTTTTAATGTTTCAAATTTTGTCGATTTCTTAATTTAGACATTTTTTATTGTGTTGCAAAAATTTTAATTTTCCTCGAATCTTGACAATTTTCCGAATTTTAAATTTATGTTCACGTTTTAATTAAAGTATTTTTTTTTTATTTATTAATTTTTCAATGTTTCAAATTTTTTCGATTTATTAATTTAGACAACTTTTAGATCTCAATTTTACATTTTTTTATTGTATTGCAAAATTTTCATTTTTCTCGAATCTTGACAATTTTCCGAATTTTAAACTTTTCTTCATTTTTAAATTTATGAAATCTAAGTATTTTTTTAATTTTTAAATTTTTCACAGTTTTTCGATTTAAAATTTTGCCAACTTTTAGATCTCAATTTTACATTTTTTATTGAAATCCAAAAATTTGTACTCTCTCTTTGAATCATCACAATTTTCCGAATTTGTTAATTTTTCTTCATTTTTTAATTTAAATAATTTAAGTATTTTTATTTTTATTTTGTAATTTTTAATTTTTCAAATTTTGTCGATTTCTTAATTTAGATAACTTTTAAATCTCAATTTTACATTTTTTACTGTATTGCAAAAATTTAAATTTTCCTCGAATCTTGACAATTTGCCGAATTCTCAATTTTCATTCATTTTTGAATTTATGTATTTCTTTTTTTTTTAATTTGTTTTATTTAATTTTTTATTTTTTAATTTTTCAATGTTTTAAATTTTGTCAATTTCTTAATTTAGACAACTTTTAGATCTCAATTTTACATTTTTTATTGTATTGCAAAAATTTTAATTTTCCTCGAATCTTGACAATTTCCCGAATATTCATGTTTTTTCACTTTTTAATTTAAGTATTTTTTTTAATTTTTTAATGTTTCAAATTTTGTCGATTTCTTAATTTAGACATTTTTTATTGTGTTGCAAAAATTTTAATTTTCCTTGAATCCTGACAATTTTCCGAATTTTAAATTTATGTTCATTTTTAAATTTAATTTATTTTTTTTTTTATTTTATAATTTTTAATTTTTTCAAATTTTGTCAATTTCTTAATTTAGACAACTTTTAGATCTCAATTTTACATTTTTTATTATATTGCAAAAATTTTAATTCTTCTCAAATCTTGACAATTTTCCGAATTTTTAAATTTTTGTTTATTTTGAAATTTAATTATTTTTTCTTTATTTTTTTAATTTTCCAATTTTTAAAATTTTGTCGGTTTCTTAATTTAGACATCTTTTAAATCTAAATTTTACATTTTTTATTGTATTGCAAAAATTTTAATTTTCCTCGAATCTTGACAATTTTCCGAATTTTGAAATTTTTGTTCACTTTTTAATTTAAGTAATTTAAGTACTTTTTTTTATTTTTCAATTTTTAAAATTTTGTCGATTTTTTAATTTAGACATTTTTTATTGTCTTGCAATAATTAAAATTTTCCTCGAATCTTGACAATTTTTCGAATTTTGAAATTTTTGTTCACTTTTTAATTTAAGTAATTTAAGTACTTTTTTTTATTTTTCAATTTTTAAAATTTTGTCGATTTTTTAATTTAGACATTTTTTATTGTCTTGCAATAATTAAAATTTTCCTCGAATCCTGACAATTTTCCGAATTTTAAATTTATGTTCATTTTTAAATTTAATTTATTTTTATTTTTATTTTGTAATTTTTAATTTTTCAAATTTTGTCGATTTCTTAATTTAGACAACTTTTAAATCTCAATTTTACATTTTTTACTGTATTGCTAAAATTTAAATTTTCCTCGAATCTTGACAATTTGCCGAATTCTCAATTTTCATTCATTTTTGAATTTAAGTATTTCTTTTTTTTTAATTTGTTTTATTTAATTTTTTATTTTTTAATTTTTCAATGTTTTAAATTTTGTCAATTTCTTAATTTAGACAACTTTTAGATCTCAATTTTACATTTTTTATTGTATTGCAAAAATTTTAATTTTCCTCGAATCTTAACAATTTCCCGAATATTCATGTTTTTTCACTTTTTAATTAAAGTAATTTAAGTATTTTTTTTTAATTTTTTAATCTTTCAATTTATCAATTTTTCAAACTTTGTCGATTTCATAATTTAGACAATTTTTGCATCTCAATTTTTTATTTTTTTTGTATTGCAAAAATTTGAATTCTTCTCGAATCTTGACAATTTCCCGAATATTCATTTTTTTCACTTTTTATACCCGCTACCCATAGGGTAGAAGGGTATTATAACTTAGTGCCAACAGAAAATGTATGTAACAGGCAGAAGTAGGCATCTCCGACCACATAAACTATATATATTCTTGATCAGTGTCAACAGCCGAGACGATATAGCCATGTCCGTCTGTCCGTCTGTCCGTCTGTATGAACACCTAGATCTCAGAGACTATAAGAGCTAGAGCTACCAAATTTGGGGACAGTACTCCTATATGTCCTACGCAGATCAAGTTTATTTCAAAAGTTGGATGCCACGCCCCTTTCCGCCCCCAAAAGACGTAATAATAGACCTAGAGCATTGAATTTTGGTATGCATAATAATAATTATATTCTCAATGATTCCTGAGAATTTGGTTGAAATCGAATAAAAAACAAGGAAGTTATTAAAGAATCAATTTTATATGCAAAATTCACTTGCAGCTGCCCGCGCTTTGTTTGTTTAGTTGACAGTGTGACCATAACGGTGTTGCGGTATTTTACCCGCAATTTTCAAATATATACAAAAAAACAAGTTTTAGTATATTTGGTATGTTTTTTGTTTAAATATAATTTAATTTTTTTGTTTTTTCTCGAAATGGGTTGCGGGTATCATACGGTCGAGCACTCTCGACTGTAGCTTTCTTACTTGTTTCACTCGCACTACTGCGAACTGATCGTTGGACCAAATTCCAACAGGTTATGGGCCCAGTATCCCTAGTGCAAGTGAATTAGACAGAAAGTGCTGTGAACAAAAGGCCGTGAAAAATGGCAAGTGCGTTCATTAAAATAGAGCCGCTAAACGCGGATAACTATGACACGTGGAAATTGCAGATGAGTGCCATACTCGTGAAGAGCGATCTATGGGCATATGTAAACGGCTCAAAATTGTGCCCAGAAAAAGCAAGATGAGAAAGCTCGTGCAGACATCCTATTGTCAATCAGTCCATCTGAATTGGCCTTAATCGAAAACTGTGAATCGGCAAGAGAATATTGGTTGAAACTGCAGGAAACGTTTCAATCCAAGGGACCAGTGCGTAAAGCCAGTTTGCTCAAACGTGTGGCTTTGTCCCGTATGACTGAAGGTAGCGACGCGCGACAACATATAAATGATTTCTTTGATGCTGTAAAGAAATTGAAGGAAATTGGTGTAGCCATTGGCGACGATCTACTCGCGATTCTTCTGTTATATAGTTTGCCGGATTCCTATGAAACATTTCGATGCGCAATAGAAACACGTGATGAATTGCCAAACCCCGATATTCTGCGTGTTAAAATATTAGAAGAATCAGAAGCGAGTAAAGGAAAAAGTGAACGCGAAGAACAAAGTGCGTTGTATGCAAATCGCCGAAAAGGCGGAGGTAAAGCAGAAAGAGACCAAAGAGAAATGGGAAAATGTTATACATGCAATAAAATCGGTCATCTCGCGCGCGACTGTCGAAGTAAATCGAAACCGAATGAGAAGAACGGGCAAAACGAAAGTAAAGCACATATTAAAAAGGAAGCACTTAATGTATTTGAAAATACATACAACATAGAAGGAAAAAGTAATATGTGGTGCCTCGACAGCGGTTGTACGGCACACATGAGCTCTAATAAAAATATGTTCGAGAACGTTGAAGAAACCGTGAAAACATTGCATTTGGCGAATAACAATACAGCAACGGTGAAAGCTGTCGGCGACGTAAATATCGAAGTTAAAGAGAAGCAAAAGAACCATGAGATTATATTGAATAAAGTCTTGTATGTATCTGAACTACGGCAAAACCTGCTGTCGGTTTCCCAAATCACTGACAAAGGTTATGAAGTGCATTTTCGTAAAAATTAAGCAGTTATTATGAAAAATAATAAAGAAGTGTGACTTCGTGCAAAAAGATATGGAAACCTGTATTATTTGAATGCCGAAGAACATCAAGCGAACAATATAAATAACAAAGAAAGTGATTTAAATATCTGGCATAGCCGTATGGGCCATTTAAATGAATGTGATCTAAGGGGCATGTCAAAGACTGGGAAGGTGCATGGAATGGTCATTGCAGAGAACGCAAAGATGTCGAAGTGTGAGATTTGCATAAGCGAAAAGCAGACAGCAAACCAGTACAAGAGCGCGAAGGAAAAGAAGTCGAAGCAGCCATTGGAAATAGTCCACAGTGATGTGTGTGGACCAATGCGAACCCAATCGTTAAGCGGATATAAGTATTTCGTAACGTTTATAGATGATTATTCTCGTTATTGTTCGATTTATTTTCTGAAGCAAAAATCAGAAGTATTCGAAGTATTTAAATCTTATAAATCTTCTGCTGAGAATCTTACAGGCCACAAAATCAAGAATCTGCAATCCGATAATGGCACGGAATTTCGAAACAAACATTTCGACGATTACTTGAAGAAGCATGGTATTGGCCGCCGGTTGACTGCTCCTTATACGCCGCAACAAAACGGTATAGCTGAAAGACTAAACAGGACATTAGTAGAGATGGCCAGATGTATGATGAAACACCTTCGTTCTGGGCGGAAGCGATTAACACGGCATCGTATATCCGGAAAAGATGTCCTACCAAAGCGTTATCTGGAGACCTGCCATATACTTACTGGACTGCAAAAGTCCCGACAGTGGCATACATGCGAACATTTGGTACAAAGGCCTACGCGTTGATAAAAGGAAAGAACAAAGGAAAATTCGAGTCGCGGTCAGAAGATTGTATACTACTGGGATATGCTACAGAATCGAAAGCCTATCGATTGTATTCCCCCTCGCGACGCACGATTATTATCAGTAATGACGTCAAATTCATGAATGTTTATGGATTCAAGAGTGCATTTGGCGAGTTCTATGATGAACCAGAAGATTGCATCGATATGCAGCTGGACAGTATCGCAAATGAACCGGAAGACAGTTCATCGAGTGACGAAGGCACAGCCGAAGAGGCAATTCAGCCGGTGAGACATGGTAGAGGACGTCCCAAGATGATAAGGACTGGTCAGCGCGGAAGACCCCGCAAGGCCTATCAGCCAAGAGTCGAGGTTCGCGAAAATAGTCAAGAAAACCAGGATGTAAATGAAGCATCATTCGAGGATGCATTTGAAGAGTGCGAAATGGCATTCGTTGCAACACTAAATGATCCTTTGACTATTACAGAAGCACAAAATAGTGACAATGCTGATAACTGGATAAGAGCTATGGAAGACGAATTCATGGCACAAATTCTCAACAAGACCTGGCAAATTGTTGAACGACCAAAGGAACGCAAAGTAATTGGTAACAAGATGGTTTTCCAAACAAAAGATGATGGCAGCGTATCAGCCAAGAAGAAGGCCCGCTTAGTCGCAAAAGGTTATGCGCAGAAGCCCGGAGAGGATTTTCATGAAACTTATTCGCCTGTGGCGCGATTCACGTCCGTAAGATTGTTAGCTGCTTTATCAGCAGAATTTGAAATGGAAATTCACCAAATGGACGTAGTCACAGCATACCTTAACGGAGAGCTGGAAGAGAAAGTTTACATGAACATCCCGGAGAACTTCAATGAGTTTATGGAAAAGCTGAAGTCTGGTGACCCAATCTGATCTAAACAACAACGTCCTGACTATGAGTACGTGGAAGCAGCTAATGAGTGGCGAAAAGCCTTAGAAGTAATTCGAGACCCAGTGTGCTTATTAAAGCGAGCACTCTATGGACTACGGCAATCTGGATTACGTTGGTATTGTAAACTTACAAAGAATCTACAGGAAATAGGACTAGAACCAACTGAGCAGGATCCATGTTTATTTGTTAAACGACAAAACGAAAAACTTCTAATAGTCACGATCTACGTGGACGATTTGCTACTCGCCTCAAATCATCCAGAATGGTTACAGCAAACGAAGAAACATCTCAGCAAGACATTTAAGATGAAGGATTTCGGCGCAGTAAAAACGTGTTTGGGGATCGAATTCAAACAGGACAAGGGGAAGCGTCAAGTTTTCATTTCTCAAGAAAAGTATATAAATGCTGTACTAAAGAGATTTGAAATGAGTGATTGTAAACCGGCGATAACACCCATCGAATCAAAGTCAACATTGCGAAAACCAGAGCATCCAAGCGAAGCCGAAATGAAAAAGTATCCTTATCAAAACTTAATTGGATCTTTAATGTTTCTTGCAGTTACATCACGACCAGATATAGCATATGCGGTTAATTTTATGAGTCAATTCAACTCATGTTACACGATCGACCACTGGAAAGCAGCGAAACGTATCCTTCGGTACCTAAGCGGTACAAAGACGGTTGGACTTCTCTTCAAGCAGACGGGAGATAGTCTATATGGTGTGGTCGACGCTGATTGGGGAGGAAACTTGACAGATCGACGTTCCTACTCCGCTCAAGCATTTGTATTGGCAGGCGCCGCCATAAGTTGGGAGGCGCGCAAGCAACGTACTGTCGCATTATCGAGCACAGAATCGGAGTATTTGGCCATGTCCGAGGCAGTGAAAGAGGCTTTATACTTGAAAGCTCTTTTAAACAGGATTGGCCTAAGGTGTAAGTAAGTACTCAAAGCTTGTTATGGAATCTATTCCCAACCACCCAGTGGCAAGGCTAGACAACCCAGACAAGTTGGAGGAATCGACCCAGAATGTCACAGATACTCTATGTAAGGCCTTCATCAAATCCTGTCCAATCAGCCGTCCATCGAAGTCAAACCGCAATAAGTGGTGGACTCCTGAACTCGGCCAGATACGAAAGGAAACGAGAAAGCTTTACAATAGAGCAAAAGATGGAAACTGCCAGGTGGACTGGGATGCCTACCATAACAGTTTCAAGACCTTCAAGAAGGAAATCAGAAGGGCAAAAAGAGACTTATGGTCTAAATTTTGCGAGGAACTAACCAACACCACTGAAGCGTCCAGACTTCGAAGGTTGTTGGCGAAAGATCCAGCCACACCGGGGCTGCTTTGCAACCTGGATGGCACATTCGCTAAAAATAGTCAGGAGTCTCTGCAACTCCTCATGAACACACACTTTCCAGGCTGCACACAAGCTGAAGACGAGAATGGGATCCCCTCCTCTCACATCAGCGGCGAGCCGGAGGGAAACCCGCTTCATGAGAGTCAAGTCCTAATTGACGAAATTGTCAACACTGAGAAGATAATCTGGGCTATCAAGTCGTTCCACCCCTACAAATCAGCTGGACCGGATGACATCAGACCGGTCATGTTACAGATGGTATGCGTACATCTGTCGCAATGGCTACTAGAAATCTTCAGGGGATGTCTCCTTACAGGATACATTCCAAAAACCTGGAGAGAAGTGAGAGTGGCATTCATTCCCAAAGCAGGAAAGATAAACCACTGCTCAGCAAAAGACTATAGGCCTGTGACAGTGGAGGAAGTCGAGCTTGAGATCCAGGGTCTCAAGTCCAACAAATCGCCTGGTGCCGATGGCATTGAAGCACTTGCCATCAAGCTTCTCCCTCCTTCTTGCCATCAACTGCTGGCAAATATCTTCAATAGATGCTTCCAAATCGGGCACTTCCCAACTCAATGGAAGAGTGCAGAGGTGATACTCATTCATAAACAAGGCAAGCCAGAAGCCAATCTTGCATCCTACCGTCCTATTAGCTTACTGGCAATCCTCTCCAAAGTACTCGAAAGAGTACTTTTGCGCAGAGTGTTGTCAGTACTGGACGAGGCTGGTTCGATCCCTGATCACCAGTTTGGCTTCAGGCGTTCCCACTCCACTCTGGAACAATGCCATCGACTGGTCGAGCGGATCTTGGAAGCCTTCGAGGAAAAGAAATACTGCTGCGCCGTCATGTTAGACATCAAACAGGCCTTTGACCGAGTCTGGCACACGGGTCTGCTATACAAAATCAAAAGCAGTCTTCCCCAGCCACACTACGCCCTGCTGAGCTCATACCTAAGCGACCGAAAATTTGAGGTGATATGCGGTGACGCCAGATCTACGGCCAGGAGCATTCATGCAGGAGTACCTCAGGGCAGCGTACTTGGGCCACTACTGTACACACTGTACACAGCCGACATACCAGCCCCACACAATGAAGCCTTTCTCGTTGCCACATATGCAGACGACAGTGCATTCCTTGCCACCGCTAACAATGCACAGGATGCGTCTGTCTGCATACAAAGGCAACTAAATGCAATCGAGCCATGGCTTAAGAGGTGGAACATTACGGTAAACGCTGACAAATCAACGCAGACAACATTTGCCCTCCGACCAGGCGACTGCCCCACCGTCAGCCTCAACGGGTCACCCATACCACAAGTGGCAACTCCCAAATACCTGGGCATGACGCTTGATAGACGCCTTACTTGGAGAGCCCACCTCCTTAAAAAACGCCAACAAGTGGACGAGAAGTTGAAGAAACTATATTGGCTCATCGGAAGGCGCTCGAGGATGAAGTTGAAGACCAAACTTCTGGTCTACAAGTCCATAATTAAACCAGTTTGGACATATGGCATCCAACTCTGGGGCACAGCGAGCAAGAGCAACCGCAGAATGGTGCAACGGGTCCAAAACAAAGCCCTCAGAATACTCTCCGACGCTCATCCGTACCATGACAACCACACCATACATGCAGAGCTTGGTATTCCATGGGTGCGAAGCGAGATCCCCAGGTTCAGCAAAAAGTACGCTGACAAATTGAACACACACCCCAACCACCTAGCCGTCAACCTACTGGACAACAGCCTAACCACAAGAAGACTACAACGCACCCACCCCCTGGATCTTCCAGCCACTGAGATGACATAAGCAGACAAATGAAATAACATACCTAACATTGCTGTAAAAATGACATACCAAACATCGTTGTAAAACATCCCCAACCGTCAATGTTTCCCCCATACCATTTAATGATTGTTCTTGCAGGACAGATTTTAAATAAACAAAAATTTATAGTTACCCGACAATCACTCGATGGCTTAGCAACATGCTTCGCCAAAGAATGATAAACGCCCAACTCTGCGCCTCAACTATCAGGAGAAGGGCAACCAGGGGCACCCCGCAAGGGGGTGTGATATCCCCCTTGTTGTGGAACATTGTCCTTAATGACCTTCTTCTCAAACTGAAGTATAAGGGATGCAGAGTGACTGCTTATGCGGACGACCTGGTTCTAATGGTAACTGGCAGATTCCTGCCAACAGTCAGTGAGCTAATGAACGCCGCACTGAGTGAAACTCTGCGATGGGCAGAACACAACGGTCTTGGGGCCAACCCACAAAAGACCGAACTTGTTCTGCTCACTCGAAAATATTAGATACCGAGCTTCCAGCTTCCGTCACTGGGAGGGACAGAGCTCAAGTTATCAAAGGAGGCTAAGTACCTTGGAGTAATCCTGGACTCCAAACTCTCCTGGAGGAGAAACTCGGAGGAAAGGATGAAGAAAGCGTTACAAGCCTTCTTTGTGTGCAAAAAGATCTTTGGTAAAGGATGGGGATTGCAACCGTACATCCTTCACTGGTTCTACACTGCAATTGTCAGACCTATACTGACGTACGGGGCTCTTGTATGGTGGGAGGCGGGGCACACCGACTCCTATCTAAACAATCTCCGCAAAGTCCAGAGACTAGCTTGCTTGGGAATAACAGGATGTATTCGTTCTACCCCCCAAGCAGCGCTGGATGTAATGCTAAATCTGGAGCCCATCAGAGTCTTCCTCAAGCACGCGGCAGCAAGAAGTGCGGTCAGGCTTCACGCCTAATGCCTATTTAAGCCTGGTGCAGGTCACAACTCCATTCTACGTACAGTAGAATTGACTGTGGCTGAGAACGACTACTGGGTACCAGAACATAAGTGGGATGACAGGTTTACAGCTGAATTCCCTGACAGATCCGATTGGCAACAGGAATCTCCTTTGAGGCAGAATGAGTTGTCAATCTACACAGACGGATCAAAGACGATAGAAGGCACTGGATCGGGGGTCTTCTCCGAAGACCTTGCAACCAAGCTTTCCTTTCGTCTTCCTGACTGGTGTAGTGTGTTTCAAGCGGATATTTACGCTGTTTGGCAAGCCACCAAGTTGGTACGGACACTGGGCGGGAGCCCGAGGGACGTGTCCATCTATGTCGACAGCCAATCAGCGATAAAAGCACTCGCATCGAACACCATTAAGAGTAAACTAACCCGAGACACAGTGATGTCACTGAACCAATGCCAACCACACTCTATCAGACTTGTCTGAGTACCTGGGCACATGGGAGTACCAGGTAACGAGGCGGCTGATGAATGTGCTCGGCTGGGATCAGCGTCATCAGAAACTCTCGCGGTGAACGATATAAAGAGGCCTATTCAGCACGTGCTATCGGAACTTAATTGTTCCATGAGAACGGCGGCTGAAAGACACTGGGCAGCATCATCGGGCTGCGAGGTGTCAAAAGCACTCTGGCCAAGATACCGTCCCAAGCGAACAACCGAGCTCTTAAACTTTAAAAGGAACAAGATAAGGTTACTGACAGGAGTCTTAACGGGACACTGCTACATCGGCCGTATGGCTCAACGGTACGGTGGACCCCAACAGGACTTCTGTCGCAGCTGCGGGGACGAAGAGGAAACCGAGAGTATCCAGCATCTTCTCTGCGACTGCCCTGCACTTCTTAGAAAGCGGACCCAATTTCTGGGCAAGCCTTTCTTTGCGGAACTGGGCAGTCTTGGGAATATTCGGCTGGAGAACATGGCGCTTTTCTTCGACTCTACTGGCTGGTTCCAGAGGCTACCGCAGCCCAACAGAACTGGCCAGTAGCACGTAGACCATCAGAGCCTTTTCCTCCAATATCCCAACAATCCCTCCCAATCCCTTCTACTCCTACAGTTCACTCAGATCAGGCATCACAATGGACCATATGGTCTCCGGGTGCTCTCGACTCCGGTCGAGCTGCCTGCTCAACCTAACCTAACCTAATTATTTTTTTTTAATTTTTTAATTTTTCAATTTATCAATTTTTCAAACTTTGTCGATTTCATAATTTAGACAATTTTTACATCGCAATTTTTAATTTTTTTTGTATTGCAAAAATTTTAATTCTTCTCGAATCTTGACAATTTCCCGAATATTCATTTTTTTTCACTTTTTTATTTAAGTAATTTAAGTATTGTTTTTTTATTTTTGAATTTTTCAATTTATCAATTTTTCAAACTTTGTCGATTTCATATTTTAGACAATTTTTACATCTCATTTTTAAATATTTTGTGTATTGCAAAAATTTTAATTCTTCTCGAATCTTGACAATATTCCGAATGTTAAATTTTTTTTCATTTTTTAATTTAAGTATTATTTTTTAATTTTTCAAATTTTGTCGATTTCTTAATTTAGACAAGTTTTAAATATCAATTTTACATTTTAATTGTATTTGCAAAAATTTTAATTTTCCTCAAATCTTCACAATTTTCCGAATTTTAAATTTTTTTTCATTTCTTAATTTAAGTAATTTAAGTTTTTTTTTTTAATTTTTCAATGTTTGAAATGTTGTCGATTGTGTTGCAAAAATTTTAATTTTCTTCGAATCTTGACAAATTTCCGAAATATAAATTTTTTTACATGTTTTAATTTAAGTATAATTTTTTTCAATTTTTCAAATTTTGTCGATTTCTTTATTTAGACAACTTTTAGATCTCAATTTTAAATTTTTTACTGTATTGCAACAATTTTAATTTTCCTCGAATCTTGACAATTTCCCGAATTTTCGTTTTTTTCACTTTTTAGTTTAAGTAATTTAGGTATTGTTTTTTTATTTTTTAAATTTTAAATTTATCAATTTTTCAAACTTTGTCGATTTCTTAATTAAGACAACTTTTAGATCTCAATTTTAAATTTTTAATTGTACTGCAAAAATTTAAATTTTCCTCAAATCTTCACAATTTTCAGAATTTTCAATTTTTTTTTTATTTTTTAATTTAAGTAATTTGAGTATTTTTATACCCGCTACCCATAGGGTAGAAGGGTATTATAACTTAGTGCCAACAGAAAATGTATGTAACAGGCAGAAGGAGGCATCTCCGACCCCATAAAGTATATATATTCTTGATCAGCGTCAACAGCCGAGACGATATAGCCATGTCCGTCTGTCCGTCTGTCCGACTGTCCGTCTGTCCGTCTGTCTGTCTGAATGATTACCTGGATCTCAGAGACTATAAGACATTGAGACACCAAATTTGGCAAAAATGTTCCTTCATACCCTACGCAGATCAAGTTTATTTCAAAAGTTGGATGCCACGCCCCCTTCGCCCACAATAAGCATTAATCTAGAAAAAGTCAAGTTTTTTTTTATGTAAATCGCGTAAAACTCCAAAAGTTGGTAACCCATCTGCGCTTAACACTCTTAATATACCCTGTAATTTTGGTACAAATCGGATAAGTAGAACAAAAGTTATTCGTTAAATTATTTATCAAAATTGTTGTGCCTAGTGCATATGGACGTTTTAAGTGTGTGAATGACCTAGAGATATCAAATTTGGTGACAGTATTTGTGAAGGTCTTACGCAGATCTAGTTTGTTTTAGATTTTTGCCACGCCCCTTTCCGCCCCCAAAAACTGTAAAAGCCGTAATAATAGACCTAGAGCATTGAATTTTGGTATGCATAATAACAATAATAGTCTTAATTACTCCTGTGAATTTGGTTGAGATCGAATAAAAAACGAGGAAGTTATTAAAGAATAAATTTTGTATGCAAAATTCACTTGCAGCTGCTCGCGCTTTGTTTGTTTAGTTGACAGTGTGACCATGTCGGTGTTGTGGATTTTTACCCGCTATTTTCAAATATATACAAACAAAATACAAGTTTCAGTATATTTTTGGTATATTTGTTGTTAAAATATCATTCAAATTTTTTTTTTTCTCGAAATGGGTTGCGGGTATCATACGGTCGAGCACTCTCGACTGTAGCTTTCTTACTTGTTTTAATTTTTCAATGGTTAAAATTTTGTCGATTTCGTAATGTAGACAACTTTTAGATCTCAATTTTACATTTTTTATTGTATTGCAAAATCTCCACAATTTTCCGAATTTTCAAATTTTTTTCATTTCTTAATTTAAGTAATTTAAGTATTTTTTTTTAATTTTTCAATGTTTCAAATTTTGTCGATTTCTTAATTTAGACATTTTTTATTGTGTTGCAAAAATTTTAATTTTCCTCGAATCTTGACAATTTTCCGAATTTTAAATTTTTGTTCATTTTTAAATTTAAGTAATGAAAGTATTTTTTTTTTTTTTAATTTTTAATTTTTCAAATTTTGTCGATTTCTTAATTTAGACATTTTTTATTGTATTGCAATAATTTTAATTTTCCTCGAATCTTAAAATTTTCCGATTTTTAAATTTTTGTTCATTTTTAAATTTAAGTAATTAAGGTTTTTTTGTATTTTTTAATTTTTCAAATTTTGTCGATTTCTTAATTTAGACAACTTTTAGATCTCAATTTTACATTTTTTATTGAATTGCAAAAATTTTAATTTTCCTCGAATCTTGACAATTTTCCAAATTTCCAATTTTTGTTCACTTTTTAATTTAAGTAATTTAAGTACTTTTTTTATTTTTTAATTTTTCAAGGTTTCAAATTTTGTCGATTTCTTAATTTAGGCAACTTTTTGATCTCAATTTTATATTTTTGATTGTATTGCAAAAATTTAAATTTTCCTCGAATATTGGCAAATTTTCGAAATTTAAATTTTTGTTCATATTTAAATTTATGAAATCTAAGTATTTTTTTTGTTCATTTTTTAATTTAAGTAATTTAAGTATTTTTTTTTATTTTGTAATTTTTCAATGTTTCAAATTTTGTCGATTTCTTAATTTAGACAACTTTTAGATCTCAATTTTACATTTTTTTTGTATTGAAAAAACTTTAATTTTTCTCGAGTCTTGACAATTTTCCGAATTTTTAAATTTTTGTTCACTTTTTAATTTAAGTAATTTAAGTATTTTTTTTTAATTTTTCAATGTTTCAATTTTTGTCGATTTCTTAATTTAGACAATTTTTTTATTGTGTTGCAAAAATTTTAATTTTCCTCGAATCTTGACAATTTTCCGAATTTTAAATTTATGTTCATTTTTAAATTTAAGTAATTAAAGTATTTTTTTTTATTTTTTAATTTTTAATTTTTAAAATTTTGTCGATTTATTAATTTAGACAACTTTTAAACCTCAATTTTACATTTTTAACTGTATTGCAAAAATTTTTATTTTTCTCGAATATAAACAATTTACCAATTATTCAATTTTCATTCTGTTTTTAATTTAATTAACTAAAGTATTTCTTTTTTTATTTTTCAATTTTTTAATGTTAAAAATTTTGTCGATTTATTAATTTAGACAACTTTTAGATCTCAATTTTACAGTTTTTATTGAATTCAAAAATTTTAATTTGTCGATTTCTTAATTAAGACAACTTTTAGATCTCAATTTTAAATTTTTTACTGTACTGCAAAAATTTAAATTTTCCTCAAATCTTCATAATTTTCCGAATTTTCAATTTTTTTTTTATTTTTTAATTTAAGTAATTTGAGTATTTTTTTGATTTTTCAGTGTTTAAAATTTTGTCGATTTCTTAATGTAGACAACTTTTAGATCTCAATTTTAAATTTTTTATTGTATTGCAAAAATTTAAATTTTCCTCGAATCTTGACAATTTTTCGAATTTCAAATTTTTGTTCATTTTTAAATTTAAGTAATATAAGTATTTTTTTTTTTTTTCATTTTTAATTTTTCAAATTTTGTCGATTTCTTAATTTAGAAAACTTTTAGATCTCAATTTCATATTTTTGATTGTATTGCAAAAATTTTAATTTTCCTCGAATATTGGCAAATTTTCGAAATTTAAATTTTTGTTCATATTTAAATTTATGAAATCTTAGTATTTTTTTTGTTAATTTTTTAATCTAAGTAATTTAAGTATTTTTTTTATTTTGTGATTTTTCAATGTTTCAAATTTTGTTGATTTCTTAATTTAGAAAACTTTTAGATCTCAATTTTACATTTTTTTTGTATTGAAAAATGTTTAATTTTTCTCGAGTCTTGACAATTTTCCGAATTTTTAAATTTTTGTTCACTTTTTAATTTAAGTAACTTAAGTATTTTTTTTTTATTTATAAATTTTTCAATGTTTCAAATTTTGTGGATTTATTAAACTAGACAACTTTTAGATCTCAATTTAAATTTTTTATTATATTGCAAAAATTTTAATTCTTCTCGAATCTTGACAATTTTCCGAATTTTTAAAATTTTGTCGGTTTCTTAATTAAGACATCTTTTAAATCTAAATTTTACATTTTTTATTGTATTGGAAAAATTTGAATTTTCCTCAAATCATCACAATTTTCCGAATTTTAAATTTTTTTTTCATTTCTTAATTTAAGTAATTTAAGTATTTTTTTTAAATTTTCAATGTCTCAAATTTTGTCGATTTCTTAATTTAGACATTTTTTATTTTATTGCAAAAATTTTAATTTTCCTCGAATCTTGACAATTTGCCGAATTTTCAATTTTTTTTCATTTTTTAATTTAAGTAATTTGAGTATTTTTTTAATTTTTCAATGTTTAAAATTTTGTCAATTTCTTAATGTAGACAACTTTTAGATCTCAATTTTATATTTTTGATTGTATTGCAAAAATTTTAATTTTCCTCGAATCTTCACAATTTTTCGAATTTTAAATTTTTGTTCATTTTTAAATTTAAGTAATTTTAGTATTCTTTTTAATTTTTCAATGTTTCAAATTTTGTCGATTTCTTAATTTAGAAAACTTTTAGATCTCAATTTTTTTTTCATTTTTAAATTTAAGTTTTATTTTTTAATTTTTCAAATTTTGTCGATTTCTTAATTTAGACAACTTTTTAATTTCAATTTTACATTTTTTATTGTATTGCAAAAATTTTAATTTTCCTCAAATCTTCACAATTTTCCGAATTTTAAATTTTTGTTCACTTTTTAATTTAAGTATTTATTTTTATTTATTAATTTTTCAATGTTTCAAATTTTTTCGATTTATTAATTTAGACAACTTTTAGATCTCAATTTTACATTTTTTTATTGTATTGCAAAATTTTCATTTTTCTCGAATCTTGACAATTTTCCGAATTTTTAAATTTTTGTTCACTTTTTAATTTAAGTAATTTAAGTACTTTTTTTTATTTTTTAATTTTTCAAGGTTTCAAATTTTGTCGACTTCTTAATTTAGACAACTTTTAGATCTCAATTTTATATTTTTGATTGTATTGCAAAAATTTAAATTTTCCTCGAATATTGGCAAATTTTCGAAATTTAAATTTTTGTTCATATTCAAATTTATGAAATGTAAGTATTTTTTTTTTTAATTTTTTAATTTAAGTAATTTAAATATTTTTTTTTATTTTGTAATTTTTCAATGTTTCAAATTTTGTCGATTTCTTAATTTAGACAACTTTTAGATATCAATTTTACATTTTTTTTGTATTGAAATAACTTTAATTTTTCTCGAGTCTTGACAATTTTCCGAATTTTTAAATTTTTGTTCACTTTTTAATTTAAGTAATCTAAGTATTTTTTTTTTATTTATAAATTTTTCAATGTTTCAAATTTTGTCGATTTATTAATTTAGACAAATTTTAGATATACATTTTTTTTCATTTTTAAATTTAAGTTTTATTTTTTAATTTTTCAAATTTTGTCGATTTCTTAATTAAGACAACTTTTAGATCTCAATTTAAAATTTTTTATTGTATTGCAAAAATTTTAATTTTCCTCGAATCTTGACAATTTTCCGAATTTTAAATTTTTGTTCACTTTTTAATTTAAGTACTTTTCTTTTATTTATTAATTTTTCAATGTTTCAAATTTTTTCGATTTATTAATTTAGACAACTTTTAGATCACAATTTTACATTTTTTATTGTATTGCAAAAATTTTAATTTTTCACGAATCTTGACAATTTTCCGAATTTTTAAATTTTTGTTTATTTTGAAATTTAAGTATTTTTATTTTATTTTTTTAATTTTCCAATTTTTAAAATTTTGTCGGTTTCTTAATTTAGACATCTTTTAAATCTAAATTATACATTTTTTAGTAAGTATTTTTTTTTTATTTTTTTATTTTTCAATGTTTAAAATTTTGTCGATTTATTAATTTAGACAACTTTTAGATCTCAATTTTACATTTTTTATTGTATTGCAAAAATTTAAATTTTCCTCAATCTTCACAATTTTCCGAATTTTAAATTTTTTTTCATCTCTTAATTTAAGTAAATAAAGTATTTTTTTTAATTTTTCAATGTTTCAAATTTTGTCGATTTTTTAATTAAGACATTTTTTATTGTGTTGCAAAAATGTTTATTTTCCTTGAATCTTGACAATTTTCCGAATATTAAATTTATGTTCATTTTTAAATTTAAGTAATTTAAGTATTTATTTTTTATTTTTTAATTTTTATTTTTTTCATATTTTGTCGATTTCTTAATTTAGACAACTTTTAGATTTCAATTTTACATTTCTTATTGTATTGCAAAAATTTTAATTTTCCTCGAATATAATTAACCAATTATTCAATTTTCATTCGTTTTTTAATTTAATTAACTAAAGTATTTTTTTTTTTTTTTTTAATTTTTCAATGTTTGAAATTTTGTCGATTTATTAGTTTGGACAACTTTTTGATTTCAATTTTACATTTTTTATTATACTGCAAAAATTTTAATTCTTCTCAAATCTTGACAATTTTTCAAATTTCCAATTTTTGTTAATTTTTTAATGTAAGCAATTTAAGAATTTTTTTTATTTTTCAATTTTATCAAATTTTGTCGATTTCTTAATTTAGACAACTTTTAGATATACATTTTTTTTCATTTTTAAATTTAAGTTTTATTTTTTAATTTTTCAAATTTTGTCGATTTCTTAATTAAGACAACTTTTAAATCTCAATTTTACATTTTTTTTGTATTGCAAAAGTTTTAATTTTCCTCGAATCTTGACAATTTTCCGAATTTTAAATTTTTGTTCACTTTTTAATTTAAGTAATTTAAGTATTTTTTGTTTATTTATAAATTTTTCAATGTTTCAAATTTTGTCGATTTATTAATTTAGACAACTTTTAGATCTCAATTTTACATTTTCTATTATATTTCAAAAATTTTAATTTTCCTCAAATATATACAATTTACTAATTATTCAATTTTCATTCGGTTTTATATTTAATTAACAAAACTATTTTTTTTTTAATTTTTCAATGTTTAAAATTTTGTCGATTTCTTAATGTAGACAACTTTTAGATCTCAATTTAAAATTTTAGATTTTTTACTGTATTGGAAAAAATTTAATTTTCCTCGAATCTTGACAATTTCCCGAATTTGCATTTTTTTTCACTTTTTAATTTAAGTAATTTAGGTATTGTTTTTTTATTTTTTAATTTTTCAATTTATCAATTTTTCAAACTTTGTCGATTTCTTAATTAAGACAACTTTTAGATCTCAATTTTACATTTTTTATTGTACTGCAAAAATTTAAATTTTCCTCAAATCTTCACAATTTTCCGAATTTTAAATTTTTTTTCATTTTTTAATTTAAGTAATTTAAGTATTTTTTTAATTTTTCAATGTTTAAAATTTTGTCGATTTCTTAATTAAGACAACTTTTAGATCTCAATTTTACATTTTTGATTGTATTGCAAAAATTTTAATTTTCGTCGAATCTTCACAATTTTTCGAATTTAAAATTTTTTTTCATTTTTTAATTTAAGTAATTTAAGTATTTTTTTAATTTTTCAATGTTTAAAATTTTGTCGATTTCTTAATGTTGACAACTTTTAGATCTCAATTTTATATTTTTGATTGTATTGCAAAAATTTTAATTTTCGTCGAATCTTCACAATTTTTCGAATTTTAAATTTTTTTTTCATTTCTTTATTTAAGTAATTTTAGTATTTTTTTTAATTCTTCAATGTTTCAAAATTTGTCGATTTCTTAATTTAGACAACTTTTAGATCTCAATTTAAAATTTTTTATTGTATTGCAAAAATTTTAATTCTCTTCGAATCTTGACCATTTTCCGAATTTTCCATTTTTGTTTTCTTTTTAATTTTTCAATTTTAAAATTTTTTTGATTTAAAATTTAGCTAACCTTAAGATCTCAATTTTACATTTTTTATTGTATTTGTTCTCTCCTCGAATCATAACAATTTTTCGAATTTTAAATTTTTCTTAATTTTTAAATTTAAGTTATATTTTTTAATTTTTCAAATTTTGTCGATTTCTTAATTTAGACAACTTTTAATTTTCAATTTTACAGTTTTTATTGTACTGCAAAAATTTAAATTTTCCTCAAATCTTCACAATTTCCCAAATTTGCATTTTTTTTTACTTTTTAATTTAAGTAATTTAGGTATTGTTTTTTTATTTTTTAATTTTCAAATAATCAATTTTTCAAACTTTGTCGATTTCTTAATTAAGACAACTTTTAGATCTCAATTTTACATTTCTTATTGACAATTTGCCGAATTCTCAATTTTCATTCATTTTTGAATTTAAGTATATCTTTTTTTATAAATTTGTTTTATTTAATTTTTTATTTTTTAATTTTTCAATGTTTTAAATTTTGTCAATTTCTTAATTTAGACAACTTTTAGATCTCAATTTTACATTTTTTATTGTATTGCAAAAATTTTAATTGTTCTCAAATCTTGAAAATTTTCCGAATTTAGAAATTTTGTTGATTTTTTGTTTTAAGTAATTTAAGTATTTTTTTTAATTTTTTAATTTTTCAATGTTTCAAATTTTGTCGATTTATTAATTTAGACAACTTTTAGATCTAAATTTTACATTTTCTTTATATTTCAAAAATTTTAATTTTCCTCGAATATAAACAATTTACCAATTATTCAATTTTTATTCGGTTTTATATTTAATTAACAAAAGTATTTTTTTTTTTTAATTTTTCAATGTTTAAAATTTTGTCGATTTCTTAATGTAGACAACTTTTAGATCTCAATTTTAAATTTTAAATTTTGTACTGTATTGCAAAAATTTTAATTTTCCTCGAATCTTGACAATTTCCCAAATTTGCATTTTTTTTTACTATTTAATTTAAGTAATTTAGGTATTGTTTTTTTATTTTTTAATTTTCAAATAATCAATTTTTCAAACTTTGTCGATTTCTTAATTAAGACAACTTTTAGATCTCAATTTTACATTTTTTATTGTACTGCAAAAATTTAAATTTTCCTCAAATCTTCACAATTTTCCGAATTTTCAATTTTTTTTCATTTTTTAATTTAAGTAATTTGAGTATTTTTTTAATTTTTCAATGTTTAAAATTTTGTCAATTTCTTAATGTAGACAACTTTTAGATCTCAATTTTATATTTTTGATTGTATTGCAAAAATTTTAATTTTCCTCGAATCTTCACAATTTTTCGAATTTTAAATTTTTGTTCATTTTTAAATTTAAGTAATTTTAGTATTCTTTTTAATTTTTCAATGTTTCAAATTTTGTCGATTTCTTAATTTAGACAACTTTTAGATCTCAATTTAGAATTTTTTATTGTATTGCAAAAATTTTAATTTTCTTCGAATCTTGACCATTTTTCGAATTTTCCATTTTTGTTTTCTTTTTAATTTTTCAATTTTCAAATTTTTTTGATTTAAAATTTAGCCAACCCTAAGATCTCAATTTTACATTTTTATTGTATTTGTACTCTCCTCGAATCATAACAATTTTTCGAATTTAAAATTTTTATTCATTTTTAAATTTAATTTTTATTTTTTAATTTTTCAAATTTTGTCGATTTCTTAATTTAGACAACTTTTAGATCTCAATTTTACATTTTTTATTGAATTGCAAAAATTTTAATTTTGCTCGAATCTTGGCAATTTTCCGAATTTTAAATTTTTATTCATTTTTAAATTTAAGTTTTATTTTTTAATTTTTTAAATTTAGTCGATTTCTTAATTTAGACAACTTTTGAATCTCAATTTTACATTTTTCACAATTTTTCGAATTTTAAATTTTTTTTTCATTTCTTTATTTAAGTAATTTTAGTATTTTTTTTAATTTTTCAATGTTTAAAATTTTGTCGATTTCTTAATGTAGACAACTTTTAGATCTCAATTTAGAATTTTTTATTGTATTGCAAAAATTTTAATTTTCCTCGAATCTTCACAATTTTTCGAATTTTAAATTTTTTTTTCATTTCTTTATTTAAGTAATTTTAGTATTTTTTTTAATTTTTCAATGTTTCAAATTTTGTCGATTTCTTAATTTAGACAACTTTTAGATCTCAATTTAAAATTTTTTATTGTATTGCAAAAATTTTAATTTTCTTCGAATCTTGACCATTTTCCGTATTTTCCATTTTGGTTTTCTTTTTAATTTTTCAATTTTCAAATCTTTTTGATTTAAAATTTAGCAAACCCTAAGATCTCAATTTTACTTTTTTTATTGTATTGCAAAAATTTTAATTTTCCTCGAATATAAACAATTTACCAATTATTCAATTTTCTTTCATTTTTTAATTTAATTAACAAAATTATTTTTTTTTTTAAATTTTTCAATGTTTAAAATTTTGTCGATTTCTTAATGTAGACAACTTTTAGATCTCAATTTAAAATTTGTTATTGTATTGCAAAAATTTTTATTTTTCTCGAATCTTCACAATTTTTCGAATTTTAAATTTTTTTTCATTTCTTTATTTAAGTAATTTTAGTATTTTTTTTAATTTTTCAATGTTTTAAATTTTGTCGATTTCTTAATTTAGACAACTTTTAGATCTCAATTTTACATTTCTTATTGTATTGCAAAAATTTTAGTTTTCCTCGGATATAAACGATTTACCAATTATTCAATTTTCTTTAATTTTTAATTTAATTAACAAAAGTTTCTTTTTTTTTAATTTTTCAATGTTTAAAATTTTGTCGATTTCTTAATGTAGACATTTTTTATTGTGTTGCAAAAATTTTAATTTTCCTCGAATCTTGACAATTTTCCGAATTTCAAATTTTTGTTCATTTTTAAATTTAAGTAATATAAGTATTTGTTTTTTTTTTTAATTTTTCAAATTTTGTCGATTTCTTAATTTAGACATTTTTTATTGTATTGCAAAAATTTTAATTTTCCTCGAATCTTGAAATTTTCCGAATTTTAAATTTTTGTTCATTTTTAAATTTAAGTAATTAAGGTTTTTTTGTATTTTTTAATTTTTCAAATTTTGTCGATTTCTTAATTTAGACAACTTTTAGATCTCAATTTTACATTTTTTATTGAATTGCAAAAATTTTAATTTTCCTCGAATCTTGACAATTTTCCAAATTTCCAATTTTTGTTCACTTTTTAATTTAAGTAATTTTAGTACTTTTTTTTATTTTTTAATTTTTCTAGGTTTCAAATTTTGTCGATTTCTTAATTTAGAAAACTTTTAGATCTCAATTTTATATTTTTGATTGTATTGCAAAAATTTTAATTTTCCTCGAATATTGGCAAATTTTCGAAATTTAAATTTTTGTTCATATTTAAATTTATGAAATCTAAGTATTTTTTTTGTTAATTTTTTAATCTAAGTAATTTAATTATTTTTTTTTATTTTGTAATTTTTCAATGTTTCAAATTTTGTCGATTTATTAATCTAGACAACTTTTAGATCTCAATTTTACATTTTTTGTATATTGCAAAAATTTTAATTCTTCTCGAATCTTGACAATTTTCCGAATTTTTAAATTTTTGTTTATTTTGAAATTTAATTTTTTTTTTATTTTTTTAATTTTCCAATTTTTAAAATTTTGTCGGTTTCTTAATTTAGTTTCTTTTAAATCTAAATTTTACATTTTTTAGTAAGTATTTTTTTTTTATTTTTTAATTTTTCAATGTTTAAAATGTTGTCGATTTATTAATTTAGACAACTTTTAGATCTCAATTTTACATTTTTTATTGTATTGCAAAAATTTAAATTTTCCTCAATCTTCACAATTTTCCGAATTTTTAATTTTTTTTCATTTCTTAATTTATGTAATTTAAGTTTTTTTTTTTAATTTTTCAATGTTTCAAATTCAGTCGATTTTTTAATTTAGACATTTTTTATTGTGTTGCAAAAATTTTAATTTTCCTTGAATCTTGAGATTTTCCGAATTATAAATTTATATTCATTTTTAAATTTAAGTATTTTTTTTTTATTTTATAATTTTTAATTTTTTAAAATTTTGTCGATTTTTTAATTTAGACAACTTTTAGATCTCAATTTTACATTTCTTATTGTATTGCAAAAATTTTAATTCTTCTCGAATCTTGACAATTTTCCGAATTTTTAAATTTTGTTGATTTTTTGTTTTAAGTAATTTAAGTATTTTTTTTTATTTTTTAATTTTTCAATGTTTCAAATTTTGCCGATTTATTAATTTAGACAACTTTTAGATCTAAATTTTACATTTTCTTTATATTTCAAAAATTTTAATTTTCCTCGAATATAAACAATTTACCAATTATTCAATTTTTATTCGGTTTTATATTTAATTAACAAAAGTATTTTTTTTTTTTAATTTTTCAATGTTTAAAATTTTGTCGATTTCTTAATGTAGACAACTTTTAGATCTCAATTTTAAATTTTAAATTTTGTACTGTATTGCAAAAATTTTAATTTTCCTCGAATCTTGACAATTTCCCGAATTTGCATTTATTTTTACTTTTTAATTTAAGTAATTCAGGTATTGTTTTTTTATTTTTTAATTTTTCAATTAATCAATTTTTCAAACTTTGTCGATTTCTTAATTAAGACAACTTTTAGATCTCAATTTTACATTTTTTATTGTACTGCAAAAATTTAAATTTTCCTCAAATCTTCACAATTTTCCGAATTTTCAATTTTTTTTCATTTTTTAATTTAAGTAATTTGAGTATTTTTTTAATTTTTCAATGTTTAAAATTTTGTCAATTTCTTAATGTAGACAACTTTTAGATCTCAATTTTATATTTTTGATTGTATTGCAAAAATTTTAATTTTCCTCGAATCTTCACAATTTTTCGAATTTTAAATATTTGTTCATTTTTAAATTTAAGTAATTTTAGTATTCTTTTTAATAGACAACTTTTAGATCTCAATTTAGAATTTTGTATTGTATTGCAAAAATTTTAATTTTCTTCGAATCTTGACCATTTTCCGAATTTTCCATTTTTGTTTTCTTTTTAATTTTTCAATTTTCAAATTTTTTTGATTTAAAATTTAGCCAACCCTAAGATCTCAATTTTACATTTTTATTGTATTTGTACTCTCCTCGAATCATAACAATTTTTACAATTTTAAATTTTTATTCATTTTTAAATTTAATTTTTATTTTTTAAATTTTCAAATTTTGTCGATTTCTTAATTTAGACAACTTTTAGATCTCAATTTTACATTTTTTATTGAATTGCAAAAATTTTAATTTTGCTCGAATCTTGGCAATTTTCCGAATTTTAAATTTTTATTCATTTTTAAATTTAAGTTTTATTTTTTAATTTTTAAATTTTGTCGATTTCTTAATTTAGACAACTTTTGAATCTCAATTTTACATTTTTCACAATTTTTCGAATTTTAAATTTTTTTTTCATTTCTTTATTTAAGTAATTTTAGTATTTTTTTTAATTTTTCAATGTTTAAAATTTGGTCGATTTCTTAATGTAGACAACTTTTAGATCTCAATTTAGAATTTTTTATTGTATTGCAAAAATTTTAATTTTCCTCGAATCTTGACAATTTCCCAAATTTGCATTTTTTTTTACTATTTAATTTAAGTAATTTAGGTATTGTTTTTTTATTTTTTAATTTTCAAATAATCAATTTTTCAAACTTTGTCGATTTCTTAATTAAGACAACTTTTAGATCTCAATTTTACATTTTTTATTGTACTGCAAAAATTTAAATTTTCCTCAAATCTTCACAATTTTCCGAATTTTCAATTTTTTTTCATTTTTTAATTTAAGTAATTTGAGTATTTTTTTAATTTTTCAATGTTTAAAATTTTGTCAATTTCTTAATGTAGACAACTTTTAGATCTCAATTTTATATTTTTGATTGTATTGCAAAAATTTTAATTTTCCTCGAATCTTCACAATTTTTCGAATTTTAAATTTTTGTTCATTTTTAAATTTAAGTAATTTTAGTATTCTTTTTAATTTTTCAATGTTTCAAATTTTGTCGATTTCTTAATTTAGACAACTTTTAGATCTCAATTTAGAATTTTTTATTGTATTGCAAAAATTTTAATTTTCTTCGAATCTTGACCATTTTTCGAATTTTCCATTTTTGTTTTCTTTTTAATTTTTCAATTTTCAAATTTTTTTGATTTAAAATTTAGCCAACCCTAAGATCTCAATTTTACATTTTTATTGTATTTGTACTCTCCTCGAATCATAACAATTTTTCGAATTTAAAATTTTTATTCATTTTTAAATTTAATTTTTATTTTTTAATTTTTCAAATTTTGTCGATTTCTTAATTTAGACAACTTTTAGATCTCAATTTTACATTTTTTATTGAATTGCAAAAATTTTAATTTTGCTCGAATCTTGGCAATTTTCCGAATTTTAAATTTTTATTCATTTTTAAATTTAAGTTTTATTTTTTAATTTTTTAAATTTAGTCGATTTCTTAATTTAGACAACTTTTGAATCTCAATTTTACATTTTTCACAATTTTTCGAATTTAAAATTTTTTTTTCATTTCTTTATTTAAGTAATTTTAGTATTTTTTTTAATTTTTCAATGTTTAAAATTTTGTCGATTTCTTAATGTAGACAACTTTTAGATCTCAATTTAGAATTTTTTATTGTATTGCAAAAATTTTAATTTTCCTCGAATCTTCACAATTTTTCGAATTTTAAATTTTTTTTTCATTTCTTTATTTAAGTAATTTTAGTATTTTTTTTAATTTTTTAATGTTTCAAATTTTGTCGATTTCTTAATTTAGACAACTTTTAGATCTCAATTTAAAATTTTTTATTGTATTGCAAAAATTTTAATTTTCTTCGAATCTTGACCATTTTCCGTATTTTCCATTTTGGTTTTCTTTTTAATTTTTCAATTTTCAAATCTTTTTGATTTAAAATTTAGCAAACCCTAAGATCTTAAATTTACTTTTTTTATTGTATTGCAAAAGTTTTAATTTTCCTCGAATATAAACAATTTACCAATTATTCAATTTTCTTTCATTTTTTAATTTAATTAACAAAATTATTTTTTTTTTTAAATTTTTCAATGTTTAAAATTTTGTCGATTTCTTAATGTAGACAACTTTTAGATCTCAATTTAAAATTTGTTATTGTATTGCAAAAATTTTTATTTTTCTCGAATCTTCACAATTTTTCGAATCTTAAATTTTTTTTTCATTTCTTTATTTAAGTAATTTTAGTATTTTTTTTAATTTTTCAATGTTTTAAATTTTGTCGATTTCTTAATTTAGACAACTTTTAGATCTCAATTTTACATTTCTTATTGTATTGCAAAAATTTTAATTTTCCTCGGATATAAACGATTTACCAATTATTCAATTTTCTTTAATTTTTAATTTAATTAACAAAAGTTTTTTTTTTTTTTAATTTTTCAATGTTTAAAATTTTGTCGATTTCTTAATGTAGACATTTTTTATTGTGTTGCAAAAATTTTAATTTTCCTCGAATCTTGACAATTTTCCGAATTTCAAATTTTTGTTCATTTTTAAATTTAAGTAATATAAGTATTTGTTTTTTTTTTTAATTTTTCAAATTTTGTCGATTTCTTAATTTAGACATTTTTTATTGTATTGCAAAAATTTTAATTTTCCTCGAATCTTGAAATTTTCCGATTTTTAAATTTTTGTTCATTTTTAAATTTAAGTAATTAAGGTGTTTTTGTATTTTTTAATTTTTCAAATTTTGTCGATTTCTTAATTTAGACAACTTTTAGATCTCAATTTTACATTTTTTATTGAATTGCAAAAATTTTAATTTTCCTCGAATCTTGACAATTTTCCAAATTTCCAATTTTTGTTCACTTTTTAATTTAAGTAATTTTAGTACTTTTTTTTATTTTTTAATTTTTCTAGGTTTCAAATTTTGTCGATTTCTTAATTTAGAAAACTTTTAGATCTCAATTTTATATTTTTGATTGTATTGCAAAAATTTTAATTTTCCTCGAATATTGGCAAATTTTCGAAATTTAAATTTTTGTTCATATTTAAATTTATGAAATCTAAGTATTTTTTTTGTTAATTTTTTAATCTAAGTAATTTAATTATTTTTTTTTATTTTGTAATTTTTCAATGTTTCAAATTTTGTTGATTTCTTAATTTAGAAAACTTTTAGATCTCAATTTTACATTTTTTTTGTATTGAAAAAACTTTAATTTTTCTCGAGTCTTGACAATTTTCAGAATTTTTAAATTTTTGTTTACTTTTAATTTAAGTAATTTAAGTATTTTTTTTTTATTTATAAATTTTTCAATGTTTAAAATTTTGTCGATTTCTTAATGTAGACATTTTTTATTGTGTTGCAAAAATTTTAATTTTCCTCGAATCTTGACAATTTTCCGAATTTCAAATTTTTGTTCATTTTTAAATTTAAGTAATATAAGTATTTGTTTTTTTTTTTAATTTTTCAAATTTTGTCGATTTCTTAATTTAGACATTTTTTATTGTATTGCAAAAATTTTAATTTTCCTCGAATCTTGAAATTTTCCGATTTTTAAATTTTTGTTCATTTTTAAATTTAAGTAATTAAGGTTTTTTTGTATTTTTTAATTTTTCAAATTTTGTCGATTTCTTAATTTAGACAACTTTTAGATCTCAATTTTACATTTTTTATTGAATTGCAAAAATTTTAATTTTCCTCGAATCTTGACAATTTTCCAAATTTCCAATTTTTGTTCACTTTTTAATTTAAGTAATTTTAGTACTTTTTTTTATTTTTTAATTTTTCTAGGTTTCAAATTTTGTCGATTTCTTAATTTAGAAAACTTTTAGATCTCAATTTTATATTTTTGATTGTATTGCAAAAATTTTAATTTTCCTCGAATATTGGCAAATTTTCGAAATTTAAATTTTTGTTCATATTTAAATTTATGAAATCTAAGTATTTTTTTTGTTAATTTTTTAATCTAAGTAATTTAATTATTTTTTTTTATTTTGTAATTTTTCAATGTTTCAAATTTTGTTGATTTCTTAATTTAGAAAACTTTTAGATCTCAATTTTACATTTTTTTTGTATTGAAAAAACTTTAATTTTTCTCGAGTCTTGACAATTTTCAGAATTTTTAAATTTTTGTTTACTTTTAATTTAAGTAATTTAAGTATTTTTTTTTATTTATAAATTTTTCAATGTTTCAAATTTTGTCGATTTATTAATCTAGACAACTTTTAGATCTCAATTTTACATTTTTTGTATATTGCAAAAATTTTAATTCTTCTCGAATCTTGACAATTTTCCGAATTTTTAAATTTTTGTTTATTTTGAAATTTAATTTTTTTTTTATTTTTTTAATTTTCCAATTTTTAAAATTTTGTCGGTTTCTTAATTTAGTTTCTTTTAAATCTAAATTTTACATTTTTTAGTAAGTATTTTTTTTTTATTTTTTAAATTTTTCAATGTTTAAAATGTTGTCGATTTATTAATTTAGACAACTTTTAGATCTCAATTTTACATTTTTTTTAAAATTTTGTCGGTTTCTTAATTTAGTTTCTTTTAAATCTAAATTTTACATTTTTTAGTAAGTATTTTTTTTTTATTTTTTAAATTTTTCAATGTTTAAAATGTTGTCGATTTATTAATTTAGACAACTTTTAGATCTCAATTTTACATTTTTTATTGTATTGCAAAAATTTAAATTTTCCTCAATCTTCACAATTTTCCGAATTTTTAATTTTTTTTCATTTCTTAATTTATGTAATTTAAGTTTTTTTTTTTAATTTTTCAATGTTTCAAATTCAGTCGATTTTTTAATTTAGACATTTTTTATTGTGTTGCAAAAATTTTAATTTTCCTTGAATCTTGAGATTTTCCGAATTATAAATTTATGTTCATTTTTAAATTTAAGTATTTTTTTTTTATTTTATAATTTTTAATTTTTTAAAATTTTGTCGATTTTTTAATTTAGACAACTTTTAGATCTCAATTTTACATTTCTTATTGTATTGCAAAAATTTTAATTCTTCTCGAATCTTGACAATTTTCCGAATTTTTAAATTTTTGTTTATTTTGAAATTTAAGTATTTATTTTTTATTTTTTTAATTTTCCAATTTTTAAAATTTTGTCGGTTTCTTTATTTAGACATCTTTTAAATCTAAATTTTACATTTTTTAGTAAGTATTTTTTTTTTATTTTTTAATTTTTCAATGTTTAAAATTTTGTCGATTTATTAATTTAGACAACTTTTAGATCTCAATTTTACATATTGTATTGTATTGCAAAAATTTAAATTTTCCTCAAATCTTCACAATTTTCCAAATTTTAAATTTTTTTTCATTTTTTAATTTAAGTAATTTAAGTATTTTTTTAATTTTTCAATGTTTAAAATTTTGTCGATTTCTTAATTAAGACAACTTTTAGATCTCAATTTTACATTTTTGATTGTATTGCAAAAATTTTAATTTTCGTCGAATCTTCACAATTTTTCGAATTTAAAATTTTTTTTCATTTTTTAATTTAAGTAATTTAAGTATTTTTTTAATTTTTCAATGTTTAAAATTTTGTCGATTTCTTAATGTTGACAACTTTTAGATCTCAATTTTATATTTTTGATTGTATTGCAAAAATTTTAATTTTCGTCGAATCTTCACAATTTTTCGAATTTTAAATTTTTTTTTCATTTCTTTATTTAAGTAATTTTAGTATTTTTTTTAATTCTTCAATGTTTCAAAATTTGTCGATTTCTTAATTTAGACAACTTTTAGATCTCAATTTAAAATTTTTTATTGTATTGCAAAAATTTTAATTCTCTTCGAATCTTGACCATTTTCCGAATTTTCCATTTTTGTTTTCTTTTTAATTTTTCAATTTTAAAATTTTTTTGATTTAAAATTTAGCCAACCTTAAGATCTCAATTTTACATTTTTTATTGTATTTGTTCTCTCCTCGAATCATAACAATTTTTCGAATTTTAAATTTTTCTTAATTTTTAAATTTAAGTTATATTTTTTAATTTTTCAAATTTTGTCGATTTCTTAATTTAGACAACTTTTAATTCTCAATTTTACAGTTTTTATTGTACTGCAAAAATTTAAATTTTCCTCAAATCTTCACAATTTCCCAAATTTGCATTTTTTTTTACTTTTTAATTTAAGTAATTTAGGTATTGTTTTTTTATTTTTTAATTTTCAAATAATCAATTTTTCAAACTTTGTCGATTTCTTAATTAAGACAACTTTTAGATCTCAATTTTACATTTTTTATTGTACTGCAAAAATTTAAATTTTCCTCAAATCTTCACAATTTTCCGAATTTTCAATTTTTTTTCATTTTTTAATTTAAGTAATTTGAGTATTTTTTTAATTTTTCAATGTTTAAAATTTTGTCAATTTCTTAATGTAGACAACTTTTAGATCTCAATTTTATATTTTTGATTGTATTGCAAAAATTTTAATTTTCCTCGAATCTTCACAATTTTTCGAATTTTAAATTTTTGTTCATTTTTTAATTTAAGTACTTTTAGTATTTTTTTAATTTTTCAATGTTTAAAATTTTGTCGATTTCTTAATGTAGACAACTTTTAGATCTCAATTTAAAATTTCAAATTTTTTACTGTATTGGAAAAAATTTAATTTTCCTCGAATCTTGACAATTTCTCGAATTTGCAATTTTTTTTTACTTTTTAATTTAAGTAAATTTTAATTTTCCTCGAATATAAACAATTTACCAATTATTTAATTTTCATTCGTTTTTTAATTTAATTAACTAAAGTATTTTTTTTTTTTTTTTTTAATTTTTCAATTTTTTAAATTTTGTCGATTTCTTAATTTAGACAACTTTTAAATCTCAATTTAACATTTTTTATTGTATTGCAACAATTTAAATTTTCCTCAAATCATCACAATTTCCCGAGTTTTAAATTTTTTTTTCATTTCTTAATTTAAGTAATTTAAGTATTTTTTTTAATTTTTCAATGTCTCAAATTTTGTCGATTTCTTAATTTAGACATTTTTTATTGTGTTGCAAAAATTTTAATTTTCCTTGAATCCTAACAATTTTCCGAATTTTAAATTTATGTTCATTTTTAAATTTAAGTATTTTTTTTTTATTTTTTAATTTTTTCAAATTTTGTCGATTTCTTAATTTAGACAACTTTTAGATCTCAATTTTACATTTCTTATTGACAATTTGCCGACTTCTCAATTTTCATTCATTTTTGAATTTAAGTATTTCTTTTTTTATAAATTTGTTTTATATAATTTTTTATTTTTTAATTTTTCAATGTTTTAAATTTTGTCAATTTCTTAATTTAGACAACTTTTAGATCTCAATTTTACATTTTTTATTGTATTGCAAAAATTTTAATTGTTCTCAAATCTTGAAAATTTTCCGAATTTAGAAATTTTGTTGATTTTTTGTTTTAAGTAATTTAAGTATTTTTTTTTATTTTTTAATTTTTCAATGTTTCAAATTTTGTCGATTTATTAATTTAGACAACTTTTAGATCTAAATTTTACATTTTCTTTATATTTCAAAAATTTTAATTTTCCTCGAATATAAACAATTTACCAATTATTCAATTTTTATTCGGTTTTATATTTAATTAACAAAAGTATTTTTTTTTTTTAATTTTTCAATGTTTAAAATTTTGTCGATTTCTTAATGTAGACAACTTTTAGATCTCAATTTTAAATTTTAAATTTTGTACTGTACTGCAAAAATTTAAATTTTCCTCAAATCTTCACAATTTTCCGAATTTTCAATTTTTTTTCATTTTTTAATTTAAGTAATTTGAGTATTTTTTTAATTTTTCAATGTTTAAAATTTTGTCAATTTCTTAATGTAGACAACTTTTAGATCTCAATTTTATATTTTTGATTGTATTGCAAAAATTTTAATTTTCCTCGAATCTTCACAATTTTTCGAATTTTAAATATTTGTTCATTTTTAAATTTAAGTAATTTTAGTATTCTTTTTAATAGACAACTTTTAGATCTCAATTTAGAATTTTTTTATTGTATTGCAAAAATTTTAATTTTCTTCGAATCTTGACCATTTTCCGAATTTTCCATTTTTGTTTTCTTTTTAATTTTTCAATTTTCAAATTTTTTTGATTTAAAATTTAGCCAACCCTAAGATCTCAATTTTACATTTTTATTGTATTTGTACTCTCCTCGAATCATAACAATTTTTACAATTTTAAATTTTTATTCATTTTTAAATTTAATTTTTATTTTTTAAATTTTCAAATTTTGTCGATTTCTTAATTTAGACAACTTTTAGATCGCAATTTTACATTTTTTATTGAATTGCAAAAATTTTAATTTTGCTCGAATCTTGGCAATTTTCCGAATTTTAAATTTTTATTCATTTTTAAATTTAAGTTTTATTTTTTAATTTTTAAATTTTGTCGATTTCTTAATTTAGACAACTTTTGAATCTCAATTTTACATTTTTCACAATTTTTCGAATTTTAAATTTTTTTTTCATTTCTTTATTTAAGTAATTTTAGTATTTTTTTTAATTTTTCAATGTTTAAAATTTGGTCGATTTCTTAATGTAGACAACTTTTAGATCTCAATTTAGAATTTTTTATTGTATTGCAAAAATTTTAATTTTCCTCGAATCTTGACAATTTCCCAAATTTGCATTTTTTTTTACTATTTAATTTAAGTAATTTAGGTATTGTTTTTTTATTTTTTAATTTTCAAATAATCAATTTTTCAAACTTTGTCGATTTCTTAATTAAGACAACTTTTAGATCTCAATTTTACATTTTTTATTGTACTGCAAAAATTTAAATTTTCCTCAAATCTTCACAATTTTCCGAATTTTCAATTTTTTTTCATTTTTTAATTTAAGTAATTTGAGTATTTTTTTAATTTTTCAATGTTTAAAATTTTGTCAATTTCTTAATGTAGACAACTTTTAGATCTCAATTTTATATTTTTGATTGTATTGCAAAAATTTTAATTTTCCTCGAATCTTCACAATTTTTCGAATTTTAAATTTTTGTTCATTTTTAAATTTAAGTAATTTTAGTATTCTTTTTAATTTTTCAATGTTTCAAATTTTGTCGATTTCTTAATTTAGACAACTTTTAGATCTCAATTTAGAATTTTTTATTGTATTGCAAAAATTTTAATTTTCTTCGAATCTTGACCATTTTTCGAATTTTCCATTTTTGTTTTCTTTTTAATTTTTCAATTTTCAAATTTTTTTGATTTAAAATTTAGCCAACCTTAAGATCTCAATTTTACTTTTTTATTGTATTTGTACTCTCCTCGAATCATAACAATTTTTCGAATTTAAAATTTTTATTCATTTTTAAATTTAATTTTTATTTTTTAATTTTTCAAATTTTGTCGATTTCTTAATTTAGACAACTTTTAGATCTCAATTTTACATTTTTTATTGAATTGCAAAAATTTTAATTTTGCTCGAATCTTGGCAATTTTCCGAATTTTAAATTTTTATTCATTTTTAAATTTAAGTTTTATTTTTTAATTTTTTAAATTTAGTCGATTTCTTAATTTAGACAACTTTTGAATCTCAATTTTACATTTTTCACAATTTTTCGAATTTTAAATTTTTTTTTCATTTCTTTATTTAAGTAATTTTAGTATTTTTTTTAATTTTTCAATGTTTAAAATTTTGTCGATTTCTTAATGTAGACAACTTTTAGATCTCAATTTAGAATTTTTTATTGTATTGCAAAAATTTTAATTTTCCTCGAATCTTCACAATTTTTCGAATTTTAAATTTTTTTTTATTTCTTTATTTAAGTAATTTTAGTATTTTTTTTAATTTTTCAATGTTTCAAATTTTGTCGATTTCTTAATTTAGACAACTTTTAGATCTCAATTTAAAATTTTTTATTGTATTGCAAAAATTTTAATTTTCTTCGAATCTTGACCATTTTCCGTATTTTCCATTTTGGTTTTCTTTTTAATTTTTCAATTTTCAAATCTTTTTGATTTAAAATTTAGCAAACCCTAAGATCTCAATTTTACTTTTTTTATTGTATTGCAAAAATTTTAATTTTCCTCGAATATAAACAATTTACCAATTATTCAATTTTCTTTCATTTTTTAATTTAATTAACAAAATTATTTTTTTTTTTAAATTTTTCAATGTTTAAAATTTTGTCGATTTCTTAATGTAGACAACTTTTAGATCTCAATTTAAAATTTGTTATTGTATTGCAAAAATTTTTATTTTTCTCGAATCTTCACAATTTTTCGAATTTTAAATTTTTTTTTCATTTCTTTATTTAAGTAATTTTAGTATTTTTTTTAATTTTTCAATGTTTTAAATTTTGTCGATTTCTTAATTTAGACAACTTTTAGATCTCAATTTTACATTTCTTATTGTATTGCAAAAATTTTAATTTTCCTCGGATATAAACGATTTACCAATTATTCAATTTTCTTTAATTTTTAATTTAATTAACAAAAGTTTTTTTTTTTTTTAATTTTTCAATGTTTAAAATTTTGTCGATTTCTTAATGTAGACATTTTTTATTGTGTTGCAAAAATTTTAATTTTCCTCGAATCTTGACAATTTTCCGAATTTCAAATTTTTGTTCATTTTTAAATTTAAGTAATATAAGTATTTGTTTTTTTTTTTAATTTTTCAAATTTTGTCGATTTCTTAATTTAGACATTTTTTATTGTATTGCAAAAATTTTAATTTTCCTCGAATCTTGAAATTTTCCGATTTTTAAATTTTTGTTCATTTTTAAATTTAAGTAATTAAGGTGTTTTTGTATTTTTTAATTTTTCAAATTTTGTCGATTTCTTAATTTAGACAACTTTTAGATCTCAATTTTACATTTTTTATTGAATTGCAAAAATTTTAATTTTCCTCGAATCTTGACAATTTTCCAAATTTCCAATTTTTGTTCACTTTTTAATTTAAGTAATTTTAGTACTTTTTTTTATTTTTTAATTTTTCTAGGTTTCAAATTTTGTCGATTTCTTAATTTAGAAAACTTTTAGATCTCAATTTTATATTTTTGATTGTATTGCAAAAATTTTAATTTTCCTCGAATATTGGCAAATTTTCGAAATTTAAATTTTTGTTCATATTTAAATTTATGAAATCTAAGTATTTTTTTTGTTAATTTTTTAATCTAAGTAATTTAATTATTTTTTTTTATTTTGTAATTTTTCAATGTTTCAAATTTTGTTGATTTCTTAATTTAGAAAACTTTTAGATCTCAATTTTACATTTTTTTTGTATTGAAAAAACTTTAATTTTTCTCGAGTCTTGACAATTTTCAGAATTTTTAAATTTTTGTTTACTTTTAATTTAAGTAATTTAAGTATTTTTTTTTTATTTATAAATTTTTCAATGTTTCAAATTTTGTCGATTTATTAATCTAGACAACTTTTAGATCTCAATTTTACATTTTTTGTATATTGCAAAAATTTTAATTCTTCTCGAATCTTGACAATTTTCCGAATTTTTAAATTTTTGTTTATTTTGAAATTTAATTTTTTTTTTATTTTTTTAATTTTCCAATTTTTTAAATTTTGTCGGTTTCTTAATTTAGTTTCTTTTAAATCTAAATTTTACATTTTTTAGTAAGTATTTTTTTTTTATTTTTTAATTTTTCAATGTTTAAAATGTTGTCGATTTATTAATTTAGACAACTTTTAGATCTCAATTTTACATTTTTTATTGTATTGCAAAAATTTAAATTTTCCTCAATCTTCACAATTTTCCGAATTTTTAATTTTTTTTCTTTTTCTTAATTTAAGTAATTTAAGTTTTTTTTTTTAATTTTTCAATGTTTCAAATTCAGTCGATTTTTTAATTTAGACATTTTTTATTGTGTTGCAAAAATTTTAATTTTCCTTGAATCTTGAGATTTTCCGAATTATAAATTTATGTTCATTTTTAAATTTAAGTATTTTTTTTTTATTTTATAATTTTTAATTTTTTAAAATTTTGTCGATTTTTTAATTTAGACAACTTTTAGATCTCAATTTTACATTTCTTATTGTATTGCAAAAATTTTAATTCTTCTCGAATCTTGACAATTTTCCGAATTTTTAAATTTTTGTTTATTTTGAAATTTAAGTATTTATTTTTTATTTTTTTAATTTTCCAATTTTTAAAATTTTGTCGGTTTCTTAATTTAGACATCTTTTAAATCTAAATTTTACATTTTTTAGTAAGTATTTTTTTTTTATTTTTTAATTTTTCAATGTTTAAAATTTTGTCGATTTATTAATTTAGACAACTTTTAGATCTCAATTTTACATATTGTATTGTATTGCAAAAATTTAAATTTTCCTCAAATCTTCACAATTTTCCAAATTTTAAATTTTTTTTCATTTTTTAATTTAAGTAATTTAAGTATTTTTTTAATTTTTCAATGTTTAAAATTTTGTCGATTTCTTAATTAAGACAACTTTTAGATCTCAATTTTACATTTTTGATTGTATTGCAAAAATTTTAATTTTCGTCGAATCTTCACAATTTTTCGAATTTAAAATTTTTTTTCATTTTTTAATTTAAGTAATTTAAGTATTTTTTTAATTTTTCAATGTTTAAAATTTTGTCGATTTCTTAATGTTGACAACTTTTAGATCTCAATTTAAAATTTTAAATTTTTTACTGTATTGGAAAAAATTTAATTTTCCTCGAATCTTGACAATTTCTCGAATTTGCAATTTTTTTTTACTTTTTAATTTAAGTAAATTTTAATTTTCCTCGAATATAAACAATTTACCAATTATTTAATTTTCATTCGTTTTTTAATTTAATTAACTAAAGTATTTTTTTTTTTTTTTTTTTTAATTTTTCAATTTTTTAAATTTTGTCGATTTCTTAATTTAGACAACTTTTAAATCTCAATTTAACATTTTTTATTGTATTGCAACAATTTAAATTTTCCTCAAATCATCACAATTTCCCGAATTTTAAATTTTTTTTTCATTTCTTAATTTAAGTAATTTAAGTATTTTTTTTAATTTTTCAATGTCTCAAATTTTGTCGATTTCTTAATTTAGACATTTTTTATTGTGTTGCAAAAATTTTAATTTTCCTTGAATCCTAACAATTTTCCGAATTTTAAATTTATGTTCATTTTTAAATTTAAGTATTTTTTTTTATTTTTTAATTTTTTCAAATTTTGTCGATTTCTTAATTTAGACAACTTTTAGATCTCAATTTTACATTTCTTATTGACAATTTGCCGAATTCTCAATTTTCATTCATTTTTGAATTTAAGTATATCTTTTTTTATAAATTTGTTTTATTTAATTTTTTATTTTTTAATTTTTCAATGTTTTAAATTTTGTCAATTTCTTAATTTAGACAACTTTTAGATCTCAATTTTACATTTTTTATTGTATTGCAAAAATTTTAATTGTTCTCAAATCTTGAAAATTTTCCGAATTTAGAAATTTTGTTGATTTTTTGTTTTAAGTAATTTAAGTATTTTTTTTATTTTTTAATTTTTCAATGTTTCAAATTTTGTCGATTTATTAATTTAGACAACTTTTAGATCTAAATTTTACATTTTCTTTATTCCAAAAATTTTAATTTTCCTCGAATATAAACAATTTACCAATTATTCAATTTTTATTCGGTTTTATATTTAATTAACGAAAGTATTTTTTTTTTTAATTTTTCAATGTTTAAAATTTTGTCGATTTCTTAATGTAGACAACTTTTAGATCTCAATTTTAAATTTTAAATTTTGTACTGTATTGCAAAAATTTTAATTTTCCTCGAATCTTGACAATTTCCCGAATTTGCATTTATTTTTACTTTTTTATTTAAGTAATTCAGGTATTGTTTTTTTATTTTTTAATTTTTCAATTAATCAATTTTTCAAACTTTGTCGATTTCTTAATTAAGACAACTTTTAGATCTCAATTTTACATTTTTTATTGTACTGCAAAAATTTAAATTTTCCTCAAATCTTCACAATTTTCCGAATTTTCAATTTTTTTTCATTTTTTAATTTAAGTAATTTGAGTATTTTTTTAATTTTTCAATGTTTAAAATTTTGTCAATTTCTTAATGTAGACAACTTTTAGATCTCAATTTTACATTTTTGATTGTATTGCAAAAATTTTAATTTTCGTCGAATCTTCACAATTTTTCGAATTTAAAATTTTTTTTCATTTTTTAATTTAAGTAATTTAAGTATTTTTTTAATTTTTCAATGTTTAAAATTTTGTCGATTTCTTAATGTTGACAACTTTTAGATCTCAATTTTATATTTTTGATTGTATTGCAAAAATTTTAATTTTCGTCGAATCTTCACAATTTTTCGAATTTTAAATTTTTTTTTCATTTCTTTATTTAAGTAATTTTAGTATTTTTTTTAATTCTTCAATGTCTCAAAATTTGTCGATTTCTTAATTTAGACAACTTTTAGATCTCAATTTAAAATTTTTTATTGTATTGCAAAAATTTTAATTCTCTTCGAATCTTGACCATTTTCCGAATTTTCCATTTTTGTTTTTCAATTTTAAAATTTTTTTGATTTAAAATTTAGCCAACCTTAAGATCTCAATTTTACATTTTTTATTGTATTTGTTCTCTCCTCGAATCATAACAATTTTTCGAATTTTAAATTTTTCTTAATTTTTAAATTTAAGTTATATTTTTTCATTTTTCAAATTTTGTCGATTTCTTAATTTAGACAACTTTTAATTCTCAATTTTACAGTTTTTATTGTACTGCAAAAATTTAAATTTTCCTCAAATCTTCACAATTTCCCAAATTTGCATTTTTTTTTTACTTTTTAATTTAAGTAATTTAGGTATTGTTTTTTTATTTTTTAATTTTCAAATAATCAATTTTTCAAACTTTGTCGATTTCTTAATTAAGACAACTTTTAGATCTCAATTTTACATTTTTTATTGTACTGCAAAAATTTAAATTTTCCTCAAATCTTCACAATTTTCCGAATTTTCAATTTTTTTTCATTTTTTAATTTAAGTAATTTGAGTATTTTTTTAATTTTTCAATGTTTAAAATTTTGTCAATTTCTTAATGTAGACAACTTTTAGATCTCAATTTTATATTTTTGATTGTATTGCAAAAATTTTAATTTTCCTCGAATCTTCACAATTTTTCGAATTTTAAATTTTTGTTCATTTTTTAATTTAAATACTTTTAGTATTTTTTTAATTTTTCAATGTTTAAAATTTTGTCGATTTCTTAATGTAGACAACTTTTAGATCTCAATTTAAAATTTCAAATTTTTTACTGTATTGGAAAAAATTTAATTTTCCTCGAATCTTGACAATTTCTCGAATTTGCAATTTTTTTTTACTTTTTAATTTAAGAGAATTTTAATTTTCCTCGAATATAAACAATTTACCAATTATTTAATTTTCATTCGTTTTTTAATTTAATTAACTAAAGTATTTTTTTTTTTTTTTTTTAATTTTTCAATTTTTTAAATTTTGTCGATTTCTTAATTTAGACAACTTTTAAATCTCAATTTAACATTTTTTATTGTATTGCAACAATTTAAATTTTCCTCAAATCATCACAATTTTCCGAGTTTTAAATTTTTTTTTCATTTCTTAATTTAAGTAATTTAAGTATTTTTTTTAATTTTTCAATGTCTCAAATTTTGTCGATTTCTTAATTTAGACATTTTTTATTGTGTTGCAAAAATTTTAATTTTCCTTGAATCCTAACAATTTTCCGAATTTTAAATTTATGTTCATTTTTAAATTTAAGTATTTTTTTTTTATTTTTTAATTTTTTCAAATTTTGTCGATTTCTTAATTTAGACAACTTTTAGATCTCAATTTTACATTTCTTATTGACAATTTGCCGAATTCTCAATTTTCATTCATTTTTGAATTTAAGTATTTCTTTTTTTATAAATTTGTTTTATATAATTTTTTATTTTTTAATTTTTCAATGTTTTAAATTTTGTCAATTTCTTAATTTAGACAACTTTTAGATCTCAATTTTACATTTTTTATTGTATTGCAAAAATTTTAATTGTTCTCAAATCTTGAAAATTTTCCGAATTTAGAAATTTTGTTGATTTTTTGTTTTAAGTAATTTAAGTATTTTTTTTTATTTTTTAATTTTTCAATGTTTCAAATTTTGTCGATTTATTAATTTAGACAACTTTTAGATCTAAATTTTACATTTTCTTTATATTTCAAAAATTTTAATTTTCCTCGAATATAAAAAATTTACCAATTATTCAATTTTTATTCGGTTTTATATTTAATTAACAAAAGTATTTTTTTTTTTTAATTTTTCAATGTTTAAAATTTTGTCGATTTCTTAATGTAGACAACTTTTAGATCTCAATTTTAAATTTTAAATTTTGTACTGTATTGCAAAAATTTTAATTTTCCTCGAATCTTGACAATTTCCCGAATTTGCATTTATTTTTACTTTTTAATTTAAGTAATTCAGGTATTGTTTTTTTATTTTTTAATTTTTCAATTAATCAATTTTTCAAACTTTGTCGATTTCTTAATTAAGACAACTTTTAGATCTCAATTTTACATTTTTTATTGTACTGCAAAAATTTAAATTTTCCTCAAATCTTCACAATTTTCCGAATTTTCAATTTTTTTTCATTTTTTAATTTAAGTAATTTGAGTATTTTTTTAATTTTTCAATGTTTAAAATTTTGTCAATTTCTTAATGTAGACAACTTTTAGATCTCAATTTTATATTTTTGATTGTATTGCAAAAATTTTAATTTTCCTCGAATCTTCACAATTTTTCGAATTTTAAATATTTGTTCATTTTTAAATTTAAGTAATTTTAGTATTCTTTTTAATTTTTCAATGTTTCAAATTTTGTCGATTTCTTAATTTAGACAACTTTTAGATCTCAATTTAGAATTTTTTATTGTATTGCAAAAATTTTAATTTTCTTCGAATCTTGACCATTTTCCGAATTTTCCATTTTTGTTTTCTTTTTAATTTTTCAATTTTCAAATTTTTTTGATTTAAAATTTAGCCAACCCTAAGATCTCAATTTTACATTTTTATTGTATTTGTACTCTCCTCGAATCATAACAATTTTTACAATTTTAAATTTTTATTCATTTTTAAATTTAATTTTTATTTTTTAAATTTTCAAATTTTGTCGATTTCTTAATTTAGACAACTTTTAGATCTCAATTTTACATTTTTTATTGAATTGCAAAAATTTTAATTTTGCTCGAATCTTGGCAATTTTCCGAATTTTAAATTTTTATTCATTTTTAAATTTAAGTTTTATTTTTTAATTTTTAAATTTTGTCGATTTCTTAATTTAGACAACTTTTGAATCTCAATTTTACATTTTTCACAATTTTTCGAATTTAAAATTTTTTTTTTCATTTCTTTATTTAAGTAATTTTAGTATTTTTTTTAATTTTTCAATGTTTAAAATTTGGTCGATTTCTTAATGTAGACAACTTTTAGATCTCAATTTAGAATTTTTTATTGTATTGCAAAAATTTTAATTTTCCTCGAATCTTGACAATTTCCCAAATTTGCATTTTTTTTTACTATTTAATTTAAGTAATTTAGGTATTGTTTTTTTATTTTTTAATTTTCAAATAATCAATTTTTCAAACTTTGTCGATTTCTTAATTAAGACAACTTTTAGATCTCAATTTTACATTTTTTATTGTACTGCAAAAATTTAAATTTTCCTCAAATCTTCACAATTTTTCGAATTTTAAATTTTTGTTCATTTTTAAATTTAAGTAATTTTAGTATTCTTTTTAATTTTTCAATGTTTAAAATTTTGTCGATTTCTTAATGTAGACAACTTTTAGATCTCAATTTAGAATTTTTTATTGTATTGCAAAAATTTTAATTTTCTTCGAATCTTGACCATTTTCCGAATTTTCCATTTTTGTTTTCTTTTTAATTTTTCAATTTTCAAATTTTTTTGATTTAAAATTTAGCCAACCCTAAGATCTCAATTTTACATTTTTATTGTATTTGTACTCTCCTCGAATCATAACAATTTTTCGAATTTAAAATTTTTATTCATTTTTAAATTTAATTTTTATTTTTTAATTTTTCAAATTTTGTCGATTTCTTAATTTAGACAACTTTTAGATCTCAATTTTACATTTTTTATTGAATTGCAAAAATTTTAATTTTGCTCGAATCTTGGCAATTTTCCGAATTTTAAATTTTTATTCATTTTTAAATTTAAGTTTTATTTTTTAATTTTTTAAATTTAGTCGATTTCTTAATTTAGACAACTTTTGAATCTCAATTTTACATTTTTCACAATTTTTCGAATTTTAAATTTTTTTTTCATTTCTTTATTTAAGTAATTTTAGTATTTTTTTTAATTTTTCAATGTTTAAAATTTTGTCGATTTCTTAATGTAGACAACTTTTAGATCTCAATTTAGAATTTTTTATTGTATTGCAAAAATTTTAATTTTCCTCGAATCTTCACAATTTTTCGAATTTTAAATTTTTTTTTCATTTCTTTATTTAAGTAATTTTAGTATTTTTTTTAATTTTTCAATGTTTCAAATTTTGTCGATTTCTTAATTTAGACAACTTTTAGATCTCAATTTAAAATTTTTTATTGTATTGCAAAAATTTTAATTTTCTTCGAATCTTGACCATTTTCCGTATTTTCCATTTTGGTTTTCTTTTTAATTTTTCAATTTTCAAATCTTTTTGATTTAAAATTTAGCAAACCCTAAGATCTCAATTTTACTTTTTTTATTGTATTGCAAAAATTTTAATTTTCCTCGAATATAAACAATTTACCAATTATTCAATTTTCTTTCATTTTTTAATTTAATTAACAAAATTATTTTTTTTTTTAAATTTTTCAATGTTTAAAATTTTGTCGATTTCTTAATGTAGACAACTTTTAGATCTCAATTTAAAATTTGTTATTGTATTGCAAAAATTTTTATTTTTCTCGAATCTTCACAATTTTTCGAATTTTAAATTTTTTTTTCATTTCTTTATTTAAGTAATTTTAGTATTTTTTTTAATTTTTCAATGTTTTAAATTTTGTCGATTTCTTAATTTAGACAACTTTTAGATCTCAATTTTACATTTCTTATTGTATTGCAAAAATTTTAATTTTCCTCGGATATAAACGATTTACCAATTATTCAATTTTCTTTAATTTTTAATTTAATTAACAAAAGTTTTTTTTTTTTTTAATTTTTCAATGTTTAAAATTTTGTCGATTTCTTAATGTAGACATTTTTTATTGTGTTGCAAAAATTTTAATTTTCCTCGAATCTTGACAATTTTCCGAATTTCAAATTTTTGTTCATTTTTAAATTTAAGTAATATAAGTATTTGTTTTTTTTTTTTAATTTTTCAAATTTTGTCGATTTCTTAATTTAGACATTTTTTATTGTATTGCAAAAATTTTAATTTTCCTCGAATCTTGAAATTTTCCGATTTTTAAATTTTTGTTCATTTTTAAATTTAAGTAATTAAGGTTTTTTTGTATTTTTTAATTTTTCAAATTTTGTCGATTTCTTAATTTAGATAACTTTTAGATCTCAATTTTACATTTTTTATTGAATTGCAAAAATTTTAATTTTCCTCGAATCTTGACAATTTTCCAAATTTCCAATTTTTGTTCACTTTTTAATTTAAGTAATTTTAGTACTTTTTTTTATTTTTTAATTTTTCTAGGTTTCAAATTTTGTCGATTTCTTAATTTAGAAAACTTTTAGATCTCAATTTTATATTTTTGATTGTATTGCAAAAATTTTAATTTTCCTCGAATATTGGCAAATTTTCGAAATTTAAATTTTTGTTCATATTTAAATTTATGAAATCTAAGTATTTTTTTTGTTAATTTTTTAATCTAAGTAATTTAATTATTTTTTTTTATTTTGTAATTTTTCAATGTTTCAAATTTTGTTGATTTCTTAATTTAGAAAACTTTTAGATCTCAATTTTACATTTTTTTTGTATTGAAAAAACTTTAATTTTTCTCGAGTCTTGACAATTTTCAGAATTTTTAAATTTTTGTTTACTTTTAATTTAAGTAATTTAAGTATTTTTTTTTTATTTATAAATTTTTCAATGTTTCAAATTTTGTCGATTTATTAATCTAGACAACTTTTAGATCTCAATTTTACATTTTTTGTATATTGCAAAAATTTTAATTCTTCTCGAATCTTGACAATTTTCCGAATTTTTAAATTTTTGTTTATATTGAAATTAAATTTTTTTTTTATTTTTTTAATTTTCCAATTTTTAAAATTTTGTCGGTTTCTTAATTTAGTTTCTTTTAAATCTAAATTTTACATTTTTTAGTAAGTATTTTTTTTTTATTTTTTAATTTTTCAATGTTTAAAATGTTGTCGATTTATTAATTTAGACAACTTTTAGATCTCAATTTTACATTTTTTATTGTATTGCAAAAATTTAAATTTTCCTCAATCTTCACAATTTTCCGAATTTTTAATTTTTTTTCATTTCTTAATTTATGTAATTTAAGTTTTTTTTTTTAATTTTTCAATGTTTCAAATTCAGTCGATTTTTTAATTTAGACATTTTTTATTGTGTTGCAAAAATTTTAATTTTCCTTGAATCTTGAGATTTTCCGAATTATAAATTTATGTTCATTTTTAAATTTAAGTATTTTTTTTTTATTTTATAATTTTTAATTTTTTAAAATTTTGTCGATTTTTTAATTTAGACAACTTTTAGATCTCAATTTTACATTTCTTATTGTATTGCAAAAATTTTAATTCTTCTCGAATCTTGACAATTTTCCGAATTTTTAAATTTTTGTTTATTTTGAAATTTAAGTATTTATTTTTTATTTTTTTAATTTTCCAATTTTTAAAATTTTGTCGGTTTCTTAATTTAGACATCTTTTAAATCTAAATTTTACATTTTTTAGTAAGTATTTTTTTTTTATTTTTTAATTTTTCAATGTTTAAAATTTTGTCGATTTATTAATTTAGACAACTTTTAGATCTCAATTTTACATATTGTATTGTATTGCAAAAATTTTCATTTTCCTCAATCTCCACAATTTTCAGAATTTTTAATTTTTTTTTTCATTTCTTAATTTAAGTAATTTAAGTATTTTTTTTAAATTTTTTAATGTTTCAAATTTTGTCGATTTTTTAATTTAGACATTTTTTATTGTGTTGCAAAAATTTTAATTTTCCTTGAATCCTGACAATTTTCCGAATTTTAAATTTATGTTCATTTTTAAATTTAAGTATTTTTTTTTTATTTTATAATTTTTCAATGTTTAAAATGTTGTCGATTTCTTAATGTAGACAACTTTTAGATCTCAACTTAACATTTTTTATTGTATTGGAAAAATTTGAATTTTCCTCAAATCATCACAATTTTCCGAATTTTAAATTTTTTTTTCATTTCTGAATTTAAGTAATTTAAGTATTGTTTTTAATTTTTCAATGTCTCAAATTTTGTCGATTTTTTAATTTAGACATTTTTTATTGCATTGCAAAAATTTTAATTTTCCTCGAATCTTGAGATTTTCCGATTTATAAATTTTTGTTCATTTTTAAATTTAAGTAATTAAGGTTTTTTTTTTAATTTTTAATTTTTCAATGTTTCAAATTTTGTCGATTTCTTAAATTAGATAACTTTTAGATATCAATTTAAAATATTTTACTGTATTTCAAAAATTTTAATTTTCTTCGAATCTTGACAATTTTCCAAATTTTTGTATTTTGCTCATTTTTTAATTAAAGTACTTTTTTATTTATTTTTTTTTAATTTTTTTCAAATTTTGTCGATTTCTTAATTTAGACAAATTTTACATCTCAATTTTACATTTTTTACTGTATTGCAAAAATTTTAATTTTCCTCGAATCTTGACAATTTGCCGAACTCTCAATTTTCATTCATTTTTTTAATTTAAGTATTTCTTTTTTTTTTAATTTGTTTTATTTAATTTTTCAATGTTTTAAATTTTGTCAATTTCTTAATTTAGACAACTTTTAGATCTCAATTTTAAATTTTTTATTGTATTGCAAAAATTTTAATTTTCCTCAAATCTTCACAATTTTCCGAATTTTAAATTTTTTTTTAATTTAAGTAATTTTAGTATTTTTTTTAATATTTCAATGTTTAAAATTTTGTCGATTTCGTAATGTTGACAACTTTTAGATCTCAATTTTACATTTTTTATTGTATTGCAAAATTTTAAATTTTCATCAAATCTCCACAATTTTCCGAATTTTCCAATTTTTTTAATTTCTTAATTTATGTAATTTCAGTATTTTTTTTTTATTTTTCAATGTTTCAAATTTTGTCGATTTCTTAATTTAGACATTTTTTATTGTGTTGCAAAAATTTTAATTTTCCTCGAATCTTGACAATTTTCCGAATTTTAAATTTATGTTCATTTTTAAATTTAAGTAATTAAGGTTTTTTTTGTATTGTTAAATTTTTCAAATTTTGTCGATTTCTTAATTTAGACAACTTTTAGATCTCAATTTTAAATTTTTTATTGAATTGCAAAAATTTTTATTTTCCTCGAATCTTGACAATTTTCCGAATTTTAAATTTTTGTTCACTTTTTAATTTAAGTAATTTAAGTACTTTTCTTTTATTTATTAATTTTTCAATGTTTCAAATTTTTTCGATTTATTAATTTAGACAACTTTTAGATCTCAATTTTATATTTTTGATTGTATTGCAAAAATTTAAATTTTCCACGAATATTGGCAAATTTTCGAAATTTAAATTTTTGTTCATATTCAAATTTATGAAATCTAAGTATTTTTTTTTTTAATTTTTTAATTTAAGTAATTTAAGTATTTTTTTTTATTTTGTAATTTTTCAATGTTTCAAATTTTGTCGATTTGTTAATTTAGACAACTTTTAGATCTCAATTTTACATTTTCTTTTGTATTGAAATAACTTTAATTTTTCTCGAGTCTTGACAATTTTCCTAATTTTTAAATTTTTGTTCACGTTTTAATTAAGTAATTTAAGTATTTTTTTTTATTTATAAATTTTTCAATGTTTCAAATTTTGTCGATTTATTAATTTAGACAACTTTTAGATATACATTTTTTTTCATTTTTAAATTTAAGTTTTATTTTTTAATATTTCAAATTTTGAAGTTTTCTTAATTTAGACAACTTTTTAATCTCAATTTTACATTTTTTTTTGTATTGCAAAAATTTTAATTTTCCTCGAATCTTGACAATTTTCCGAATTTTAAATTTTTGTTCACTTTTTAATTTAAGTAATTTAAGTACTTTTCTTTTATTTATTAATTTTTCAATGTTTCAAATTTTTTCGATTTATTAATTTAGACAACTTTAAGATCTCAATTTTACATTTTTTATTGTATTGCAAAAACTTGAATTTTTCTCGAATCTTGACAATTTTCCGAATTTTAAATTTATGTTCATTTTTAAATTTAAGTAATTTAAGTATTTTTTTTTTTATTTTTTAATTTTTAAACTTTTCAAATTTTGTCGATTTCTTAATTTAGACAACTTTTAGATTTCAATTTTACATTTCTTATTGCATTGCAACAATTTTAATTTTCCTCGAATATAAACAATTTACCAATTATTCAATTTTCATTCGTTTTTTAATTTAATTAACTAAAGTATCTTTTTTTTTTTTTAATTTTTCAATGTTTAAAATTTAGTCGATTTCTTAATGTAGACAACTTTTAGATCTCAATTTTAAAATTTTTATTGTATTGCAAAAATTTAAATTTTCCTCAAATCTTCACAATTTTCCGAATTTTAAATTTCTTTTTCATTTCTTAATTTAAGTAATTTTTTTATTTTTTTTAATTTTTCAATGTTTCAAATTTTGTCGATTTCTTAATTTAGACATTATTTATTGTATTGCAAAATTTTTAATTTTCCTCGAATCTTGAGATTTTCCGATTTTTAAATTTTTGTTCATTTTTAAATTTAAGTAATTAAGGTTTTTTTTATATTTATTAATTTTTCTATGTTTCAAATTTTGTCGATTTCTTAATTTAGATAACTTTTAGATCTAAATTTAAAATTTTTTACTGTATTTCAAAAATTTTAATTTTCTTCGAATCTTGACAATTTTCCAAATTTTTTTATTTTGCTCATTTTTTAATTAAAGTACTTTTTTTATTTTTTTTTTTAATTACTCAAATTTTGTCGATTTCTTAATTTAGACAAATTTTACAACTCAATTTTACATTTTCTATTATATTGCAAAAATTTTAATTCTTCTCAAATCTTGACAATTTTCCGAATTTAGAAATTTTGTTGATTTTTTATTTCAAGTAATTTAAGTATTTTTTTTTATTTTTTAATTTTTCAATGTTTCAAATTTTGTCGATTTATTAGTTTGGACAACTTTTTGATTTTAATTTGACATTTTTTATTATATTGCAAAAATTTTAATTCTTCTCAAATCTTGACAATTTTTCGAATTTCAAATTTTTGTTAATTTTTTAAAGTAAGCAATTTAAGAATTTTTTTTATTTTTCAATTATATCAAATTTTGTCGGATTCTTAATTTAGACAACTTTTAGATATACATTTTTTTCATTTTTAAATTTAAGTTTTATTTTTTAATTTTTCAAATTTTGTCGATTTCTTAATTAAGACAACTTTTAGATCTCAATTTTACATTTTTTTTTGTATTGCAAAAATTTTAATTTTCCTCGAATCTTGACAATTTTCCGAATTTTAAATTTTTGTTCACTTTTTAATTTAAGTAATTTAAGTATTTTTTGTTTAATTATAAATTTTTCAATGTTTCAAATTTTGTCGATTTATTAATTAAGACAACTTTTAGATCTCAATTTTACATTTTCAATTTTTCAAATTTTGTCGATTTCTTAATTTAGATAACTTTTAGATCTCAATTTAAAACTTTTTACTGTATTTCAAAAATTTTAATTTTCTTCGAATCTTGACAATTTTCCTAATTTTTTTATTTTGCTCATTTTTTAATTAAAGATCTTTTTTTTTTTTTTTTAATTATTCAAATTTTGTCGATTTCTTAATTTAGACAAATTTTTCATCTCAATTTTACATTTTTAACTGTATTGCAAAAATTTTAATTTTCCTCGAATCTTGACAATTTGCCGAATTCTCAATTTTCATTCATTTTTGAATTTAAGTATTTCTTTTTTTTTTAATTTGTTTTATTTAATTTTTTATTTTTTTAATTTTTCAATGTTTTAAATTTTGTCAATTTCTTAATTTAGACAACTTTTAGATCTCAATTTCACATTTATTATTGTATTGCAAAAATTTTTATTCGAATCTTGACAATTTCCCGAATATTCATGTTTTTTCACTTTTTAATTTAAGTAATTAAAGTATTTTTTTTTAATTTTTTAATTTTTCAATTTATCAATTTTTCAAACTTTGTCGATTTCATAATTTAGACAATTTTTACATCTCAATTTTTAATTTTTTTTATATTCCAAAAATTTTAATTCTTCTCGAATCTTGACAATTTCCCGAATATTCATTTTTTTCACTTTTTTATTTAAGTAATTTAAGTATTGTTTTTTTATTTTTTAATTTTTTTTAATTTTTCAAACTTTGTCGATTTCATAATTTAGACAATTTTTACATCTCATTTTTAAATATTTTTTGTATTGCAAAAATTTTAATTCTTCTCGAATCTTGACAATATTCCGAATGTTCAATTTTTTTTCATTTTTTAATTTAAGTATTATTTTTTAATTTTTTAAATTTTGTCGATTTCTTAATTTAGACAAGTTTTAAATATCAATTTTACATTTTTATTGTATTTGCAAAAATTTTAATTTACCTCGAATCTTGACAATATTCCGAATGTTCAATTTTTTTTTCATTTTTTAATTTAAGTATTATTTTTTAATTTTTCAATTTTGTCGATTTCTTAATTTAGACAAGTTTTAAATAGCAATTTTGCATTTTAATTGTATTTGCAAAAATTTTAATTTTCCTCGAATCTTGACAATTTCCCGAATATTCATTTTTTTCACTTTTTTATTTAAGTAATTTAAGTATTGTTTTTTTATTTTTTAATTTTTCAATTTATCAATTTTTCAAACTTTGTCGATTTCATAATTTAGACAATTTTTACATCTCAATTTTTAAATTTTTTTGTATTCCAAAAATTTTTCTCAAATCTTCACAATTTTCCGAACTACAATTTTTTTTTCATTTCTTAATTTAAGTAATTTAAGTTTTTTTTTAAATTTTTCAATGTTTGAAATGTTGTCGATTTCTTAATTTAGACAGTTTTGATTGTGTTGCAAAAATTTTAATTTTCTTCGAATCTTGACAAATTTCCAAAATATAAATTTTTTTAAATGTTTTAATTTAAGTAAAATTTTTTTCAATTTTTCAAATTTTGTCGATTTCTTTATTTAGACAACTTTTAGATCTCAATTTTAAATTTTTTACTGTAATGCAAAATTTTAAATTTTCATCAAATCTTCAAATTTTTCCGAATTTTCCAATTTTTTTGATTTCTTAATTTAAGTAATTTAAGTATTTTTTTTAATTTTTCAATGTTTCAAATTTTGTCGATTTCTTAATTTAGACATTTTTTATTGTGTTGCAAAAGTTTTAATTTCCTGGAATCTTGAAATTTTCCGATTTTTAAATTTTTGTTCATTTTTAAATTTAGGTAATTAATGTTTTTTTGTATTTTTAAATTTTTCAAATTTTGTCGATTTCTTAATTTAGACAACTTTTAGATCTCAATTTTACATTTTTTATTGAATTGCAAAAATTTTAATTTTCCTTGAATCTTGACAATTTTCCGAATTTCCAATTTTTGGTCACTTTTTAATTTAAGTAATTTAAGTACTTTTTTATTTTTTAATTTTTCAAGGTTTCAAATTTTGTCGATTTCTTAATTTAGACAACTTTTAGATCTCAATTTTAAATTTTTGATTGTATTGCAAAATTTTAATTTTCCTCGAATATTGGCAAATTTTCGAAATTTAAATTTTTGTTCATATTCAAATTTATGAAAACTAAGTATTTTTTTTTTTAATTATTTAATTTAAGTAGTTTAAGTATTTTTTTTATTTTGTAATTTTTCAATGTTTCAAATTTTGTCGATTTCTTAATTTAGACAACTTTTAGATCTCAATTTTACATTTTTTTTGTATTGAAAAAACTTTAATTTTTCTCGAGTCTTGACAATTTTCCGAATTTTTAAATTTTTGTTCACTTTTTAATTTAAGTAATTTAAGTATTTTTTTTTTATTTATTAATTTTTCAATATTTCCAATTTTGTCGATTTATTAATTTAGACAACTTTTAGATTTCAATTTTACATTTCTTATTGTATTGCAAAAATTTTATTTTTCCTCGAATATAAACAATTTTCCAATTATTCAATTTTCATTCGTTTTTTAATTTAATTAACTAAGGTATTTTTTTTTTTTTTTAAATTTTTCAATGTTTAAAATTCTTAATGTAGACAACTTTTAGATCTCAAGTTAACATTTTTTATTGTATTGCAAAAATTTAAATTTTCCTCAAATCTTCACAATTTTCCGAATTTTAAATTTTTTTTTCATTTCTTAATTTAAGTCATTTTATTTTTTTTAATTTTTCAATGTCTCAAATTTTGTAGATTTCTTTATTTAGACATCTTTTAAATCTAAATTTTAAATTTTTTAGTAAGTATTTTTTTTTTATTTTTTTTAATTTTTCAATGTTTTAAATTTTGTCAATTTCTTAATTTAGACAACTTTTAGATCTCAATTTCACATTTATTATTGTATTGCAAAAATTTTTATTCGAATCTTGACAATTTCCCGAATATTCATGTTTTTTCACTTTTTAATTTAAGTAATTAAAGTATTTTTTTTTAATTTTTTAATTTTTCAATTTATCAATTTTTCAAACTTTGTCGATTTCATAATTTAGACAATTTTTACATCTCAATTTTTAATTTTTTTTATATTCCAAAAATTTTAATTCTTCTCGAATCTTGACAATTTCCCGAATATTCATGTTTTTTCACTTTTTAATTTAAGTAATTTAAGTATTTTTTTTTAATTTTTCAATTTATAAATTTTTCAAACTTTGTCGATTTCATAATCTAGACAATTTTTACATCTCAATTTTTAATTTTTTTTGTATTCCAAAAATTTTAATTCTTCTCGAATCTTGACAATTTCCCGAATATTCATTTTTTTCACATTTTTATTTAAGTAATTTAAGTATTGTTTTTTTATTTTTTAATTTTTAAATTTATCAATTTTTCAAACTTTGTCGATTTCATAATTTAGACAAATTTTACATCTCAATTTTACATTTTTAACTGTATTGCAAAAATTTTAATTTTCCTCGAATCTTGACAATTTGCCGAATTCTCAATTTTCATTCATTTTTGAATTTAAGTATTTCTTTTTTTTTTAATTTGTTTTATTTAATTTTTTATTTTTTTAATTTTTCAATGTTTTAAATTTTGTCAATTTCTTAATTTAGACAACTTTTAGATCTCAATTTCACATTTATTATTGTATTGCAAAAATTTTTATTCGAATCTTGACAATTTCCCGAATATTCATGTTTTTTCACTTTTTAATTTAAGTAATTAAAGTATTTTTTTTTAATTTTTTAATTTTTCAATTTATCAATTTTTCAAACTTTGTCGATTTCATAATTTAGACAATTTTTACATCTCAATTTTTAATTTTTTTTGTATTCCAAAAATTTTAATTCTTCTCGAATCTTGAAAATTTCCCGAATATTCATTTTTTTCACTTTTTTATTTAAGTAATTTAAGTATTGTTTTTTTATTTTTTAATTTTTCAATTTATCAATTTTTCAAACTTTGTCGATTTCATAATTTAGACAATTTTTACATCTCATTTTTAAATATTTTTTGTATTGCAAAAATTTTAATTCTTCTCGAATCTTGACAATATTCCGAATGTTCAATTTTTTTTCATTTTTTAATTTAAGTATTATTTTTTAATTTTTCAAATTTTGTCGATTTCTTAATTTAGACAAGTTTTAAATATCAATTTTACATTTTTATTGTATTTGCAAAAATTTTAATTTTCCTCGAATCTTGACAATTTCCCAAATATTCATGTTTTTTCACTTTTTAATTTAAGTATTTTTTTTTTAATTTTTTAATTTTTAAATTGATCAATTTTTCAAACTTTGTCGATTTCATAATTTAGACAATTTTTACATCTCAATTTTTAATTTTTTTTGTATTGCAAAAATTTTAATTCTTCTCGAATCTTGACAATTTCCCGAATATTCATTTTTTTCACTTTTTTATTTAAGTAATTTAAGTATTGTTTTTTTATTTTTTAATTTTTCAATTTATCAATTTTTCAAACTTTGTCGATTTCATAATTTAGACAATTTTTACATCTCATTTTTTTTAATATTTTTTGAATTGCAAAAATTTTAATTCTTCTCGAATCTTGACAATATTCCGAATGTTCAATTTTTTTTCATTTTTTAATTTAAGTATTATTTTTTAATTTTTCAAATTTTGTCGATTTCTTAATTTAGACAAGTTTTAAATATCAATTTTGCATTTTAATTGTATTTGCAAAAATTTTAATTTTCCTCGAATCTTGACAATTTCCCGAATATTCATTTTTTTTCACTTTTTTATTTAAGTAATTTAAGTATTGTTTTTTTATTTTTTAATTCAATTTTCAATTTTTTCAATTTATCAATTTTTCAAACTTTGTCGATTTCATAATTTAGACAATTTTTACATCTCAATTTTTAATTTTTTTTGTATTCCAAAAATTTTAATTTTCCTCAAATCTTCACAATTTTCCGAATTTTCAATTTTTTTTTTATTTTTTATTTAAGTAATTTGAGTATTTTTTTAATTTTTCAATGTTTAAAATTTTGTCGATTTCTTAATTTAGGCAACTTTTAGATCTCAATTTTAAATTTTTTTATTGAATTGGAAAAATTAAAATTTTCATCAAATCTTCAAATTTTTCCGAATTTTCCAATTTTTTTGATTTCTTAATTTAAGTAATTTAAGTATTTTTTTTAATTTTTCAATGTTTCAAATTTTGTCGATTTCTTAATTTAGACATTTTTTATTGTGTTGCAAAAGTTTTAATTTCCTGGAATCTTGAAATTTTCCGATTTTTAAATTTTTGTTCATTTTTAAATTTAGGTAATTAAGGTTTTTTTGTATTTTTAAATTTTTCAAATTTTGTCGATTTCTTAATTTAGACAACTTTTAGATCTCAATTTTAAATTTTTGATTGTATTGCAAAAATTTTAATTTTCCTCGAATATTGGCAAATTTTCGAAATTTAAATTTTTGTTCATTTTTAAATTTAAGTAATATAAGTATTTTTTTTTTTTTAATTTTTAATTTTTCCAATTTTGTCGATATCTTAATTTAGACATTTTTTATTTTATTGCAAAAGTTTTAATTTCCTGGAATCTTGAAATTTTCCGATTTTTAAATTTTTGTTAATTTTTAAATTTAAGTAATGAAAGTATTTTTTTTTTTTTTTTAATTTTTAATTTTTCCAATTTTGTCGATATCTTAATTTAGACATTTTTTATTGTATTGCAAAAGTTTTAATTTCCTGGAATCTTGAAATTTTCCGACTTTTAAATTTTTGTTCATTTTTAAATTTAGATAATTAAGGTTTTTTTGTATTTTTAAATTTTTCAAATTTTGTCGATTTCTTAATTTAGACAACTTTTAGATCTCAATTTTAAATTTTTTATTGAATTGCAAAAATTTTAATTTTCCTCAAATCTTCACAATTTTCCGAATTTTAAATTTTTTTTTCATTTCTTAATTTAAGTAATTTTTTTATTTTTTTTAATTTTTCAATGTCTCAAAATTTGTCGATTTCTTAATTTAGACATCTTTTAAATCTAAATTTTACATTTTTTAGTAAGTATTTTTTTTTTATTTTTTTTAATTTTTCAATGTTTCAAATTTTGTCGATTTCTTAATTTAGATAACTTTTAGATCTCAATTTTAAATTTTTGATTGTATTGCAAAAATTTTAATTTTCCTCGAATCTTGACAATTTTCCGAATTTTAAATTTTTGTTCATTTTTAAATTTAAGTAATGAAAGTATTTTTTTTTTTTTTTTAATTTTTCAATTTATCAATTTTTCAAACTTTGTCGATTTCATAATTTAGACAATTTTTACATCTCATTTTTAAATATTTTTTGTATTGCAAAAATTTTAATTCTTCTCGAATCTTGACAATATTCCGAATGTTCAATTTTTTTTCATTTTTTAATTTAAGTATTATTTTTTAATTTTTCAAATTTTGTCGATTTCTTAATTTAGACAAGTTTTAAATATCAATTTTACATTTTTATTGTATTTGCAAAAATTTTAATTTTCCTCGAATCTTGACAATTTCCCAAATATTCATGTTTTTTCACTTTTTAATTTAAGTATTTTTTTTTTAATTTTTTAATTTTTAAATTTATCAATTTTTCAAACTTTGTCGATTTCATAATTTAGACAATTTTTACATCTCAATTTTTAATTTTTTTTGTATTGCAAAAATTTTAATTCTTCTCGAATCTTGACAATTTCCCGAATATTCATTTTTTTCACTTTTTTATTTAAGTAATTTAAGTATTGTTTTTTTATTTTTTAATTTTTCAATTTATCAATTTTTCAAACTTTGTCGATTTCATAATTTAGACAATTTTTACATCTCATTTTTTTTAATATTTTTTGTATTGCAAAAATTTTAATTCTTCTCGAATCTTGACAATATTCCGAATGTTCAATTTTTTTTTCATTTTTTAATTTAAGTATTATTTTTTAATTTTTCAAATTTTGTCGATTTCTTAATTTAGACAAGTTTTAAATATCAATTTTGCATTTTAATTGTATTTGCAAAAATTTTAATTTTCCTCGAATCTTGACAATTTCCCGAATATTCATTTTTTTCACTTTTTTATTTAAGTAATTTAAGTATTGTTTTTTTATTTTTTAATTCAATTTTCAATTTTTTCAATTTATCAATTTTTCAAACTTTGTCGATTTCATAATTTAGACAATTTTTACATCTCAATTTTTAATTTTTTTTGTATTCCAAAAATTTTAATTTTCCTCAAATCTTCACAATTTTCCGAATTTTCAATTTTTTTTTTATTTTTTATTTAAGTAATTTGAGTATTTTTTTAATTTTTCAATGTTTAAAATTTTGTCGATTTCTTAATTTAGGCAACTTTTAGATCTCAATTTTAAATTTTTTTATTGAATTGGAAAAATTAAAATTTTTCTCAAATCTTCACAATTTTCCGAACTACAATTTTTTTTTCATTTCTTAATTTAAGTAATTTAAGTTTTTTTTTTAATTTTTCAATGTTTGAAATGTTGTCGATTTCTTAATTTAGACAGTTTTGATTGTGTTGCAAAAATTTTAATTTTCTTCGAATCTTGACAAATTTCCAAAATATAAATTTTTTTAAATGTTTTAATTTAAGTAAAATTTTTTTCAATTTTTCAAATTTTGTCGATTTCTTTATTTAGACAACTTTTAGATCTCAATTTTAAATTTTTTACTGTAATGCAAAATTTTAAATTTTCATCAAATCTTCAAATTTTTCCGAATTTTCCAATTTTTTTGATTTCTTAATTTAAGTAATTTAAGTATTTTTTTTAATTTTTCAATGTTTCAAATTTTGTCGATTTCTTAATTTAGACATTTTTTATTGTGTTGCAAAAGTTTTAATTTCCTGGAATCTTGAAATTTTCCGATTTTTAAATTTTTGTTCATTTTTAAATTTAGGTAATTAAGGTTTTTTTGTATTTTTAAATTTTTCAAATTTTGTCGATTTCTTAATTTAGACAACTTTTAGATCTCAATTTTACATTTTTTATTGAATTGCAAAAATTTTAATTTTCCTTGAATCTTGACAATTTTATGAATTTCCAATTTTTGTTCTCTTTTTAATTTAAGTAATTTAAGAACTTTTTTATTTTTTAATTTTTCAAGGTTTCAAATTTTGTCGATTTCTTAATTTAGACAACTTTTAGATCTCAATTTTAAATTTTTGATTGTATTGCAAAAATTTTAATTTTCCTCGAATATTGGCAAATTTTCGAAATTTAAATTTTTGTTCATTTTTAAATTTAAGTAATATAAGTATTTTTTTTTTTTTAATTTTTAATTTTTCCAATTTTGTCGATATCTTAATTTAGACATTTTTTATTTTATTGCAAAAGTTTTAATTTCCTGGAATCTTGAAATTTTCCGATTTTTAAATTTTTGTTCATTTTTAAATTTAAGTAATGAAAGTATTTTTTTTTTTTTTTTTAATTTTTAATTTTTCCAATTTTGTCGATATCTTAATTTAGACATTTTTTATTGTATTGCAAAAGTTTTAATTTCCTGGAATCTTGAAATTTTCCGACTTTTAAATTTTTGTTCATTTTTAAATTTAGGTAATTAAGGTTTTTTTGTATTTTGAAATTTTTCAAATTTTGTCGATTTCTTAATTTAGACAACTTTTAGATCTCAATTTTACATTTTTTATTGAATTGCAAAAATTTTAATTTTCCTTGAATCTTGACAATTTTCCGAATTTCCAATTTTTGTTCACTTTTTAATTTAAGTAATTTAAGTACTTTTTTATTTTTTAATTTTTCAAGGTTTCAAATTTTGTCGATTTCTTAATTTAGACAACTTTTAGATCTCAATTTTAAATTTTTGATTGTATTGCAAAAATTTTAATTTTCCTCGAATATTGGCAAATTTTCGAAATTTAAATTTTTGTTCATATTCAAATTTATGAAAACTAAGTATTTTTTTTTTTAATTATTTAATTTAAGTAGTTTAAGTATTTTTTTTTATTTTGTAATTTTTCAATGTTTCAAATTTTGTCGATTTCTTAATTTAGACAACTTTTAGATCTCAATTTTACATTTTTTTTGTATTGAAAAAACTTTAATTTTTCTCAAGTCTTGACAATTTTCCGAATTTTTAAATTTTTGTTCACTTTTTAATTTAAGTAATTTAAGTATTTTTTTTTTATTTATTAATTTTTCAATATTTCCAATTTTGTCGATTTATTAATTTAGACAACTTTTAGATTTCAATTTTACATTTCTTATTTAATTGCAAAAATTTTAATTTTCCTCGAATATAAACAATTTTCCAATTATTCAATTTTCATTCGTTTTTTAATTTAATTAACTAAGGTATTTTTTTTAAATTTTTCAATGTTTAAAATTCTTAATGTAGACAACTTTTAGATCTCAAGTTAACATTTTTTATTGTATTGCAAAAATTTAAATTTTCCTCAAATCTTCACAATTTTCCGAATTTTTTTTTCATTTCTTAATTTAAGTAATTTTTTTATTTTTTTTAATTTTTCAATGTCTCAAATTTTGTCGATTTCTTAATTTAGACATCTTTTAAATCTAAATTTTACATTTTTTAGTAAGTATTTTTTTTTATTTTTTTTAATTTTTCAATGTTTTAAATTTTGTCAATTTCTTAATTTAGACAACTTTTAGATCTCAATTTCACATTTATTATTGTATTGCAAAAATTTTTATTCGAATCTTGACAATTTCCCGAATATTCATGTTTTTTCACTTTTTAATTTAAGTAATTTAAGTATTTTTTTTTAATTTTTTAATTTTTCAATTTATCAATTTTTCAAACTTTGTCGATTTCATAATTTAGACAATTTTTACATCTCAATTTTTAATTTTTTTTGTATTCCAAAAATTTTAATTCTTCTCGAATCTTGACAATTTCCCGAATATTCATTTCTTTCACATTTTTATTTAAGTAATTTAAGTATTGTTTTTTTATTTTTTAATTTTTAAATTTATCAATTTTTCAAACTTTGTCGATTTCATAATTTAGACAATTTTTACATCTCATTTTTAAATATTTTTTGTATTGCAAAAATTTTAATTCTTCTCGAATCTTGACAATATTCCGAATGTTCAATTTTTTTTCATTTTTTAATTTAAGTATTATTTTTTAATTTTTCAAATTTTTTCGATTTCTTAATTTAGACAAGTTTTAAATATCAATTTTACATTTTTATTGTATTTGCAAAAATTTTAATTTTCCTCGAATCTTGACAATTTCCCAAATATTCATGTTTTTTCACTTTTTAATTTAAGTAATTTAAGTATTTTTTTTTAATTTTTTAATTTTTAAATTTATCAATTTTTCAAACTTTGTCGATTTCATAATTTAGACAATTTTTACATCTCAATTTTTAATTTTTTTTGTATTGCAAAAATTTGAATTCTTCTCGAATCTTGACAATTTCCCGAATATTCATTTTTTTCACTTTTTTATTTAAGTAATTTAAGTATTGTTTTTTTATTTTTTAATTTTTCAATTTATCAATTTTTCAAACTTTGTCGATTTCATAATTTAGACAATTTTTACATCTCATTTTTTTTAATATTTTTTGTATTGCAAAAATTTTAATTCTTCTCGAATCTTGACAATATTCCGAATGTTCAATTTTTTTTTCATTTTTTAATTTAAGTATTATTTTTTAATTTTTCAAATTTTGTCGATTTCTTAATTTAGACAAGTTTTAAATATCAATTTTGCATTTTAATTGTATTTGCAAAAATTTTAATTTTCCTCAAATCTTCACAATTTTCCGAATTTTAAATTTTTTTTCATTTCTTAATTTAAGTAATTTAAGTTTTTTTTTTTAATTTTTCAATGTTTGAAATGTTGTCGATTTCTTAATTTAGACATTTTTGATTGTGTTGCAAAAATTTTAATTTTCTTCGAATCTTGACAAATTTCCAAAATATAAATTTTTTTAAATGTTTAATTTAAGTATAATTTTTTTCAATTTTTCAAATTTTGTCGATTTCTTTATTTAGACAACTTTAAGATCTCAATTTTAAATTTTTTACTGTAATGCAAAAATTTTAATTCTTCTCGAATCTTGACAATTTTCCGAATTTTCAATTTTTTTTTTATTTTTTAATTTAAGTAATTTGAGTATTTTTTAAATTTTTCAATGTTTAAAATTTTGTCGATTTCGTAATGTAGACAACTTTTAGATCTCAATTTTAAATTTTTTATTGTATTGCAAAATTTTAAATTGTCATCAAATCTTCAAATTTTTCCGAATTTTCTAATTTTTTTGATTTCTTAATTTAAGTAATTTAAGTATTTTTTTTAATTTTTCAATGTTTCAAATTTTGTCGATTTCTTAATTTAGACATTTTTTATTGTGTTGCAAAAATTTTAATTTTCCTCGAATCTTGACAATTTTCCGAATTTTAAATTTTTGTTCATTTTTAAATTTAAGTAATATAAGTATTTTTTTTTTTTTAATTTTTAATTTTTCCAATTTTGTCGATATTTTAATTTAGACATTTTTTATTGTATTGCAAAAGTTTTAATTTCCTGGAATCTTGAAATTTTCCGATTTTTAAATTTTTGTTCATTTTTAAATTTAAGTAATTAAGGTTTTTTTGTATTTTTTAATTTTTCAAATTTTGTCGATTTCTTAATTTAGACAACTTTTAGATCTCAATTTTACATTTTTTATTGAATTGCAAAAATTTTAATTTTCCTTGAATCTTGACAATTTTCCGAATTTCCAATTTTTGTTCACTTTTTAATTTAAGTAATTTAAGTACTTTTTTATTTTTTAATTTTTCAAGGTTTCAAATTTTGTCGATTTCTTAATTTAGACAACTTTTAGATCTCAATTTTAAATTTTTGATTGTATTGCAAAAATTTTAATTTTCCTCGAATATTGGCAAATTTTCGAAATTTAAATTTTTGTTCATATTCAAATTTATGAAAACTAAGTATTTTTTTTTTTAATTATTTAATTTAAGTAGTTTAAGTATTTTTTTTTATTTTGTAATTTTTCAATGTTTCAAATTTTGTCGATTTCTTAATTTAGACAACTTTTAGATCTCAATTTTACATTTTTTATTGAATTGCAAAAATTTTAATTTTCCTCGAATATAAACAATTTACCAATTATTCAATTTTCATTCGTTTTTTAATTTAATTAACTAAGGTATTTTTTTTTTTTTTTAATTTTTCAATGTTTAAAATTTAGTCGATTTCTTAATGTAGACAACTTTTAGATCTCAATTTAAAATTTTAAATTTTTTACTGTATTGCAAAAAATTTAATTTTCCTCGAATCTTGACAATTTCCCGAATTTGCATTTTTTTTTACTTTTTAATTTAAGTAATTCAGGTTTTGTTTTTTTATTTTTTAATTTTTCAATTTATCAATTTTTCAAACTTTGTCTATTTCTTAATTAAGACAACTTTTAGATCTCAAGTTAACATTTTTTATTGTATTGCAAAAATTTAAATTTTCCTCAAATCTTCACAATTTTCCGAATTTTAAATTTTTTTTTCATTTCTTAATTTAAGTAATTTTTTTATTTTTTTTAATTTTTCAATGTCTCAAATTGTGTCGATTTCTTAATTTAGACATCTTTTAAATCTAAATTTTACATTTTTTAGTAAGTATTTTTTTTTAATTTTTTTAATTTTTCAATGTTTTAAATTTTGGCAATTTCTTAATTTAGACAACTTTTAGATCTCAATTTCACATTTATTATTGTATTGCAAAAATTTTTATTCGAATCTTGACAATTTCCCGAATATTCATGTTTTTTCACTTTTTAATTTAAGTAATTTAAGTATTTTTTTTTAATTTTTTAATTTTTCAATTTATCAATTTTTCAAACTTTGTCGATTTCATAATTTAGACAATTTTTACATCTCAATTTTTAATTTTTTTTTGTATTTCCTCAAATCTTCACAATTTTCCGAATTTTAAATTTTTTTTCATTTCTTAATTTAAGTAATTTTTTTATTTTTTTTAATTTTTCAATGTTTCAAATTTTGTCGATTTCTTAATTTACATACATTTTAGATCTCAATTTTAAATTTTTGATTGTATTGCAAAAATTTTAATTTTCCTCGAATCTTGAGATTTTCCGATTTTTAAATTTTTGTTCATTTTTAAATTTAAGTAATTAAGGTTTTTTTTATATTTATTAATTTTTCTATGTTTCAAATTTTGTCGATTTCTTAATTTAGATAACTTTTAGATCTCAATTTAAAATTTTTTACTGTATTTTTAATTTTTTTTGTATTGCAAAAATTTGAATTCTTCTCGAATCTTGACAATTTCCCGAATATTCATTTCTTTCACATTTTTATTTAAGTAATTTAAGTATTGTTTTTTTATTTTTTAATTTTTAAATTTATCAATTTTTCAAACTTTGTCGATTTCATAATTTAGACAATTTTTACATCTCATTTTTAAATATTTTTTGTATTGCAAAAATTTTAATTCTTCTCGAATCTTGACAATATTCCGAATGTTCAATTTTTTTTCATTTTTTAATTTAAGTATTATTTTTTAATTTTTCAAATTTTGTCGATTTCTTAATTTAGACAAGTTTTAAATATCAATTTTACATTTTTATTGTATTTGCAAAAATTTTAATTTTCCTCGAATCTTGACAATTTCCCAAATATTCATGTTTTTTCACTTTTTAATTTAAGTAATTTAAGTATTTTTTTTTAATTTTTTAATTTTTAAATTTATCAATTTTTCAAACTTTGTCGATTTCATAATTTAGACAATTTTTACATCTCAATTTTTAATTTTTTTTGTATTGCAAAAATTTGAATTCTTCTCGAATCTTGACAATTTCCCGAATATTCATTTTTTTCACTTTTTTATTTAAGTAATTTAAGTATTGTTTTTTTATTTTTTAATTTTTCAATTTATCAATTTTCCAAACTTTGTCGATTTCATAATTTAGACAATTTTTACATCTCATTTTTTTTAATATTTTTTGTATTGCAAAAATTTTAATTCTTCTCGAATCTTGACAATATTCCGAATGTTCAATTTTTTTTTCATTTTTTAATTTAAGTATTATTTTTTAATTTTTCAAATTTTGTCGATTTCTTAATTTAGACAAGTTTTAAATATCAATTTTGCATTTTAATTGTATTTGCAAAAATTTTAATTTTCCTCAAATCTTCACAATTTTCCGAATTTTAAATTTTTTTTCATTTCTTAATTTAAGTAATTTAAGTTTTTTTTTTTAATTTTTCAATGTTTGAAATGTTGTCGATTTCTTAATTTAGACATTTTTGATTGTGTTGCAAAAATTTTAATTTTCTTCGAATCTTGACAAATTTCCAAAATATAAATTTTTTTAAATGTTTAATTTAAGTATAATTTTTTTCAATTTTTCAAATTTTGTCGATTTCTTTATTTAGACAACTTTTAGATCTCAATTTTAAATTTTTTACTGTAATGCAAAAATTTTAATTCTTCTCGAATCTTGACAATTTTCCGAATTTTCAATTTTTTTTTTATTTTTTAATTTAAGTAATTTGAGTATTTTTTAAATTTTTCAATGTTTAAAATTTTGTCGATTTCGTAATGTAGACAACTTTTAGATCTCAATTTTAAATTTTTTATTGTATTGCAAAATTTTAAATTGTCATCAAATCTTCAAATTTTTCCGAATTTTCTAATTTTTTTGATTTCTTAATTTAAGTAATTTAAGTATTTTTTTTAATTTTTCAATGTTTCAAATTTTGTCGATTTCTTAATTTAGACATTTTTTATTGTGTTGCAAAAATTTTAATTTTCCTCCAATCTTGACAATTTTCCGAATTTTAAATTTTTGTTCATTTTTAAATTTAAGTAATATAAGTATTTTTTTTTTTTTTAATTTTTAATTTTTCCAATTTTGTCGATATTTTAATTTAGACATTTTTTATTGTATTGCAAAAGTTTTAATTTCCTGGAATCTTGAAATTTTCCGATTTTTAAATTTTTGTTCATTTTTAAATTTAAGTAATTAAGGTTTTTTTGTATTTTTAAATTTTTCAAATTTTGTCGATTTCTTAATTTAGACAACTCTTAGATCTCAATTTTACATTTTTTTTGTATTGAAAAAACTTTAATTTTTCTCGAGTCTTGACAATTTTCCGAATTTTTAAATTTTTGTTCACTTTTTAATTTAAGTAATTTAAGTATTTTTTTTTTATTTATTAATTTTTCAATATTTCCAATTTTGTCGATTTATTAATTTAGACAACTTTTAGATTTCAATTTTACATTTCTTATTGTATTGCAAAAATTTTAATTTTCCTCGAATATAAACAATTTACCAATTATTCAATTTTCATTCGTTTTTTAATTTAATTAACTAAGGTATTTTTTTTTTTTTTTTAATTTTTCAATGTTTAAAATTTAGTCGATTTCTTAATGTAGACAACTTTTAGATCTCAAGTTAACATTTTTTATTGTATTGCAAAAATTTAAATTTTCCTCAAATCTTCACAATTTTCCGAATTTTAAATTTTTTTTTTCATTTCTTAATTTAAGTAATTTTTTTATTTTTTTTAATTTTTCAATGTTTCAAATTTTGTTGATTTCTTAATTTAGATAACTTTTAGATCTCAATTTTAAATTTTTGATTGTATTGCAAAAATTTTAATTTTCCTCGAATCTTGAGATTTTCCGATTTTTAAATTTTTGTTCATTTTTAAATTTAAGTAATTAGGGTTTTTTTTATGTTTATTAATTTTTCTATGTTTCAAATTTTGTCGATTTCTTAATTTAGATAACTTTTAGATCTCAATTTAAAATTTTTTACTGTATTTCAAAAATTTTAATTTTCTTCGAATCTTGACAATTTTCCAAATTTTTTTATTTTGCTAATTTTTTAATTAAAGTACTTTTTTTATTTTTTTTTTTAATTACTCAAATTTTGTCGATTTCTTAATTTAGACAAATTTTACAACTCAATTTTACATTTTCTATTATATTGCAAAAATTTTAATTCTTCTCAAATCTTGACAATTTTCCGAATTTAGAAATTTTGTTGATTTTTTATTTTAAGTAATTTAAGTATTTTTTTTTATTTTTTAATTTTTCAATGTTTCAAATTTTGTCGATTTATTAGTTTGGACAACTTTTTGATTTCAATTTGACATTTTTTATTATATTGCAAAAATTTTAATTCTTCTCAAATCTTGACAATTTTTCGAATTTCAAATTTTTGTTAATTTTTTAAAGTAAGCAATTTAAGAATTTTTTTTATTTTTCAATTATATCAAATTTTGTCGGATTCTTAATTTAGACAACTTTTAGATATACATTTTTTTCATTTTTAAATTTAAGTTTTATTTTTTAATTTTTCAAATTTTGTCGATTTCTTAATTAAGACAACTTTTAGATCTCAATTTTACATTTTTTTTTGTATTGCAAAAATTTTAATTTTCCTCGAATCTTGACAATTTTCCGAATTTTAAATTTTTGTTCACTTTTTAATTTAAGTAATTTAAGTATTTTTTGTTTAATTATAAATTTTTCAATGTTTCAAATTTTGTCGATTTATTAATTTAGACAACTTTTAGATCTCAATTTTACATTTTCAATTTTTCAAATTTTGTCGATTTATTAATTTAGACAACTTTTAGATCTAAATTTTACATTTTCTATTATATTTCAAAAATTTTAATTTTCCTCGAATATAAATAATTTACCAATTATTCAATTTTCATTCGGTTTTATATTTAATTAACAAAAGTATTTTTTTTTTAATTTTTCAATGTTTAAAATTTTGTCGATTTCTTAATATAGACAACTTTTAGATCTCAATTTAAAATTTTAAATTTTTTACTGAATTGCAAAAAATTTAATTTTCCTCGAATCTTGACAATTTCCCGAATTTGCATTTTTTTTTACTTTTTAATTTAAGTAATTCAGGTTTTGTTTTTTTATTTTTTAATTTTTCAATTTATCAATTTTTCAAACTTTGTCTATTTCTTAATTAAGACAACTTTTAGATCTCAATTTTACATTTTTTATTGTACTGCAAAAATTTAAATTTTCCTCAAATCTTCACAATTTTCCGAATATTAAATTTGTTTTCATATTTTAATTTAAGTAATTTGAGTATTTTTTTAATTTTTCAATGTTTAAAATTTGTCGATTTCTTAATGTAGACAACTTTTTGATTTCAATTTTACATTTTTTATTGTATTGCAAAAATTTTAATTTTCCTCGAATCTTGACAATTTTCCGACTTTTAAATTTATGTTAATTTTTAAATTTAAGTAATTTAAGTATTTTTTTTTATTTTTTAATTTTTAATTTTTCAAATTTTGTCGATTTCTTAATTTAGACAACTTTTAGATCTAAATTTTACATTTCTTATTGTATTGCAAAAATTTTAATTTTCCTCGAATATAAACAATTTACCAATTATTCAATTTTCATTCGTTTTTTAATTTAATTAACTAAAGTACTTTTTTTTTTTTTTTTTTTTTGGTTTTTTAATGTTTAAAATTTTGTCGATTTCTTAATGTAGACAACTTTTAGATCTCAATTTAACATTTTTTATTGTATTGCAAAAATTTAAATTTTCCTCAAATCATCACAATTTTCCGAACTACAATTTTTTTTTCATTTCTTAATTTAAGTAATTTAAGTATTTTTTTTAATTTTTCAATATTTCAAATTTTGTCGATTTCTTAATTTAGACATTTTTTATTGTATTGCAAAAATTTTAATTTTCCTCGAATCTTGAGATTTTCCGATTTTTAAATTTTTGTTCATTTTTAAATTTAAGTAATTAAGGTTTTTTTTTTATTTATTAATTTTTCAATGTTTCAAATTTTGTCGATTTCTTAATTTAGATAACTTTTAGATCTCAATTTAAAACTTTTTACTGTATTTCAAAAATTTTAATTTTCTTCGAACCTTGACAATTTTCCAAATTTTTTTATTTTGCTCATTTTTTAATTAAAGATCTTTTTTTTTTTTTTTTAATTATTCAAATTTTGTCGATTTCTTAATTTAGACAAATTTTACATCTCAATTTTACATTTTTAACTGTATTGCAAAAATTTTAATTTTCCTCGAATCTTGACAATTTGCCGAATTCTCAATTTTCATTCATTTTTGAATTTAAGTATTTCTTTTTTTTTAATTTGTTTTATTTAATTTTTTATTTTTTTAATTTTTCAATGTTTTAAATTTTGTCAATTTCTTAATTTAGACAACTTTTAGATCTCAATTTCACATTTATTATTGTATTGCAAAAATTTTTATTCGAATCTTGACAATTCCCCGAATATTCATGTTTTTTCACTTTTTAATTAAGTAATTTAAGTATTTTTTTTTAATTTTTTAATTTTTCAATTTATCAATTTTTCAAACTTTGTCGATTTCATAATTTAGACAATTTTTACATCTCAATTTTTAATTTTTTTTGTATTCCAAAAATTTTAATTCTTCTCGAATCTTGACAATTTCCCGAATATTCATTTTTTTCACTTTTTTATTTAAGTAATTTAAGTATTGTTTTTTTATTTTTTAATTTTTCAATTTATCAATTTTTCAAACTTTGTCGATTTCATAATTTAGACAATTTTTACATCTCATTTTTAAATATTTTTTGTATTGCAAAAATTTTTATTCTTCTCGAATCTTGACAATATTCCGAATGTTCAATTTTTTTTCATTTTTTAATTTAAGTATTATTTTTTAATTTTTTAAATTTTGTCGATTTCTTAATTTAGACAAGTTTTAAATATCAATTTTACATTTTTATTGTATTTGCAAAAATTTTAATTTTCCTCGAATCTTGACAATATTCCGAATGTTCAATTTTTTTTTCATTTTTTAATTTAAGTATTATTTTTTAATTTTTCAAATTTTGTCGATTTCTTAATTTAGACAAGTTTTAAATATCAATTTTGCATTTTAATTGTATTTGCAAAAATTTTAATTTTCCTCGAATCTTGACAATTTCCCGAATATTCATTTTTTTCACTTTTTTATTTAAGTAATTTAAGTATTGTTTTTTTATTTTTTAATTTTTCAATTTATCAATTTTTCAAACTTTGTCGATTTCATAATTTAGACAATTTTTACATCTCATTTTTAAATATTTTTTGTATTGCAAAAATTTTAATTCTTCTCGAATCTTGACAATATTCCGAATGTTCAATTTTTTTTCATTTTTTAATTTAAGTATTATTTTTTAATTTTTCAAATTTTGTCGATTTCTTAATTTAGATATTTTTTATTGTGTTGCAAAAGTTTTAATTTCCTGGAATCTTGAAATTTTCCGATTTTTAAATTTTTGTTCATTTTTAAATTTAGGTAATTAAGGTTTTTTTGTATTTTTAAATTTTTCAAATTTTGTCGATTTCTTAATTTAGACAACTTTTAGATCTCAATTTTACATTTTTTATTGAATTGCAAAAATTTTAATTTTCCTTGAATCTTGACAATTTTCCGAATTTCCAATTTTTGTTCTCTTTTTAATTTAAGTAATTTAAGTACTTTTTTATTTTTTAATTTTTCAAGGTTTCAAATTTTGTCGATTTCTTAATTTAGACAACTTTTAGATCTCAATTTTACATTTTTTATTGAATTGCAAAAATTTTAATTTTCCTTGAATCTTGACAATTTTCCGAATTTCCAATTTTTGGTCACTTTTTAATTTAAGTAATTTAAGTACTTTTTTATTTTTTAATTTTTCAAGGTTTAAAATTTTGTCGATTTCTTAATTTAGACAACTTTTAGATCTCAATTTTAAATTTTTGATTGTATTGCAAAAATTTTAATTTTCCTCGAATATTGGCAAATTTTCGAAATTTAAATTTTGGTTCATTTTTAAATTTAAGTAATATAAGTATTTTTTTTTTTTTAATTTTTAATTTTTCCAATTTTGTCGATATCTTAATTTAGACATTTTTTATTGTATTGCAAAAGTTTTAATTTCCTGGAATCTTGAAATTTTCCGATTTTTAAATTTTTGTTCATTTTTAAATTTAGGTAATTAAGGTTTTTTTGTATTTTTAAATTTTTCAAATTTTGTCGATTTCTTAATTTAGACAACTTTTAGATCTCAATTTTACATTTTTTATTGAATTGCAAAAATTTTAATTTTCCTTGAATCTTGACAATTTTCCGAATTTCCACTTTTTGGTCACTTTTTAATTTAAGTAATTTAAGTACTTTTTTATTTTTTAATTTTTCTAGGTTTCAAATTTTGTCGATTTCTTAATTTAGACAACTTTTAGATCTCAATTTTAAATTTTTGATTGTATTGCAAAAATTTTAATTTTCCTCGAATATTGGCAAATTTTCGAAATTTAAATTTTGGTTCATTTTGAAATTTAAGTAATATAAGTATTTTTTTTTTTTTAATTTTTAATTTTTCCAATTTTGTCGATATCTTAATTTAGACATTTTTTATTGTATTGCAAAAGCTTTAATTTCCTGGAATCTTGAAATTTTCCGATTTTTAAATTTTTGTTCATTTTTAAATTTAAGTAATGAAAGTATTTTTTTTTTTTTTTAATTTTTAATTTTTCCAATTTTGTCGATATCTTAATTTAGACATTTTTTATTGTATTGCAAAAGTTTTAATTTCCTGGAATCTTGAAATTTGTTCATATTCAAATTTATGAAAACTAAGTATTATTTTTTTTAATTATTTAATTTAAGTAGTTTAAGTATTTTTTTTTATTTTGTAATTTTTCAATGTTTCAAATTTTGTCGATTTCTTAATTTAGACAACTTTTAGATCTCAATTTTAAATTTTTTTTGTATTGAAAAAACTTTAATTTTTCTCGAGTCTTGACAATTTTCCGAATTTTTAAATTTTTGTTCACTTTTTAATTTAAGTAATTTAAGTATTTTTTTTTTATTTATTAATTTTTCAATATTTCCAATTTTGTCGATTTATTAATTTAGACAACTTTTAGATTTCAATTTTACATTTCTTATTGTATTGCAAAAATTTTAATTTTCCTCGAATATAAACAATTTTCCAATTATTCAATTTTCATTCGTTTTTTAATTTAATTAACTAAGGTATTTTTTTTTTTTTTAAATTTCTCAATGTTTAAAATTCTTAATGTAGACAACTTTTAGATCTCAAGTTAACATTTTTTATTGTATTGCAAAAATTTAAATTTTCCTCAAATCTTCACAATTTTCCGAATTTTAAATTTATTTTTATTTCTTAATTTAAGTAATTTTTTTATTTTTTTTAATTTTTCAATGTTTTAAATTTTGTCAATTTCTTAATTTAGACAACTTTTAGATCTCAATTTCACATTTATTATTGTATTGCAAAAATTTTTATTCGAATCTTGACAATTTCCCGAATATTCATGTTTTTTCACTTTTTAATTTAAGTAATTTAAGTATTTTTTTTTAATTTTTCAATTTATCAATTTTTCAAACTTTGTCGATTTCATAATTTAGACAATTTTTACATCTCAATTTTTAATTTTTTTTGTATTCCAAAAATTTTAATTCTTCTCGAATCTTGACAATTTCCCGAATATTCATTTTTTTCACTTTTTTATTTAAGTAATTTAAGTATTGTTTTTTTATTTTTTAATTTTTCAATTTATCAATTTTTCAAACTTTGTCGATTTCATAATTTAGACAATTTTTACATCTCATTTTTAAATATTTTTTGTATTGCAAAAATTTTAATTCTTCTCGAATCTTGACAATATTCCGAATGTTCAATTTTTTTTCATTTTTTAATTTAAGTATTATTTTTTAATTTTTCAAATTTTGTCGATTTCTTAATTTAGATATTTTTTATTGTGTTGCAAAAGTTTTAATTTCCTGGAATCTTGAAATTTTCCGATTTTTAAATTTTTGTTCATTTTTAAATTTAGGTAATTAAGGTTTTTTTGTATTTTTAAATTTTTCAAATTTTGTCGATTTCTTAATTTAGACAACTTTTAGATCTCAATTTTACATTTTTTATTGAATTGCAAAAATTTTAATTTTCCTTGAATCTTGACAATTTTCCGAATTTCCAATTTTTGTTCTCTTTTTAATTTAAGTAATTTAAGTACTTTTTTATTTTTTAATTTTTCAAGGTTTCAAATTTTGTCGATTTCTTAATTTAGACAACTTTTAGATCTCAATTTTACATTTTTTATTGAATTGCAAAAATTTTAATTTTCCTTGAATCTTGACAATTTTCCGAATTTCCAATTTTTGGTCACTTTTTAATTTAAGTAATTTAAGTACTTTTTTATTTTTTAATTTTTCAAGGTTTCAAATTTTGTCGATTTCTTAATTTAGACAACTTTTAGATCTCAATTTTAAATTTTTGATTGTATTGCAAAAATTTTAATTTTCCTCGAATATTGGCAAATTTTCGAAATTTAAATTTTGGTTCATTTTTAAATTTAAGTAATATAAGTATTTTTTTTTTTTTAATTTTTAATTTTTCCAATTTTGTCGATATCTTAATTTAGACATTTTTTATTGTATTGCAAAAGTTTTAATTTCCTGGAATCTTGAAATTTTCCGATTTTTAAATTTTTGTTCATTTTTAAATTTAGGTAATTAAGGTTTTTTTGTATTTTTAAATTTTTCAAATTTTGTCGATTTCTTAATTTAGACAACTTTTAGATCTCAATTTTACATTTTTTATTGAATTGCAAAAATTTTAATTTTCCTTGAATCTTGACAATTTTCCGAATTTCCACTTTTTGGTCACTTTTTAATTTAAGTAATTTAAGTACTTTTTTATTTTTTAATTTTTCTAGGTTTCAAATTTTGTCGATTTCTTAATTTAGACAACTTTTAGATCTCAATTTTAAATTTTTGATTGTATTGCAAAAATTTTAATTTTCCTCGAATATTGGCAAATTTTCGAAATTTAAATTTTGGTTCATTTTGAAATTTAAGTAATATAAGTATTTTTTTTTTTTTAATTTTTAATTTTTCCAATTTTGTCGATATCTTAATTTAGACATTTTTTATTGTATTGCAAAAGCTTTAATTTCCTGGAATCTTGAAATTTTCCGATTTTTAATTTTTGTTCATTTTTAAATTTAAGTAATGAAAGTATTTTTTTTTTTTTTTTAATTTTTAATTTTTCCAATTTTGTCGATATCTTAATTTAGACATTTTTTATTGTATTGCAAAAGTTTTAATTTCCTGGAATCTTGAAATTTGTTCATATTCAAATTTATGAAAACTAAGTATTATTTTTTTTAATTATTTAATTTAAGTAGTTTAAGTATTTTTTTTTATTTTGTAATTTTTCAATGTTTCAAATTTTGTCGATTTCTTAATTTAGACAACTTTTAGATCTCAATTTTAAATTTTTTTTGTATTGAAAAAACTTTAATTTTTCTCGAGTCTTGACAATTTTCCGAATTTTTAAATTTTTGTTCACTTTTTAATTTAAGTAATTTAAGTATTTTTTTTTTATTTATTAATTTTTCAATATTTCCAATTTTGTCGATTTATTAATTTAGACAACTTTTAGATTTCAATTTTACATTTCTTATTGTATTGCAAAAATTTTAATTTTCCTCGAATATAAACAATTTTCCAATTATTCAATTTTCATTCGTTTTTTAATTTAATTAACTAAGGTATTTTTTTTTTTTTTTAAATTTCTCAATGTTTAAAATTCTTAATGTAGACAACTTTTAGATCTCAAGTTAACATTTTTTATTGTATTGCAAAAATTTAAATTTTCCTCAAATCTTCACAATTTTCCGAATTTTAAATTTATTTTTATTTCTTAATTTAAGTAATTTTTTTATTTTTTTTAATTTTTCAATGTTTTAAATTTTGTCAATTTCTTAATTTAGACAACTTTTAGATCTCAATTTCACATTTATTATTGTATTGCAAAAATTTTTATTCGAATCTTGACAATTTCCCGAATATTCATGTTTTTTCACTTTTTAATTTAAGTAATTTAAGTATTTTTTTTTAATTTTTCAATTTATCAATTTTTCAAACTTTGTCGATTTCATAATTTAGACAATTTTTACATCTCAATTTTTAATTTTTTTTGTATTCCAAAAATTTTAATTCTTCTCGAATCTTGACAATTTCCCGAATATTCATTTTTTTCACATTTTTATTTAAGTAATTTAAGTATTGTTTTTTTATTTTTTAATTTTTAAATTTATCAATTTTTCAAACTTTGTCGATTTCATAATTTAGACAAATTTTACATCTCAATTTTACATTTTTAACTGTATTGCAAAAATTTTAATTTTCCTCGAATCTTGACAATTTGCCGAATTCTCAATTTTCATTCATTTTTGAATTTAAGTATTTCTTTTTTTTTTAATTTGTTTTATTTAATTTTTTATTTTTTTAATTTTTCAATGTTTTAAATTTTGTCAATTTCTTAATTTAGACAACTTTTAGATCTCAATTTCACATTTATTATTGTATTGCAAAAATTTTTATTCGAATCTTGACAATTTCCCGAATATTCATGTTTTTTCACTTTTTAATTTAAGTAATTTAAGTATTTTTTTTTTAATTTTTTAATTTTTCAATTTATCAATTTTTCAAACTTTGTCGATTTCATAATTTAGACAATTTTTACATCTCAATTTTTAATTTTTTTTGTATTCCAAAAATTTTAATTCTTCTCGAATCTTGACAATTTCCCGAATATTCATTTTTTTCACTTTTTTATTTAAGTAATTTAAGTATTGTTTTTTTATTTTTTAATTTTTCAATTTATCAATTTTTCAAACTTTGTCGATTTCATAATTTAGACAATTTTTACATCTCATTTTTAAATATTTTTTGTATTGCAAAAATTTTAATTCTTCTCGAATCTTGACAATATTCCGAATGTTCAATTTTTTTTCATTTTTTAATTTAAGTATTATTTTTTAATTTTTTAAATTTTGTCGATTTCTTAATTTAGACAAGTTTTAAATATCAATTTTACATTTTTATTGTATTTGCAAAAATTTTAATTTTCCTCGAATCTTGACAATATTCCGAATGTTCAATTTTTTTTTCATTTTTTAATTTAAGTATTATTTTTTAATTTTTCAAATTTTGTCGATTTCTTAATTTAGACAAGTTTTAAATATCAATTTTGCATTTTAATTGTATTTGCAAAAATTTTAATTTTCCTCGAATCTTGACAATTTCCCGAATATTCATTTTTTTCACTTTTTTATTTAAGTAATTTAAGTATTGTTTTTTTATTTTTTAATTTTTCAATTTATCAATTTTTCAAACTTTGTCGATTTCATAATTTAGACAATTTTTACATCTCAATTTTTAATTTTTTTTGTATTCCAAAAATTTTTCTCAAATCTTCACAATTTTCCGAACTACAATTTTTTTTTTCATTTCTTAATTTAAGTAATTTAAGTTTTTTTTTTAATTTTTCAATGTTTGAAATGTTGTCGATTTCTTAATTTAGACAGTTTTGATTGTGTTGCAAAAATTTTAATTTTCTTCGAATCTTGACAAATTTCCAAAATATAAATTTTTTTAAATGTTTTAATTTAAGTAAAATTTTTTTCAATTTTTCAAATTTTGTCGATTTCTTTATTTAGACAACTTTTAGATCTCAATTTTAAATTTTTTACTGTAATGCAAAATTTTAAATTTTCATCAAATCTTCAAATTTTTCCGAATTTTCCAATTTTTTTGATTTCTTAATTTAAGTAATTTAAGTATTTTTTTTAATTTTTCAATGTTTCAAATTTTGTCGATTTCTTAATTTAGACATTTTTTATTGTGTTGCAAAAGTTTTAATTTCCTGGAATCTTGAAATTTTCCGATTTTTAAATTTTTGTTCATTTTTAAATTTAGGTAATTAAGGTTTTTTTGTATTTTTAAATTTTTCAAATTTTGTCGATTTCTTAATTTAGACAACTTTTAGATCTCAATTTTACATTTTTTATTGAATTGCAAAAATTTTAATTTTCCTTGAATCTTGACAATTTTCCGAATTTCCAATTTTTGGTCACTTTTTAATTTAAGTAATTTAAGTACTTTTTTATTTTTTAATTTTTCAAGGTTTCAAATTTTGTCGATTTCTTAATTTAGACAACTTTTAGATCTCAATTTTAAATTTTTGATTGTATTGCAAAAATTTTAATTTTCCTCGAATATTGGCAAATTTTCGAAATTTAAATTTTGGTTCATTTTTAAATTTAAGTAATATAAGTATTTTTTTTTTTTTAATTTTTAATTTTTCCAATTTTGTCGATATCTTAATTTAGACATTTTTTATTGTATTGCAAAAGTTTTAATTTCCTGGAATCTTGAAATTTTCCGATTTTTAAATTTTTGTTCATTTTTAAATTTAGGTAATTAAGGTTTTTTTGTATTTTTAAATTTTTCAAATTTTGTCGATTTCTTAATTTAGACAACTTTTAGATCTCAATTTTACATTTTTTATTGAATTGCAAAAATTTTAATTTTCCTTGAATCTTGACAATTTTCCGAATTTCCACTTTTTGGTCACTTTTTAATTTAAGTAATTTAAGTACTTTTTTATTTTTTAATTTTTCTAGGTTTCAAATTTTGTCGATTTCTTAATTTAGACAACTTTTAGATCTCAATTTTAAATTTTTGATTGTATTGCAAAAATTTTAATTTTCCTCGAATATTGGCAAATTTTCGAAATTTAAATTTTGGTTCATTTTTAAATTTAAGTAATATAAGTATTTTTTTTTTTTTAATTTTTAATTTTTCCAATTTGGCGATATCTTAATTTAGACATTTTTTATTGTATTGCAAAAGCTTTAATTTCCTGGAATCTTGAAATTTTCCGATTTTTAAATTTTTGTTCATTTTTAAATTTAAGTAATGAAAGTATTTTTTTTTTTTTTTTAATTTTTAATTTTTCCAATTTTGTCGATATCTTAATTTAGACATTTTTTATTGTATTGCAAAAGTTTTAATTTCCTGGAATCTTGAAATTTGTTCATATTCAAATTTATGAAAACTAAGTATTTTTTTTTTTAATTATTTAATTTAAGTAGTTTAAGTATTTTTTTTTATTTTGTAATTTTTCAATGTTTCAAATTTTGTCGATTTCTTAATTTAGACAACTTTTAGATCTCAATTTTACATTTTTTTTGTATTGAAAAAACTTTAATTTTTCTCGAGTCTTGACAATTTTCCGAATTTTTAAATTTTTGTTCACTTTTTAATTTAAGTAATTTAAGTATTTTTTTTTTATTTATTAATTTTTCAATATTTCCAATTTTGTCGATTTATTAATTTAGACAACTTTTAGATTTCAATTTTACATTTCTTATTGTGTTGCAAAAATTTTAATTTTCCTCGAATATAAACAATTTTCCAATTATTCAATTTTCATTCGTTTTTTAATTTAATTAACTAAGGTATTTTTTTTTTTTTTTAAATTTTTCAATGTTTAAAATTCTTAATGTAGACAACTTTTAGATCTCAAGTTAACATTTTTTATTGTATTGCAAAAATTTAAATTTTCCTCAAATCTTCACAATTTTCCGAATTTTAAATTTATTTTTATTTCTTAATTTAAGTAATTTTTTTATTTTTTTTAATTTTTCAATGTTTCAAATTTTGTCAATTTCTTAATTTAGACAACTTTTAGATCTCAATTTCACATTTATTATTGTATTGCAAAAATTTTTATTCGAATCTTGACAATTTCCCGAATATTCATGTTTTTTCACTTTTTAATTTAAGTAATTTAAGTATTTTTTTTTAATTTTTCAATTTATCAATTTTTCAAACTTTGTCGATTTCATAATTTAGACAATTTTTACATCTCAATTTTTAATTTTTTTTGTATTCCAAAAATTTTAATTCTTCTCGAATCTTGACAATTTCCCGAATATTCATTTTTTTCACATTTTTATTTAAGTAATTTAAGTATTGTTTTTTTATTTTTTAATTTTTAAATTTATCAATTTTTCAAACTTTGTCGATTTCATAATTTAGACAAATTTTACATCTCAATTTTACATTTTTAACTGTATTGCAAAAATTTTAATTTTCCTCGAATCTTGACAATTTGCCGAATTCTCAATTTTCATTCATTTTTGAATTTAAGTATTTCTTTTTTTTTTAATTTGTTTTATTTAATTTTTTATTTTTTTAATTTTTCAATGTTTTAAATTTTGTCAATTTCTTAATTTAGACAACTTTTAGATCTCAATTTCACATTTATTATTGTATTGCAAAAATTTTTATTCGAATCTTGACAATTTCCCGAATATTCATGTTTTTTCACTTTTTAATTTAAGTAATTTAAGTATTTTTTTTTAATTTTTTAATTTTTCAATTTATCAATTTTTCAAACTTTGTCGATTTCATAATTTAGACAATTTTTACATCTCAATTTTTAATTTTTTTTGTATTCCAAAAATTTTAATTCTTCTCGAATCTTGACAATTTCCCGAATATTCATTTTTTTCACTTTTTTATTTAAGTAATTTAAGTATTGTTTTTTTATTTTTTAATTTTTCAATTTATCAATTTTTCAAACTTTGTCGATTTCATAATTTAGACAATTTTTACATCTCATTTTTAAATATTTTTTGTATTGCAAAAATTTTAATTCTTCTCGAATCTTGACAATATTCCGAATGTTCAATTTTTTTTCATTTTTTAATTTAAGTATTATTTTTTAATTTTTCAAATTTTGTCGATTTCTTAATTTAGACAAGTTTTAAATATCAATTTTACATTTTTATTGTATTTGCAAAAATTTTAATTTTCCTCGAATCTTGACAATTTCCCAAATATTCATGTTTTTTCACTTTTTAATTTAAGTATTTTTTTTTTAATTTTTTAATTTTTCAATTTATCAATTTTTCAAACTTTGTCGATTTCATAATTTAGACAATTTTTACATCTCAATTTTTAATTTTTTTTGTATTGCAAAAATTTTAATTCTTCTCGAATCTTGACAATTTCCCGAATATTCATTTTTCTCACTTTTTTATTTAAGTAATTTAAGTATTGTTTTTTTATTTTTTAATTTTTCAATTTATCAATTTTTCAAACTTTGTCGATTTCATAATTTAGACAATTTTTACATCTCATTTTTTTTAATATTTTTTGTATTGCAAAAATTTTAATTCTTCTCGAATCTTGACAATATTCCGAATATTCATTTTTTTCACTTTTTTATTTAAGTAATTTAAGTATTGTTTTTTTATTTTTTAATTTTTCAATTTATCAATTTTTCAAACTTTGTCGATTTCATAATTTAGACAATTTTTACATCTCATTTTTAAATATTTTTTGTATTGCAAAAATTTTAATTCTTCTCGAATCTTGACAATATTCCGAATGTTCAATTTTTTTTCATTTTTTAATTTAAGTATTATTTTTTAATTTTTTAAATTTTGTCGATTTCTTAATTTAGACAAGTTTTAAATATCAATTTTACATTTTTATTGTATTTGCAAAAATTTTAATTTTCCTCGAATCTTGACAATATTCCGAATGTTCAATTTTTTTTTCATTTTTTAATTTAAGTATTATTTTTTAATTTTTCAAATTTTGTCGATTTCTTAATTTAGACAAGTTTTAAATATCAATTTTGCATTTTAATTGTATTTGCAAAAATTTTAATTTTCCTCGAATCTTGACAATTTCCCGAATATTCATTTTTTTCACTTTTTTATTTAAGTAATTTAAGTATTGTTTTTTTATTTTTTAATTTTTCAATTTATCAATTTTTCAAACTTTGTCGATTTCATAATTTAGACAATTTTTACATCTCAATTTTTAATTTTTTTTGTATTCCAAAAATTTTTCTCAAATCTTCACAATTTTCCGAACTACAATTTTTTTTTTCATTTCTTAATTTAAGTAATTTAAGTTTTTTTTTTAATTTTTCAATGTTTGAAATGTTGTCGATTTCTTAATTTAGACAGTTTTGATTGTGTTGCAAAAATTTTAATTTTCTTCGAATCTTGACAAATTTCCAAAATATAAATTTTTTTAAATGTTTTAATTTAAGTAAAATTTTTTTCAATTTTTCAAATTTTGTCGATTTCTTTATTTAGACAACTTTTAGATCTCAATTTTAAATTTTTTACTGTAATGCAAAATTTTAAATTTTCATCAAATCTTCAAATTTTTCCGAATTTTCCAATTTTTTTGATTTCTTAATTTAAGTAATTTAAGTATTTTTTTTAATTTTTCAATGTTTCAAATTTTGTCGATTTCTTAATTTAGACATTTTTTATTGTGTTGCAAAAGTTTTAATTTCCTGGAATCTTGAAATTTTCCGATTTTTAAATTTTTGTTCATTTTTAAATTTAGGTAATTAAGGTTTTTTTGTATTTTTAAATTTTTCAAATTTTGTCGATTTCTTAATTTAGACAACTTTTAGATCTCAATTTTACATTTTTTATTGAATTGCAAAAATTTTAATTTTCCTTGAATCTTGACAATTTTCCGAATTTCCAATTTTTGGTCACTTTTTAATTTAAGTAATTTAAGTACTTTTTTATTTTTTAATTTTTCAAGGTTTCAAATTTTGTCGATTTCTTAATTTAGACAACTTTTAGATCTCAATTTTAAATTTTTGATTGTATTGCAAAAATTTTAATTTTCCTCGAATATTGGCAAATTTTCGAAATTTAAATTTTGGTTCATTTTTAAATTTAAGTAATATAAGTATTTTTTTTTTTTTAATTTTTAATTTTTCCAATTTTGTCGATATCTTAATTTAGACATTTTTTATTGTATTGCAAAAGTTTTAATTTCCTGGAATCTTGAAATTTTCCGATTTTTAAATTTTTGTTCATTTTTAAATTTAGGTAATTAAGGTTTTTTTGTATTTTTAAATTTTTCAAATTTTGTCGATTTCTTAATTTAGACAACTTTTAGATCTCAATTTTACATTTTTTATTGAATTGCAAAAATTTTAATTTTCCTTGAATCTTGACAATTTTCCGAATTTCCACTTTTTGGTCACTTTTTAATTTAAGTAATTTAAGTACTTTTTTATTTTTTAATTTTTCTAGGTTTCAAATTTTGTCGATTTCTTAATTTAGACAACTTTTAGATCTCAATTTTAAATTTTTGATTGTATTGCAAAAATTTTAATTTTCCTCGAATATTGGCAAATTTTCGAAATTTAAATTTTGGTTCATTTTTAAATTTAAGTAATATAAGTATTTTTTTTTTTTTAATTTTTAATTTTTCCAATTTGGCGATATCTTAATTTAGACATTTTTTATTGTATTGCAAAAGCTTTAATTTCCTGGAATCTTGAAATTTTCCGATTTTTAAATTTTTGTTCATTTTTAAATTTAAGTAATGAAAGTATTTTTTTTTTTTTTTTAATTTTTAATTTTTCCAATTTTGTCGATATCTTAATTTAGACATTTTTTATTGTATTGCAAAAGTTTTAATTTCCTGGAATCTTGAAATTTGTTCATATTCAAATTTATGAAAACTAAGTATTTTTTTTTTTAATTATTTAATTTAAGTAGTTTAAGTATTTTTTTTTATTTTGTAATTTTTCAATGTTTCAAATTTTGTCGATTTCTTAATTTAGACAACTTTTAGATCTCAATTTTACATTTTTTTTGTATTGAAAAAACTTTAATTTTTCTCGAGTCTTGACAATTTTCCGAATTTTTAAATTTTTGTTCACTTTTTAATTTAAGTAATTTAAGTATTTTTTTTTTATTTATTAATTTTTCAATATTTCCAATTTTGTCGATTTATTAATTTAGACAACTTTTAGATTTCAATTTTACATTTCTTATTGTATTGCAAAAATTTTAATTTTCCTCGAATATAAACAATTTTCCAATTATTCAATTTTCATTCGTTTTTTAATTTAATTAACTAAGGTATTTTTTTTTTTTTTTAAATTTTTCAATGTTTAAAATTCTTAATGTAGACAACTTTTAGATCTCAAGTTAACATTTTTTATTGTATTGCAAAAATTTAAATTTTCCTCAAATCTTCACAATTTTCCGAATTTTAAATTTATTTTTATTTCTTAATTTAAGTAATTTTTTTATTTTTTTTAATTTTTCAATGTTTCAAATTTTGTCAATTTCTTAATTTAGACAACTTTTAGATCTCAATTTCACATTTATTATTGTATTGCAAAAATTTTTATTCGAATCTTGACAATTTCCCGAATATTCATGTTTTTTCACTTTTTAATTTAAGTAATTTAAGTATTTTTTTTTAATTTTTCAATTTATCAATTTTTCAAACTTTGTCGATTTCATAATTTAGACAATTTTTACATCTCAATTTTTAATTTTTTTTGTATTCCAAAAATTTTAATTCTTCTCGAATCTTGACAATTTCCCGAATATTCATTTTTTTCACATTTTTATTTAAGTAATTTAAGTATTGTTTTTTTATTTTTTAATTTTTAAATTTATCAATTTTTCAAACTTTGTCGATTTCATAATTTAGACAAATTTTACATCTCAATTTTACATTTTTAACTGTATTGCAAAAATTTTAATTTTCCTCGAATCTTGACAATTTGCCGAATTCTCAATTTTCATTCATTTTTGAATTTAAGTATTTCTTTTTTTTTTAATTTGTTTTATTTAATTTTTTATTTTTTTAATTTTTCAATGTTTTAAATTTTGTCAATTTCTTAATTTAGACAACTTTTAGATCTCAATTTCACATTTATTATTGTATTGCAAAAATTTTTATTCGAATCTTGACAATTTCCCGAATATTCATGTTTTTTCACTTTTTAATTTAAGTAATTTAAGTATTTTTTTTTAATTTTTTAATTTTTCAATTTATCAATTTTTCAAACTTTGTCGATTTCATAATTTAGACAATTTTTACATCTCAATTTTTAATTTTTTTTGTATTCCAAAAATTTTAATTCTTCTCGAATCTTGACAATTTCCCGAATATTCATTTTTTTCACATTTTTATTTAAGTAATTTAAGTATTGTTTTTTTATTTTTTAATTTTTCAATTTATCAATTTTTCAAACTTTGTCGATTTCATAATTTAGACAATTTTTACATCTCATTTTTAAATATTTTTTGTATTGCAAAAATTTTAATTCTTCTCGAATCTTGACAATATTCCGAATGTTCAATTTTTTTTCATTTTTTAATTTAAGTATTATTTTTTAATTTTTCAAATTTTGTCGATTTCTTAATTTAGACAAGTTTTAAATATCAATTTTACATTTTTATTGTATTTGCAAAAATTTTAATTTTCCTCGAATCTTGACAATTTCCCAAATATTCATGTTTTTTCACTTTTTAATTTAAGTATTTTTTTTTTAATTTTTTAATTTTTCAATTTATAAATTTTTCAAACTTTGTCGATTTCATAATTTAGACAATTTTTACATCTCAATTTTTAATTTTTTTTGTATTGCAAAAATTTTAATTCTTCTCGAATCTTGACAATTTCCCGAATATTCATTTTTTTCACTTTTTTATTTAAGTAATTTAAGTATTGTTTTTTTATTTTTTAATTTTTCAATTTATCAATTTTTCAAACTTTGTCGATTTCATAATTTAGACAATTTTTACATCTCATTTTTTTTAATATTTTTTGTATTGCAAAAATTTTAATTCTTCTCGAATCTTGACAATATTCCGAATGTTCAATTTTTTTTTCATTTTTTAATTTAAGTATTATTTTTTAATTTTTCAAATTTTGTCGATTTCTTAATTTAGACAAGTTTTAAATATCATTTTTGCATTTTAATTGTATTTGCAAAAATTTTAATTTTCCTCGAATCTTGACAATTTCCCGAATATTCATTTTTTTCACTTTTTTATTTAAGTAATTTAAGTATTGTTTTTTTATTTTTTAATTCAATTTTCAATTTTTTCAATTTATCAATTTTTCAAACTTTGTCGATTTCATAATTTAGACAATTTTTACATCTCAATTTTTAATTTTTTTTGTATTCCAAAAATTTTAATTTTCCTCGAATCTTCACAAGTTTCCGAATTTTCAATTTTTTTTTTATTTTTTATTTAAGTAATTTGAGTATTTTTTTAATTTTTCAATGTTTAAAATTTTGTCGATTTCTTAATTTAGGCAACTTTTAGATCTCAATTTTAAATTTTTTTATTGAATTGGAAAAATTAAAATTTTTCTCAAATCTTCACAATTTTCCGAACTACAATTTTTTTTTCATTTCTTAATTTAAGTAATTTAAGTTTTTTTTTTAATTTTTCAATGTTTGAAATGTTGTCGATTTCTCAATTTAGACAGTTTTGATTGTGTTGCAAAAATTTTAATTTTCTTCGAATCTTGACAAATTTCCAAAATATAAATTTTTTTAAATGTTTTAATTTAAGTAAAATTTTTTTCAATTTTTCAAATTTTGTCGATTTTTTTATTTAGACAACTTTTAGATCTCAATTTTAAATTTTTTACTGTAATGCAAAATTTTAAATTTTCATCAAATCTTCAAATTTTTCCGAATTTTCCAATTTTTTTGATTTCTTAATTTAAGTAATTTAAGTATTTTTTTTAATTTTTCAATGTTTCAAATTTTGTCGATTTCTTAATTTAGACATTTTTTATTGTGTTGCAAAAGTTTTAATTTCCTGGAATCTTGAAATTTTCCGATTTTTAAATTTTTGTTCATTTTTAAATTTAGGTAATTAAGGTTTTTTTGTATTTTTAAATTTTTCAAATTTTGTCGATTTCTTAATGTAGACAACTTTTAGATCTCAATTTAAAATTTTAAATTTTTTACTGAATTGCAAAAAATTTAATTTTCCTCGAATCTTGACAATTTCCCGAATTTGCATTTTTTTTACTTTTTAATTTAAGTAATTCAGGTTTTGTTTTTTTATTTTTTAATTTTTCAATTTATCAATTTTTCAAACTTTGTCTATTTCTTAATTAAGACAACTTTTAGATCTCAATTTTACATTTTTTATTGTACTGCAAAAATTTAAATTTTCCTCAAATCTTCACAATTTTCCGAATATTAAATTTGTTTTCATATTTTAATTTAAGTAATTTGAGTATTTTTTTAATTTTCCAATGTTTAAAATTTGTCGATTTCTTAATGTAGACAACTTTTTGATTTCAATTTTACATTTTTTATTGTATTGCAAAAATTTTAATTTTCCTCGAATCTTGACAATTTTCCGACTTTTAAATTTATGTTAATTTTTAAATTTAAGTAATTTAAGTATTTTTTTTTTATTTTTTAATTTTTAATTTTTCAAATTTTGTCGATTTCTTAATTTAGACAACTTTTAGATCTCAATTTTACATTTCTTATTGTATTGCAAAAATTTTAATTTTCCTCGAATATAAACAATTTACCAATTATTCAATTTTCATTCGTTTTTTAATTTAATTAACTAAAGTACTTTTTTTTTTTTTTTTTTTGGTTTTTTAATGTTTAAAATTTTGTCGATTTCTTAATGTAGACAACTTTTAGATCTCAATTTAACATTTTTTATTGTATTGCAAAAATTTAAATTTTCCTCAAATCATCACAATTTTCCGAACTACAATTTTTTTTCATTTCTTAATTTAAGTAATTTAAGTATTTTTTTTAATTTTTCAATATATCAAATTTTGTCGATTTCTTAATTTAGACATTTTTTATTGTATTGCAAAAATTTTAATTTTCCTCGAATCTTGAGATTTTCCGATTTTTAAATTTTTGTTCATTTTTAAATTTAAGTAATTAAGGTTTTTTTTTATTTATTAATTTTTCAATGTTTCAAATTTTGTCGATTTCTTAATTTAGATAACTTTTAGATCTCAATTTAAAACTTTTTACTGTATTTCAAAAATTTTAATTTTCTTCGAACCTTGACAATTTTCCAAATTTTTTTATTTTGCTCATTTTTTAATTAAAGATCTTTTTTTTTTATTTTTAATTATTCAAATTTTGTCGATTTCTTAATTTAGACAAATTTTACATCTCAATTTTACATTTTTAACTGTATTGCAAAAATTTTAATTTTCCTCGAATCTTGACAATTTGCCGAATTCTCAATTTTCATTCATTTTTGAATTTAAGTATTTCTTTTTTTTTTAATTTGTTTTATTTAATTTTTTATTTTTTTAATTTTTCAATGTTTTAAATTTTGTCAATTTCTTAATTTAGACAACTTTTAGATCTCAATTTCACATTTATTATTGTATTGCAAAAATTTTTATTCGAATCTTGACAATTTCCCGAATATTCATGTTTTTTCACTTTTTAATTTAAGTAATTTAAGTATTTTTTTATAATTTTTTAATTTTTCAATTTATCAATTTTTCAAACTTTGTCGATTTCATAATTTAGACAATTTTTACATCTCAATTTTTAATTTTTTTTTGTATTCCAAAAATTTTAATTCTTCTCGAATCTTGACAATTTCCCGAATATTCATTTTTTTCACTTTTTTATTTAAGTAATTTAAGTATTGTTTTTTTATTTTTTAATTTTTCAATTTATCAATTTTTCAAACTTTGTCGATTTCATAATTTAGACAATTTTTACATCTCATTTTTTTTAATATTTTTTGTATTGCAAAAATTTTAATTCTTCTCGAATCTTGACAATATTCCGAATGTTCAATTTTTTTATCATTTTTTAATTTAAGTATTATTTTTTAATTTTTCAAATTTTGTCGATTTCTTAATTTAGACAAGTTTTAAATATCATTTTTGCATTTTAATTGTATTTGCAAAAATTTTAATTTTCCTCGAATCTTGACAATTTCCCGAATATTCATTTTTTTCACTTTTTTATTTAAGTAATTTAAGTATTGTTTTTTTATTTTTTAATTCAATTTTCAATTTTTTCAATTTATCAATTTTTCAAACTTTGTCGATTTCATAATTTAGACAATTTTTACATCTCAATTTTTAATTTTTTTTGTATTCCAAAAATTTTAATTTTCCTCGAATCTTCACAATTTCCGAATTTTCAATTTTTTTTTTATTTTTTATTTAAGTAATTTGAGTATTTTTTTAATTTTTCAATGTTTAAAATTTTGTCGATTTCTTAATTTAGGCAACTTTTAGATCTCAATTTTAAATTTTTTTATTGAATTGGAAAAATTAAAATTTTTCTCAAATCTTCACAATTTTCCGAACTACAATTTTTTTTTCATTTCTTAATTTAAGTAATTTAAGTTTTTTTTTTAATTTTTCAATGTTTGAAATGTTGTCGATTTCTTAATTTAGACAGTTTTGATTGTGTTGCAAAAATTTTAATTTTCTTCGAATCTTGACAAATTTCCAAAATATAAATTTTTTTAACTGTTTTAATTTAAGTAAAATTTTTTTCAATTTTTCAAATTTTGTCGATTTCTTTATTTAGACAACTTTTAGATCTCAATTTTAAATTTTTTACTGTAATGCAAAATTTTAAATTTTCATCAAATCTTCAAATTTTTCCGAATTTTCTAATTTTTTTGATTTCTTAATTTAAGTAATTTAAGTATTTTTTTTAATTTTTCAATGTTTCAAATTTTGTCGATTTCTTAATTTAGATATTTTTTATTGTGTTGCAAAAGTTTTAATTTCCTGGAATCTTGAAATTTTCCGATTTTTAAATTTTTGTTCATTTTTAAATTTAGGTAATTAAGGTTTTTTTGTATTTTTAAATTTTTCAAATTTTGTCGATTTCTTAATTTAGACAACTTTTAGATCTCAATTTTACATTTTTTATTGAATTGCAAAAATTTTAATTTTCCTTGAATCTTGACAATTTTCCGAATTTCCAATTTTTGTTCTCTTTTTAATTTAAGTAATTTAAGTACTTTTTTATTTTTTAATTTTTCAAGGTTTCAAATTTTGTCGATTTCTTAATTTAGACAACTTTTAGATCTCAATTTTAAATTTTTGATTGTATTGCAAAAATTTTAATTTTCCTCGAATATTGGCAAATTTTGGAAATTTAAATTTTTGTTCATTTTTAAATTTAAGTAATATAAGTATTTTTTTTTTTTTAATTTTTAATTTTTCCAATTTTGTCGATATCTTAATTTAGACATTTTTTATTGTATTGCAAAAGTTTTAATTTCCTGGAATCTTGAAATTTTCCGATTTTTAAATTTTTGTTCATTTTTAAATTTAAGTAATGAAAGTATTTTTTTTTTTTTTTTAATTTTTAATTTTTCCAATTTTGTCGATATCTTAATTTAGACATTTTTTATTGTATTGCAAAAGTTTTAATTTCCTGGAATCTTGAAATTTTCCGATTTTTAAATTTTTGTTCATTTTTAAATTTAGATAATTAAGGCTTTTTTGTATTTTTAAATTTTTCAAATTTTGTCGATTTCTTAATTTAGACAACTTTTAGATCTCAATTTTACATTTTTTATTGAATTGCAAAAATTTTAATTTTCCTCAAATCTTCACAATTTTCCGAATTTTAAATTTTTTTTTCATTTAATAATTTAAGTAATTTTTTTATTTTTTTTAATTTTTCAATGTCTCAAATTTTGTCGATTTCTTAATTTAGACATCTTTTAAATCTAAATTTTACATTTTTTAGTAAGTATTTTTTTTTTATTTTTTTTAATTTTTCAATGTTTCAAATTTTGTCGATTTCTTAATTTAGATAACTTTTAGATCTCAATTTTAAATTTTTGATTGTATTGCAAAAATTTTAATTTTCCTCGAATCTTGACAATTTTTTCGAATTTTAAATTTTTGTTCATTTTTAAATTTAAGTAATATAAGTATTTTTTTTTTTTTAATTTTTAATTTTTCCAATTTTGTCGATATCTTAATTTAGACATTTTTTATTGTATTGCAAAAGTTTTAATTTCCTGGAATCTTGAAATTTTCCGATTTTTAAATTTTTGTTCATTTTTAAATTTAGGTAATTAAGGTTTTTTTGTATTTTTAAATTTTTCAAATTTTGTCGATTTCTTAATTTAGACAACTTTTAGATCTCAATTTTACATTTTTTATTGAATTGCAAAAATTTTAATTTTCCTTGAATCTTGACAATTTTCCGAATTTCCAATTTTTGTTCACTTTTTAATTTAAGTAATTTAAGTACTTTTTTATTTTTTAATTTTTCAAGGTTTCAAATTTTGTCGATTTCTTAATTTAGACAACTTTTAGATCTCAATTTTAAATTTTTGATTGTATTGCAAAAATTTTAATTTTCCTCGAATATTGGCAAATTTTCGAAATTTAAATTTTTGTTCATATTCAAATTTATGAAAACTAAGTATTTTTTTTTTAATAATTTAATTTAAGTAGTTTAAGTATTTTTTTTTATTTTGTAATTTTTCAATGTTTCAAATTTTGTCGATTTCTTAATTTAGACAACTTTTAGATCTCAATTTTACATTTTTTTTGTATTGAAAAAACTTTAATTTTTCTCAAGTCTTGACAATTTTCCGAATTTTTAAATTTTTGTTCACTTTTTAATTTAAGTAATTTAAGTATTTTTTTTTTATTTATTAATTTTTCAATATTTCCAATTTTGTCGATTTATTAATTTAGACAACTTTTAGATTTCAATTTTACATTTCTTATTTAATTGCAAAAATTTTAATTTTCCTCGAATATAAACAATTTTCCAATTATTCAATTTTCATTCGTTTTTTAATTTAATTAACTAAGGTATTTTTTTTTTTTTTTAAATTTTTCAATGTTTAAAATTCTTAATGTAGACAACTTTTAGATCTCAAGTTAACATTTTTTATTGTATTGCAAAAATTTAAATTTTCCTCAAATCTTCACAATTTTCCGAATTTTAAATTTTTTTTTCATTTCTTAATTTAAGTAATTTTTTTATTTTTTTTAATTTTTCAATGTCTCAAATTTTGTCGATTTCTTAATTTAGACATCTTTTAAATCTAAATTTTACATTTTTTAGACAGTATTTTTTTTTATTTTTTTTAATTTTTCAATGTTTTAAATTTTGTCAATTTCTTAATTTAGACAACTTTTAGATCTCAATTTCACATTTATTATTGTATTGAAAAAATTTTTATTCGAATCTTGACAATTTCCCGAATATTCATGTTTTTTCACTTTTTAATTTAAGTAATTTAAGTATTTTTTTTTAATTTTTTAATTTTTCAATTTATCAATTTTTCAAACTTTGTCGATTTCATAATTTAGACAATTTTTACATCTCAATTTTTAATTTTTTTTGTATTCCAAAAATTTTAATTCTTCTCGAATCTTGACAATTTCCCGAATATTCATTTCTTTCACATTTTTATTTAAGTAATTTAAGTATTGTTTTTTTATTTTTTAATTTTTTAATTTTTCAATGTCTCAAATTTTGTCGATTTCTTAATTTAGACATCTTTTAAATCTAAATTTTACATTTTTTAGTAAGTATTTTTTTTTATTTTTTTTAATTTTTCAATGTTTTAAATTTTGTCAATTTCTTAATTTAGACAACTTTTAGATCTCAATTTCACATTTATTATTGTATTGAAAAAATTTTTATTCGAATCTTGACAATTTCCCGAATATTCATGTTTTTTCACTTTTTAATTTAAGTAATTTAAGTATTTTTTTTTAATTTTTTAATTTTTCAATTTATCAATTTTTCAAACTTTGTCGATTTCATAATTTAGACAATTTTTACATCTCAATTTTTAATTTTTTTTGTATTCCAAAAATTTTAATTCTTCTCGAATCTTGACAATTTCCCGAATATTCATTTTTTTCACATTTTTATTTAAGTAATTTAAGTATTGTTTTTTTATTTTTTAATTTTTAAATTTATCAATTTTTCAAACTTTGTCGATTTCATAATTAAGACAAATTTTACATTTCAATTTTACATTTTTAACTGTATTGCAAAAATTTTAATTTTCCTCGAATCTTGACAATTTGCCGAATTCTCAATTTTCATTCATTTTTGAATTTAAGTATTTCTTTTTTTTTTAATTTGTTTTATTTAATTTTTTATTTTTTTAATTTTTCAATGTTTTAAATTTTGTCAATTTCTTAATTTAGACAACTTTTAGATCTCAATTTCACATTTATTATTGTATTGCAAAAATTTTTATTCGAATCTTGACAATTTCCCGAATATTCATGTTTTTTCACTTTTTAATTTAAGTAATTTAAGTATTTTTTTTTAATTTTTTAATTTTTCAATTTATCAATTTTTCAAACTTTGTCGATTTCATAATTTAGACAATTTTTACATCTCAATTTTTAATTTTTTTTGTATTCCAAAAATTTTAATTCTTCTCGAATCTTGACAATTTCCCGAATATTCATTTTTTTCACTTTTTTATTTAAGTAATTTAAGTATTGTTTTTTTATTTTTTAATTTTTCAATTTATCAATTTTTCAAACTTTGTCGATTTCATAATTTAGACAATTTTTACATCTCATTTTTAAATATTTTTTGTATTGCAAAAATTTTAATTCTTCTCGAATCTTGACAATATTCCGAATGTTCAATTTTTTTTCATTTTTTAATTTAAGTATTATTTTTTAATTTTTCAAATTTTGTCGATTTCTTAATTTAGATATTTTTTATTGTGTTGCAAAAGTTTTAATTTCCTGGAATCTTGAAATTTTCCGATTTTTAAATTTTTGTTCATTTTTAAATTTAGGTAATTAAGGTTTTTTTGTATTTTTAAATTTTTCAAATTTTGTCGATTTCTTAATTTAGACAACTTTTAGATCTCAATTTTACATTTTTTATTGAATTGCAAAAATTTTAATTTTCCTTGAATCTTGACAATTTTCCGAATTTCCAATTTTTGTTCTCTTTTTAATTTAAGTAATTTAAGTACTTTTTTATTTTTTAATTTTTCAAGGTTTCAAATTTTGTCGATTTCTTAATTTAGACAACTTTTAGATCTCAATTTTAAATTTTTGATTGTATTGCAAAAATTTTAATTTTCCTCGAATATTGGCAAATTTTCGAAATTTAAATTTTTGTTCATTTTTAAATTTAAGTAATATAAGTATTTTTTTTTTTTTAATTTTTAATTTTTCCAATTTTGTCGATATCTTAATTTAGACATTTTTTATTGTATTGCAAAAGTTTTAATTTCCTGGAATCTTGAAATTTTCCGATTTTTAAATTTTTGTTCATTTTTAAATTTAAGTAATGAAAGTATTTTTTTTTTTTTTTTAATTTTTAATTTTTTCAATTTTGTCGATATCTTAATTTAGACATTTTTTATTGTAGTGCAAAAGTTTTAATTTCCTGGAATCTTGAAATTTTCCGATTTTTAAATTTTTGTTCATTTTTAAATTTAGATAATTAAGGTTTTTTTGTATTTTTAAATTTTTCAAATTTTGTCGATTTCTTAATTTAGATAACTTTTAGATCTCAATTTTAAATTTTTGATTGTATTGCAAAAATTTTAATTTTCCTCGAATCTTGACAATTTTTTCGAATTTTAAATTTTTGTTCATTTTTAAATTTAAGTAATATAAGTATTTTTTTTTTTTTAATTTTTAATTTTTCCAATTTTGTCGATATCTTAATTTAGACATTTTTTATTGTATTGCAAAAGTTTTAATTTCCTGGAATCTTGAAATTTTCCGATTTTTAAATTTTTGTTCATTTTTAAATTTAGGTAATTAAGGTTTTTTTGTATTTTTAAATTTTTCAAATTTTGTCGATTTCTTAATTTAGACAACTTTTAGATCTCAATTTTACATTTTTTATTGAATTGCAAAAATTTTAATTTTCCTTGAATCTTGACAATTTTCCGAATTTCCAATTTTTGTTCACTTTTTAATTTAAGTAATTTAAGTACTTTTTTATTTTTTAATTTTTCAAGGTTTCAAATTTTGTCGATTTCTTAATTTAGACAACTTTTAGATCTCAATTTTAAAATTTTGATTGTATTGCAAAAATTTTAATTTTCCTCGAATATTGGCAAATTTTCGAAATTTAAATTTTTGGTCATATTCAAATTTATGAAAACTAAGTATTTTTTTTTATTTTGTAATTTTTCAATGTTTCAAATTTTGTCGATTTCTTAATTTAGACAACTTTTAGATCTCAATTTTACATTTTTTTTGTATTGAAAAAACTTTAATTTTTCTCAAGTCTTGACAATTTTCCGAATTTTTAAATTTTTGTTCACTTTTTAATTTAAGTAATTTAAGTATTTTTTTTTATTTATTAATTTTTCAATATTTCCAATTTTGTCGATTTATTAATTTAGACAACTTTTAGATTTCAATTTTACATTTCTTTTTTAATTGCAAAAATTTTAATTTTCCTCGAATATAAACAATTTTCCAATTATTCAATTTTCATTCGTTTTTTAATTTAATTAACTAAGGTATTTTTTTTTTTTTTAAATTTTTCAATGTTTAAAATTCTTAATGTAGACAACTTTTAGATCTCAAGTTAACATTTTTTATTGTATTGCAAAAATTTAAATTTTCCTCAAATCTTCACAATTTTCCGAATTTTTTTTTCATTTCTTAATTTAAGTAATTTTTTTATTTTTTTTAATTTTTCAATGTCTCAAATTTTGTCGATTTCTTAATTTAGACATCTTTTAAATCTAAATTTTACATTTTTTAGTAAGTATTTTTTTTTATTTTTTTTAATTTTTCAATGTTTTAAATTTTGTCAATTTCTTAATTTAGACAACTTTTAGATCTCAATTTCACATTTATTATTGTATTGCAAAAATTTTTATTCGAATCTTGACAATTTCCCGAATATTCATGTTTTTTCACTTTTTAATTTAAGTAATTTAAGTATTTTTTTTTAATTTTTCAATTTATCAATTTTTCAAACTTTGTCGATTTCATAATTTAGACAATTTTTACATCTCAATTTTTAATTTTTTTTGTATTCCAAAAATTTTAATTCTTCTCGAATATTGACAATTTCCCGAATATTCATTTCTTTCACATTTTTATTTAAGTAATTTAAGTATTGTTTTTTTATTTTTTAATTTTTCAATTTATCAATTTTTCAAACTTTGTCGATTTCATAATTTAGACAATTTTTACATCTCATTTTTAAATATTTTTTGTATTGCAAAAATTTTAATTCTTCTCGAATCTTGACAATATTCCGAATGTTCAATTTTTTTTCATTTTTTAATTTAAGTATTATTTTTTAATTTTTCAAATTTTGTCGATTTCTTAATTTAGACAAGTTTTAAATATCAATTTTACATTTTTATTGTATTTGCAAAAATTTTAATTTTCCTCGAATCTTGACAATTTCCCAAATATTCATGTTTTTTCACTTTTTAATTTAAGTAATTTAAGTATTTTTTTTTAATTTTTTAATTTTTAAATTTATCAATTTTTCAAACTTTGTCGATTTCATAATTTAGACAATTTTTACATCTCAATTTTTAATTTTTTTTGTATTGCAAAAATTTGAATTCTTCTCGAATCTTGACAATTTCCCGAATATTCATTTTTTTCACTTTTTTATTTAAGTAATTTAAGTATTGTTTTTTTATTTTTTAATTTTTCAATTTATCAATTTTTCAAACTTTGTCGATTTCATAATTTAGACAATTTTTACATCTCATTTTTTTAAATATTTTTTGTATTGCAAAAATTTTAATTCTTCTCGAATCTTGACAATATTCCGAATGTTCAATTTTTTTTTCATTTTTTAATTTAAGTATTATTTTTTAATTTTTCAAATTTTGTCGATTTCTTAATTTAGACAAGTTTTAAATATCAATTTTGCATTTTAATTGTATTTGCAAAAATTTTAATTTTCCTCAAATCTTCACAATTTTCCGAATTTTAAATTTTTTTTCATTTCTTAATTTAAGTAATTTAAGTTTTTTTTTTTTAATTTTTCAATGTTTGAAATGTTGTCGATTTCTTAATTTAGACATTTTTGATTGTGTTGCAAAAATTTTAATTTTCTTCGAATCTTGACAAATTTCCAAAATATAAATTTTTTTAAATGTTTAATTTAAGTATAATTTTTTTCAATTTTTCAAATTTTGTCGATTTCTTTATTTAGACAACTTTTAGATCTCAATTTTAAATTTTTTACTGTAATGCAAAAATTTTAATTCTTCTCGAATCTTGACAATTTTCCGAATTTTCAATTTTTTTTTTATTTTTTAATTTAAGTAATTTGAGTATTTTTAAAATTTTTCAATGTTTAAAATTTTGTCGATTTCGTAATGTAGACAACTTTTAGATCTCAATTTTAAATTTTTTATTGTATTGCAAAATTTTAAATTGTCATCAAATCTTCAAATTTTTCCGAATTTTCTAATTTTTTTGATTTCTTAATTTAAGTAATTTAAGTATTTTTTTTAATTTTTCAATGTTTCAAATTTTGTCGATTTCTTAATTTAGACATTTTTTATTGTGTTGCAAAAATTTTAATTTTCCTCGAATCTTGACAATTTTCCGAATTTTAAATTTTTGTTCATTTTTAAATTTAAGTAATATAAGTATTTTTTTTTTTTAATTTTTAATTTTTCCAATTTTGTCGATATTTTAATTTAGACATTTTTTATTGTATTGCAAAAGTTTTAATTTCCTGGAATCTTGAAATTTTCCGATTTTTAAATTTTTGTTCATTTTTAAATTTAAGTAATTAAGGTTTTTTTGTATTTTTAAATTTTTCAAATTTTGTCGATTTCTTAATTTAGACAACTTTTAGATCTCAATTTTACATTTTTTATTGAATTGCAAAAATTTTAATTTTCCTTGAATCTTGACAATTTTCCGAATTGCCAATTTTTGTTCACTTTTTAATTTAAGTAATTTAAGTACTTTTTTATTTTTTAATTTTTCAAGGTTTCAAATTTTGTCGATTTCTTAATTTAGACAACTTTTAGATCTCAATTTTAAATTTTTGATTGTATTGCAAAAATTTTAATTTTCCTCGAATATTGGCAAATTTTCGAAATTTAAATTTTTGTTCATATTCAAATTTATGAAAACTAAGTATTTTTTTTTTTAATTATTTAATTTAAGTAGTTTAAGTATTTTTTTTTATTTTGTAATTTTTCAATGTTTCAAATTTTGTCGATTTCTTAATTTAGACAACTTTTAGATCTCAATTTTACATTTTTTTTGTATTGAAAAAACTTTAATTTTTCTCGAGTCTTGACAATTTTCCGAATTTTTAAATTTTTGTTCACTTTTTAATTTAAGTAATTTAAGTATTTTTTTTTTATTTATTAATTTTTCAATATTTCCAATTTTGTCGATTTATTAATTTAGACAACTTTTAGATTTCAATTTTACATTTCTTATTGTATTGCAAAAATTTTAATTTTCCTCGAATATAAACAATTTACCAATTATTCAATTTTCATTCGTTTTTTAATTTAATTAACTAAGGTATTTTTTTTTTTTTTTTAATTTTTCAATGTTTAAAATTTAGTCGATTTCTTAATGTAGACAACTTTTAGATCTCAAGTTAACATTTTTTATTGTATTGCAAAAATTTAAATTTTCCTCAAATCTTCACAATTTTCCGAATTTTAAATTTTTTTTTCATTTCTTAATTTAAGTAATTTTTTTATTTTTTTTAATTTTTCAATGTTTCAAATTTTGTCGATTTCTTAATTTAGATAACTTTTAGATCTCAATTTTAAATTTTTGATTGTATTGCAAAAATTTTAATTTTCCTCGAATCTTGACAATTTTCCGAATTTTAAATTTTTGTTCATTTTTAAATTTAAGTAATATAAGTATTTTTTTTTTTTTAATTTTTAATTTTTCCAATTTTGTCGATATCTTAATTTAGACATTTTTTATTGTATTGCAAAAGTTTTAATTTCCTGGAATCTTGAAATTTTCCGATTTTTAAATTTTTGTTCATTTTTAAATTTAGGTAATTAAGGTTTTTTTGTATTTTTGAATTTTTCAAATTTTGTCGATTTCTTAATTTAGACAACTTTTAGATCTCAATTTTACATTTTTTATTGAATTGCAAAAATTTTAATTTTCCTTGAATCTTGACAATTTTCCGAATTTCCAATTTTTGTTCACTTTTTAATTTAAGTAATTTAAGTACTTTTTTGTTTTTTAATTTTTCAAGGTTTCAAATTTTGTCGATTTCTTAATTTAGACAACTTTTAGATCTCAATTTTAAATTTTTGATTGTATTGCAAAAATTTTAATTTTCCTCGAATATTGGCAAATTTTCGAAATTTAAATTTTTGTTCATATTCAAATTTATGAAAACTAAGTATTTTTTTTTTAAATTATTTAATTTAAGTAGTTTAAGTATTTTTTTTTATTTTGTAATTTTTCAATGTTTCAAATTTTGTCGATTTCTTAATTTAGACAACTTTTAGATCTCAATTTTACATTTTTTTTGTATTGAAAAAACTTTAATTTTTCTCAAGTCTTGACAATTTTCCGAATTTTTAAATTTTTGTTCACTTTTTAATTTAAGTAATTTAAGTAATTTTTTTTTATTTATTAATTTTTCAATATTTCCATATTTGTCGATTTATTAATTTAGACAACTTTAAGATTTCAATTTTACATTTCTTATTGTATTGCAAAAATTTTAATTTTCCTCGAATATAAACAATTTTCCAATTATTCAATTTTCATTCGTTTTTTAATTTAATTAACTAAGGTATTTTTTTTTTTTTTTAATTTTTCAATGTTTAAAATTCTTAATGTAGACAACTTTTAGATCTCAAGTTAACATTTTTTATTGTATTGCAAAAATTTAAATTTTCCTCAAATCTTCACAATTTTCCGAATTTTAAATTTTTTTTTCATTTCTTAATTTAAGTAATTTTTTTATTTTTTTTAATTTTTCAATGTCTCAAATTTTGTCGATTTCTTAATTTAGACATCTTTTAAATCTAAATTTTACATTTTTTAGTAAGTATTTTTTTTTATTTTTTTTAATTTTTCAATGTTTTAAATTTTGTCAATTTCTTAATTTAGACAACTTTTAGATCTCAATTTCACATTTATTATTGTATTGCAAAAATTTTTATTCGAATCTTGACAATTTCCCGAATATTCATGTTTTTTCACTTTTTAATTTAAGTAATTTAAGTATTTTTTTTTAATTTTTTAATTTTTCAATTTATAAATTTTTCAAACTTTGTCGATTTCATAATTTAGACAATTTTTACATCTCAATTTTTAATTTTTTTTGTATTCCAAAAATTTTAATTCTTCTCGAATCTTGACAATTTCCCGAATATTCATTTCTTTCACATTTTTATTTAAGTAATTTAAGTATTGTTTTTTTATTTTTTAATTTTTCAATTTATCAATTTTTCAAACTTTGTCGATTTCATAATTTAGACAATTTTTACATCTCATTTTTAAATATTTTTTGTATTGCAAAAATTTTAATTCTTCTCGAATCTTGACAATATTCCGAATGTTCAATTTTTTTTCATTTTTTAATTTAAGTATTATTTTTTAATTTTTCAAATTTTGTCGATTTCTTAATTTAGACAAGTTTTAAATATCAATTTTACATTTTTATTGTATTTGCAAAAATTTTAATTTTCCTCGAATCTTGACAATTTCCCAAATATTCATGTTTTTTCACTTTTTAATTTAAGTAATTTAAGTATTTTTTTTTAATTTTTTAATTTTTAAATTTATCAATTTTTCAAACTTTGTCGATTTCATAATTTAGACAATTTTTACATCTCAATTTTTAATTTTTTTTGTATTGCAAAAATTTGAATTCTTCTCGAATCTTGACAATTTCCCGAATATTCATTTTTTTCACTTTTTTATTTAAGTAATTTAAGTATTGTTTTTTTATTTTTTAATTTTTCAATTTATCAATTTTTCAAACTTTGTCGATTTCATAATTTAGACAATTTTTACATCTCATTTTTTTTAATATTTTTTGTATTGCAAAAATTTTAATTCTTCTCGAATCTTGACAATATTCCGAATGTTCAATTTTTTTTCATTTTTTAATTTAAGTATTATTTTTTAATTTTTCAAATTTTGTCGATTTCTTAATTTAGACAAGTTTTAAATATCAATTTTGCATTTTAATTGTATCTGCAAAAATTTTAATTTTCCTCAAATCTTCACAATTTTCCGAATTTTAAATTTTTTTTCATTTCTTAATTTAAGTAATTTAAGTTTTTTTTTTTTAATTTTTCAATGTTTGAAATGTTGTCGATTTCTTAATTTAGACATTTTTGATTGTGTTGCAAAAATTTTAATTTTCTTCGAATCTTGACAAATTTCCAAAATATAAATTTTTTTAAATGTTTAATTTAAGTATAATTTTTTTCAATTTTTCAAATTTTGTCGATTTCTTTATTTAGACAACTTTTAGATCTCAATTTTAAATTTTTTACTGTAATGCAAAAATTTTAATTCTTCTCGAATCTTGACAATTTTCCGAATTTTCAATTTTTTTTTTATTTTTTAATTTAAGTAATTTGAGTATTTTTTAAATTTTTCAATGTTTAAAATTTTGTCGATTTCGTAATGTAGACAACTTTTAGATCTCAATTTTAAATTTTTTATTGTATTGCAAAATTTTAAATTGTCATCAAATCTTCAAATTTTTCCGAATTTTCTAATTTTTTTGATTTCTTAATTTAAGAAATTTAAGTATTTTTTTTAATTTTTCAATGTTTCAAATTTTGTCGATTTCTTAATTTAGACATTTTTTATTGTGTTGCAAAAATTTTAATTTTCCTCGAATCTTGACAATTTTCCGAATTTTAAATTTTTGTTCATTTTTAAATTTAAGTAATATAAGTATTTTTTTTTTTTTAATTTTTAATTTTTCCAATTTTGTCGATATTTTAATTTAGACATTTTTTATTGTATTGCAAAAGTTTTAATTTCCTGGAATCTTGAAATTTTCCGATTTTTAAATTTTTGGTCATTTTTAAATTTAAGTAATTAAGGTTTTTTGTATTTTTAAATTTTTCAAATTTTGTCGATTTCTTAATTTAGACAACTTTTAGATCTCAATTTTACATTTTTTATTGAATTGCAAAAATTTTAATTTTCCTTGAATCTTGACAATTTTCCGAATTTCCAATTTTTGTTCACTTTTTAATTTAAGTAATTTAAGTACTTTTTTATTTTTTAATTTTTCAAGGTTTCAAATTTTGTCGATTTCTTAATTTAGACAACTTTTAGATCTCAATTTTAAATTTTTGATTGTATTGCAAAAATTTTAATTATCCTCGAATATTGGCAAATTTTCGAAATTTAAATTTTTGTTCATATTCAAATTTATGAAAACTAAGTATTTTTTTTTTAATTATTTAATTTAAGTAGTTTAAGTATTTTTTTTTATTTTGTAATTTTTCAATGTTTCAAATTTTGTCGATTTCTTAATTTAGACAACTTTTAGATCTCAATTTTACATTTTTTTTGTATTGAAAAAACTTTAATTTTTCTCGAGTCTTGACAATTTTCCGAATTTTTAAATTTTTGTTCACTTTTTAATTTAAGTAATTTAAGTATTTTTTTTTTATTTATTAATTTTTCAATATTTCCAATTTTGTCGATTTATTAATTTAGACAACTTTTAGATTTCAATTTTACATTTCTTATTGTATTGCAAAAATTTTAATTTTCCTCGAATATAAACAATTTACCAATTATTCAATTTTCATTCGTTTTTTAATTTAATTAACTAAGGTATTTTTTTTTTTTTTTTAATTTTTCAATGTTTAAAATTTAGTCGATTTCTTAATGCA
>CAUZWO010000117.1:0-69976 GCA_963583835.1 Drosophila immigrans
CCAAAAGTTCTTTGTGTAATGATGTGTAATTTGGTAACCCATCTGCTCTTGACACTCTTAATATACCCTGTAATTTTGGTACAAATCGGATAAGTAGAACAAAAGTTATTCGTGAAATTATTTATCAAAATTTTTGTGCCCAGTGCATATGGACGTTTTAAGTGTGTGAATGACCTAGAGATATCAAATTTGGTGACAGTATTCATGTAGCTCTAACGCAGATCAAGTTTGTTTTAGATTTTTGCCACGCCCCTTTCCGCCCCCAAAAACTGTAAAAGCCGTAATAATAGACCTAGAGCATTGAATTTTGGTATGCATAATAACAATGATAGTCTGAATGACTCCTGTGAATTTGGTTGAGATCGAATAAAAAACGAGGAAGTTATTAAAGAATCCATTTTGTATGCAAAATTCACTTGCAGCTGCTCACGCTTTGTTTGTTTAGTTGACAGTGTGACCATGTCGGTGTTGTGGATTTTTTCCCGCTATTTTCAAATATATACACACAAAACACAAGTTTCAGTATATTTTTGGTATATTTGTTGTTAAAATATCTTTAAAATTTTTTTTTTTCTCACGAAATGGGTTGCGGGTATCATACGGTCGAGCACTCTCGACTGTAGCTTTCTTACTTGTTGTTTATCGAAATATGTAATGATACAAATTGTTATGCCTGATGTCCTCTTAACATACTGTTTCTATGTTTCTTACTTCTACTTTCATGACGGCCAAGATAATTTCAATTGGGATTTGATCGAAACTTCTTTTGAGGACTTAATGCTCAATTGATCCTTTAAAATGGATATATTTAGTCAAACCATATTAAAGATTAACAAAAAAGTTGATGGAATAACAAAAAGTCACATCATTACTTGCATATCGTGTCCGATAGCAAGTTGTAGAATCCTCTTGTGAAATGAGTTCATCTCAATCATTCATAATTTCAAAGATAATTACAATTTCACTTAAAATATCTTTATATTTTATAATACAGACCATACCCTAAATCAAAAAAATTGACTTGTTCTAGATTTATGCATATTGTGGGAGAAGGGGCCGTGGCATCCTTCTTTTCAAATAAACTTGATCTGCGTAAGGAATGCAGGAACATATGTACCAAATTTTGTGTCTCTATGTCTTATAGTCTCTGAGATCTAGGTGTTCATACGGACAGACGAACATGGCTATATCGTCTCGGCTGTTAACACTGATCAAGAATATATATACTTTGTGGGGTCGGAGATGCCTGTTACATACATTTTCTGTTGGCACTAAGTTATAATACCCTTCTACCCTATGGGTAGCGGGTATAAAAATAAATTTCAGTATATTTCTTTGGTATTTTTGTTGTTCAAATATCATTTAAGTTTTTTGTTTTCTCTCGAAATGGGTTGCGAGTATCTTACGGTCGAGCACTCTCTACTGTAGCTTTTTTACTTGTTAATAATGGCCATACCCTTAGTCATTAAAAAATAACTTAGTACTACCAGAAAATGAATGTAGCTTTAGCTTATTAGTTTATTAGCATATTTTTTATTATTTATTAGCTGTCTGTTTTGTGTTATTATTATTATTTTCTCACTATGTGTGTCTATTGCAACGAAACTTGTCAGCTTATTGCAAACATTAAAATGGACTTTGTTTTCCGCTGGCTGTGCGACAATGTCCAAATCAGGCTTGAAGTTGATCATATCGTGTAGGGATGTGGAAAAGGATTTTATGGGCTTTATGAGACATGAGAGAAATATGAGGCTTTGGAGATATCTTTGGGTGGATCAAAAAACTGTTTGAGATTTTCTCAGTTTTGGATGAAAAGTTTAAAAGTATGAAACATTTAAATGAGTAACACAAGCGCTAAAAAGATTATCCCTCAAACCAAATCATTTGTCTGCGCTTTCTATTAATTAATCATTCGCGATTTCAAGGATTCATTGTCAGAGGATCCTGCACGTGCTATACAGCACCTAATGCTCGTAGAATCCAACTATTAAGTGACATTGAATATGCCAGAAAACTTGTACGACAATAAGCGGGTGTTGTTTCAACATTACATAGATGTGATCAATCAACATTTATTAATTCAACATGCGATGAGGCTCTTAAGTGCTTCATTCAAACGTGCCGGTCAAGCTTTTCCTTGATCTGACGAATTAAACTTAGGTACTAGTCTACTGGAAGTAGCTACCTACGCGACTGCAGAGAAGGTTTGTCACCCAAGCAAGCAGAAAGCAGTCAAGGCAAACAGCACTCGACAAGTGATAAGTAGCATCGTCTTCTATGCTACGCTTCATGAAGGAGTGTGCCTGCAACTGTTGTTGTAGCTTATTGACCTACACTAATACTGTCACCAAATTTGATATCTCTTGGTCATTCACACACTTAAAACGTCCATGTACATTGGCAACAACTATTTTGATAAATAATTTAACAAATAACTTTTGTTCTACTTATCCGTTTACTTTTTACCAAAATTACAGGGTAAATTAAGAGTACTAAGCACAGTTGGCTTACCAAATTACAGATACATTACACAAAGAACTTTTGGAGTTATACGCGACTTACGTAAAAAATAACTTGACTAGTTTTAGATTTATGCATATTGTGGGCGAAGGGGGCGTGGCATCCAACTTTTGAAATAAACTTGATCTGCATAAGAAATGCAGAAACCTATGTACCAAATCTAGGTGTTCATACGGACAGACAGACGGACAGACGGACATGGCTATATCGTCTCGGCTGTTGACACTGATCAAGAATATATATACTTTATGGGGTCGGAAATGCCTCCTTCTGCCTGTTACATACATTTTCTGTTGGCACTAAGTTATAATATCCTTCTACCCTATGGGTAGCGGGTAAAAATAAAACAAATTTCAGTATATTCTTTGGTATATTTTTTGTTAAAATATAATTTATTAGATATTCGTTCGTTTCCACCCGATCGGCCTTTAGGACATGCGGTTGCAAAGTGCCCAATTTCGTCACATTTAAAATTTGACACCAGATCGATCTTTCACACCCGTCGTATTTGTGCTGTTGTAGGTTTTGTCTTTACTCTGTAGGTTTTGCCTTTAAGCATCGTGACAATCCGGCTGCCGTATTCAGCAAAGCCTTCTTCTGGTTGCGGTCGACCATTCAATACATTGAGAACCATGCCAGCGGAAGTTTAAATTCCCACAAATTACTGAAGAAACAGTTCCCTGAACTGCTCCCAAGTGATGCCGGCAAAGCATATTTGTGAAAGTTACCAAGATGAGGGCTCCACTCCAGCAACGTTAGGGTTAAATTTTGGTAGGGTAATGTGTGACGCTTTACCATCGGGTTGCGGCGCCTTTGGAGTCTGCATGTTTTTAATTATTTCCATCAGGTTGCGATTTTGCAGTTCTAACGCTAGCAAATGTGGATCAGTAAGTAAAGCATATCCCACTTCTGATGTCGGAGAAGGCCCATTTGTTTCCATGTTCAAGTTCTATCTCGCAGCAAGTTCTGTTCGTCTCGGCGGCGCAACATTAACTAAACTCGCCGCGAACATTCTAAGCTATTTCACAATTTTTGGCAAATCATAATGCCATCTCTTTTCTACGCCCTTACGAACAGACCTTACTCAGCAGCAGAGTGTGTCTATGCACAATGGTCAAACTTACCATTTTATGCCACACATATACAGTGGGCTAATTTACCATTCTACGACATATATATAAAATAAGTGTTGTTTCTCGCGCAACAGCTTGCGGGTATCTCACAATCGAGCACTCTTGACTGTAGCTATGTTTGTACTTATTTTTCAATGAGATGATACTTAATTTACATTAACAAGAATTCATTTCCATAAAAACATATGTAAAATAAATTTTGTTAATTTAAATAAGTACTACCATAATTGGTTCATAATTTTTGCTCACACAATCGTACTTTTTGTTTATCGAAATATATATTAATGATACAAATTGTTATGCCTGATGTCCTCTTAACATACTGTTTCTATGTTTCTTACTTCTACTTTCATAAGGGCCAAAATAATTTCAATTGGGATTTGATCGAAACTGCTTTTGAGGACTTAATGCTCAATTGATCCTTTAAAATGGATATATTTAGTTAAGCAATATTAAAGATTAACAAAAAAGTTGATGGAATAACAAAAAGTCACAGCATTACTTGCATATCGTGTCCGATAGCAAGTTGTAGAATCATCTTGTGAAATGAGTTCATCTCAATCATTCATAATTTCAAAGATAGTTACAATTTCACTTAAAATATCTTTATACATTTTAATACAGACCATACCATAAATCATTGTAATTTATTAAACCCGCTACCCATAGGGTAGAAGGGTGCTTAATACTATTAATATACCCTGAAATTTTTGTAAAAATAGGATAAGTAGAACAAAAGTTGTTGGTTAAATTATTTATCAAAATAGTTGTGCCCAATGCATAAGTGTGTGAATGACCTAGATATATCAAATTTGGTGACAGTATTCTTGTAATTCTTACGTAGATCAAGTTTGTTTTAGGTTTTTTCCACGCCCCTTTCCGCCCCCAAAAACTGGAAACGCCGTAATAATAGACCTAGAGCATAATAATAATGGTATGCATAATAATAATTAAAGTCTTAATGAGTCCTGTAAATTTGGTTGTGATCAAATGAAAAACAAGGAAGTTATTTAAGAATAAATTTTATAGACAATATTCATTTGTTTGTTTAGTTGACAGTGTGACCATGTCGGTATGTTATCGGTATTTTTTTCAATTATATACAAAAAACCAGATTTCAGTAAATTCTTTGGTATATTTTTTGTTAAAATATCATTTAAGTTTTTTGTTTTCTCTCGAAATGGGTTGCGGGTATCTAACGGTCGAGCACTCTCGACTGTAGCTTTCTCACTTATTTTAAATTTTCCACACAATTTTTTTTGCAATTTCTTGCAACTTTTTTTCCCAAATCTAGAAATTTTGCCTTTAGAAATTCTGGCAGCACTGCTGGGATACATCATTTCAGGCAAGACGGTGTAGTGAACAACGTTCCAAAGAGCTGATGGGGGTGCTGTATGCGATTGCGTACGCGCTGGCTTCCACGGCTTTGCTCACCGACATGAGGGGTAACGAAAAAAAATGCCATCGCACAGCTTTGCTCCGGTTTTAATTCATATTACATTGAATATTTCGCGTACTGGGGTGGGATAGGAATAGAGAGTGCAATAAACATAGAACAAAGATATAGTCAGAACGACAGAACAAGGTTGGAGAGGGTATCAGCCCACTCGTCTGGCAACACAGATATTGTTGTGTGCCCTTGCCCACCCTACCATGATCCTGCTTTCCAGTTCAACAAGTGTCAGGATCCCTATGAGTGGGTCGGCCGACCTACTCCTGATCAGCGATGCATAGTTTCAAAAAACAAAGAAAAATTAAGCGAACATATTACCTGATTTATTAACTAAAGAAAACAAAGAAACAATTAAATTTGACATACTAAACAATAAATTTACGCATGTAAGGTACTAAAGGAGAGGCTAAAGGAAATGCAAGATAAATAATTGACCACTAAATACATTATATAAAACTAATATATAATTAATATAAATAATTATTTATTTTTGACCCTATTTTCTTTTCTTTTTTAAATGCTCAGACAGTTCGAAGCCAGGTTTAAAATCTTTATTCACCACACAAACAACATTAGTGAATCGATCAGCAGAAGGCCAAAAAAGCTTCAAGCAGTTTGTGTGTCGTGCGAGTTGCAATTAGCAAGCAGTGCAGTCAGCTGATGCAACTAATTCCAAAAACTGAGCATTAAAGTTCACCAAATAAAAGTAAAGCTTTTATTTGAGTGTATAGTTATTGTAAAATAATATAATGCAGACTTACAGTCAACATCCCACGCTGAAAGATCTTTCCGTGTATGTGTGTGTGTCTGCATTCGCCCAGCTGTGGAAAAAAGTTCAACTACCAAAAAAAAGCTGAATGTGCACAATCAAAAGCTGACTGGCATGACGCTTACAACTTGCACAGATGTCGACACTACAAACAAGTACTTCTTAATGGCAATTTTACATACATATCAAATACATCTAAGTTGGGAATTTAACATCAAACATGGCTTTTAGTCTGGGCCTACATGCATTTTTTGATGGTTTTTATACAATTTTGGGTTTATATATGGTCATTTTACAGGTGCATGAGGAGTCGCTTAGAAGTGATTGGCGACGTTGTCTTTAACACCTCGTCGTTATCGACTTACAAAAAAAACAATATACGGGGACAAAATTACAAACGTTCACAATTAGGTCCTAATATAAACAATTTAATAACATATATATCCAAAATTTTCTATCCAATCTCAGAAACGGCCATCCGTGATGTTGCCTAACATCTGGGTGTAGCGTCTGCGCGGCTGTGCTGGTGAATTGCCACTGATGAGGCTTCGGCACAGAAGGGGGTGGTGGCTGCTGGAGCGGCTGGACGTTCACCTGGTATCCCCGTCAGCTTCGTTTAAAACTTGCCGCCGCTTAGCTTGCGTGGGTGGCACGGTAGCCTAGCCTAATGCGCAGGTGTGCTCGGTTCGATATCTGGTGCGAACAGCTGGGAGGTTCAAAGTCTCGCGCCCACCAGCTTTCTGTCGTGATCGTTCCACCTGTTTGGTATTTTACGCGTAAGACGGTTTCGTCTGCGTATTTTAAACGATTGAAATCTATTCACAACACATTTAGTACACCACTATTCGACATTAAGACAACTTAGTCTGGAACTAAGTCTGGAACTAAGGCTGTAACTTAGTGCCGAATCTACAACCAAAAACAGAAATTAAGGATTGTACTTCAAAAACAAACTTATTAATTTACCCTAATTTTGGGGTTCGGCACTGCGGTGTAACGGCGGCTGGACCAATCTGCGGCGCACTTCAAAATAAATCATATATGAGTACGTACATATATGGTTTAGATCACCACAAATATACTCACAATGTAATATTGAGGCGTCCTACTAAATAAATCTGCACGCCGTCGAACAACACTATCTAAATTTTTTTTTTCACTGTTCAAGTTAACACACGTACAATAAGACGACAGACATCACAAAAAACATGGTTTTGCTTTTCTTCTTTTTTCAACTGTCGCTTCTTCTTTTTGGCTATTGTATTGCTCATCTTGTCGACCCGTACAAAAAAAAATGCTTGTTAAAATAACTTCTGTCGCCTACCGATAGATGACGCTATCGTGACCCCATTTCACAGTGGTCCAGCCCGTAGGCCAAAAATAAAAAAACCAAAGTCCAAATTTTGACTTTAAATGTACCAATTCTTATTTATAATTGGTCTAGCTATTTGAATTTATTCATCTTTTTGTTTTGCTTTGTCTGTCCGCTTCAAGAATAGCATCGAAAGAGATAGCATGATATTCATTGTGTATTGCAGCGTAAGCAACGTGCAAGTGAAGCTCTCCGCAAAAAAATTGTTAAACATTTTTAAAACAAGTTTTGTGCCATGGAAGTGATTAATATTTTAAAGAAAGGTATTAACTTTCTTTTTACAATAAAAAGTAAATGTAGTATTTGTTGTGTTTTGTGTAAATCATTGTTGTATTTAGTACATAATTGTGAACGTTCTTAGTTTGTCTTTTCTGTGTTTGGTTAGAGTTTTAGTTGTGATGGCACTCTTTGGCATTCACAAATCTTTTTGTATAATATTCTTAAGCATTTTAAGAATATAAGAAAGTTTAGTTCAAGTGCCGTAAGGTGCCGTGCGGCTTGCAAAATACAAAAAGGTAACCTAACCTCAATTTGAAAAAAAGCACGTGCTTCTGCTGTGTGTTGTTGTTTGTATCCGTTTGTTGGTCTGTGTTGTCGTTTGTTGTTATTTGTGTGTTATGTTTTCTGTTTATATTCTTTTCTTTAAAATAAAAACTTATTACTTCCTTAGGAGTTTCCCGGCGAAAACTCGTTTTACACTGATTGTTCCTATGGCAGCTATAACCTATAGTATCCAGATTTTTACTGAAGTTTCCCAGGTTATATACGAAAATTTCCAAATTATTGTTGCATCAAAATAAAAAACAATAGTTTTTCATATAAAAACTGAATATCAGACCGATTGTTCATATGGCAGCTATATGATATAGTTGCCCGATCTGGCTGATTTTTACATATTATTTTAGGATAAACATATAAAAATTTTCTGCAAAGTTTCAAGTCCCTACCTCAACTAGAAGTATTTTTGGCCGCTCTCCCCATACAAGCCGGACCACTGTGCATTTGTTATTTGTATATAACTATGTTTGGACAACGACAAATTCAATATCATAAACAAATACACTAACTAATATTAACCAATTTTTATTAACAACTATATACATAAAAATAGACAAACAAATAATTACGAACAAATACTCAATAAACAAAAAAAACTTTTCCAAAAAAAATAGAAAAAAGATGGTGCATACTTTGCAGCTGGGTGGTAAATGGTCCTACATGCGAAACATTACACACCCCCCTGCCAAAATCACACTTGGTCGGTGTAACGACAAAGTGGGATTCTCGCATGTAGGCGCTCCATCGATACCTATTGCTTAATATCCTTAGCATGGAATTTGCCGACCCGTTTACCTTGTAAATCTTCCAGCTCATAGTAACTACTACCCAGTTTTTTCTGAATCCTGGCTTTCACAAACGTTGGGGCTAGCTTAGAACTAAATCCTTTAACAAAATTGCTTTGTTGGAAATTTCGCCGGTATACTTCCTGACCAACCGTAAAGCTTACCTCACGGCTACGCAAGTTATATGACTTGTCATTTCGTACCTGCTGTTTCGCTATGGCATCTTTTGCAACTTGCCGAATCAGATCAAACGAATCTTCACGGTTAAAACTCGTGGTCCTATCTTCCAACTGAATAAGATTTCTCAGCAAATCATACGTCCTACCGCTGGTTATCATCTGCTGTCCAAACGCAACTCTATATGGACTATTATGAATGGCTGAATGAAAACCTGATCGCAACGCACAAGATATTTGGCTAAGTAGTTCATCCCAGTTAGTCTGGTCGGGCTTAATATACGCTTTGATAGCGGCCAGCACCGATCGATTTACCCGCTCAGATGCATTAGCTTGGGGCGCATACATCGCAGTGTACCGATGTTGGACTTCATATTTTTGCAACAACTCATTGAACTTGTGTGACTTAAATTGGACTCCATTATCTGACAAAATTACCTCGGGGACACCAAAACAGTGAAAAATATTCTCTTCCAAAAACGGCACAATGGCAATGGCAACAAATATACCCACATTTCCCGAACGACTACGTGGATAAGGGCCCAAAAAGTCGACATACAGTTGCTGAAAAACTCTCTGAACCTCCTGATTATGTTTTAGTCGCGGTCGTAATGGCTGATTTGGGTGTTTCGTACACTTGCAATTATCACACTCATTGACATAGACTTTAACGTCATTTACCAGATTTGGCCAATAATAATAACGTCTTATCCGTTCTAATGTTTTCCCAATCCCATTGTGGGCTGCTAATGGAGAACCGTGACACTGTTTTAAAATATCAGTGACGAGTTCTTTGGGGATCCACAGCTTCCAACAAAAATCATCTGCAATTTGTTCACCCGCCACATGTTCTGATCGGCGATAAACATGATTGCCGACAACTTTTAAATCTTGCAAAGATGACGACTGGCTAAGCACCTTGTTTCGAAGCTCTGCATACTCCACGGATTCGAAATGCGACGACTCCAAATCTATCACTCTATCTACACTGAGAGATGATAAATCTTCAGTGTGTATACGGGACAGAGCATCAGGGACTATGTTCTGGCTTCCTTTACGATGCACTATGCTGAAAGTAAACGCCTGTAACTTAAGAGCCCATCTGGCTAAACGGGAACTTAAATCACGTTGGCCCATAAGCCACTTTAAGGACGCATGATCGGTGTAAATAACAAATTTATGTCCTTCTACGTAGGCACGAAACTTCTTTACACACATTACTGCAGCTAAACACTCTTTTTCGGTGACTGAATAATTTCGTTGACATTTATTAAGCTTTCGAGACATAAAGACTATTGGTACATCATATCCCTCGCTATCGCTTTGCATAAGAACGCCTCCAACACCTGTAAAGCTAGCATCGCAATGGATAGCAAAAGGCTTGGAAAAGTCTGGACTATGAAGTACTGGAGCCTTACACATCGCATCTTTCAGAGCATTAAATGCCTGTTGAGCTTCTTCTGACCACACGAACCTTTGCTTTTGCTTGAGCGTGTCAGATATTGGGGCAGCGATTCCAGCATAATTTTTTATAAACTTTTGATACCAGCCTGTGGTACCTAAGAAGCGTCTGACTTGTCTGACTGATCTTGGTATTGGAAAGTCTTTAATCGCTGCTACTTTCTCGGGATCAGTTTGGATTGTACCATGGCCTATGACATGTCCTAGATACTTTACTTCTTGCAAACAAAAACTGCTTTTCTCCACATTAATTGTGAGCCCTGCTAACGTTAATCGGTTAGCCAGCTCTTTCAAAACGGCCAGATGCTTCTCAAACTTTTCGGAAATAACTAACAAATCGTCTAAATAGATAAATATTTCATTGCGTAAGGTCGGTGGAATAACTTTATCCATTAATTTTGACATGGTTTGTGGTGCATTAGTTAGTCCAAATGGCATCACAGTGAATTGATATAATGGCCTACCCGGTACACTGAAAGCGGTTTTCTCTCGCGCATTTCGTGTCAAAGGAATCTGCCAATATGCATCTTTCAGATCAATGCTTGATATGAATTCAGCTTTTGGCAAACGGCTTAAGATGCCATCAATCAATATCATGGGATAAGCGTTCTTTACTGTGACCTCGTTGACTTTTCTACTGTCTAAACACAAACGAACTTTTCCAGGCTTTTGCACCAACACTACTGGTGAGGACCATGGGCTATCAGATTCTTCAATTACCCCTAACGCAAGCATTCGATCCAATTCTTTGTACATAAGTTTCTCCACAGCTGGAGACACCGAGTAATGACGTTGTTTTATGGGTTTACATTCAGCTATCTCAATGTCGTGCGTCATCCAGTGTGTCTTCCCTAAGCCCTTTTTGGCAAAAGATGGAAACTGTTGCACTACAGCTAATAGATCTTTTTGTTGATCTATTGCTAACGGAATTCGAAGCGGGTCATCTGAATGCATTGCCGCAATACTATTGGTTTGAAACTGATGCATCAGAAACATTGGTAGCAAATCAAATGTTCTCAAAAAATCTATGCCTAAATACAAATCCTGTGCTAATGACGGTACAATATATAAGTTCAGATCATGTATAATGCCACGAAATTCAACGGGAGTTGATAGTTTCCCAATGATCGCCTGCTGGGTTCCATCAGCTGTGTGTACAGCCAATTTAAGTGGTCTATACAATGCCTTAGTTTCTACAATTTCTTGTGCAAGGCTACCACCTACACAGCTAATGCTGGCACCAGTGTCCATTAATCCTGCAACATATTTGTTGAATACTTGGACTTGGGCATATGGTCGCAGATCACCAGTTTTATTTACTACAGATGCCAGAATAGCTCGTTTAGCAGCTTTATTTAACTTACAAAACTGGGGCGACCGATTGTTTTTCTGGGGCACTAAACTTCTATCAATTGGTATTGGTATTTTTGACGATTCAGGTAACGCCGCAGTGTCTAAACCTTTAGTTACTCCGTATTGGTAGCCCTCGAAATCAGTTTGCGTGCACTGGCTAATGGTGCACGCACTAGTTCGTTTTTTAATGCAGTGTTGCACTTTACGCAGCTTGGTCGATATGTGTCCCGCTTGCCACAGCCATAACAAAAAACTTTTCGCTCCGACACGCAATCTTGATATCGATGGCCGATCTTGCCACAATTCCAACATGAAAGTGCCAAGGCGTCGATATCGCCATTTATCGACTCCACTTCATCAATATTTCCGCTTAAATTAGTTTGCACATTGACTTCATGAACTTGGTGTCGAATGAAAGGTCTTGGCTGAGTTGTTAGCGGCTTCGCATTATTGGCCATGAACCGTTCTCGAGTGCGTACTACATGTCGCAATTGGTCCATGTTCAATATGCGCACATACAAAATCTCTAATTGAATTTCAGGTAATAAATTGGTGCGTACCATCTCCAACATTGACAACTCATCTATTGGATGCAACAATCTGTCTGACTGTTAGAATAGAATTGATCAAAATTTTCCTGAGGCTTCTGCTTCCTTTGGGACATAGCTGCTCGGATTTCCAAGTCAGTCCTGCCATCGTCAAACTGAGACCTCAATGCAATGCACAATTCTGGCCAGCGAACTACCGAAACACTTCTATGAAATCTCCAGAAGAATTCGCTGCCACGGCCTTCAAACAAGTTGCTGGCATAACGTGCAAGCAGATCAAAGTCGCCCTCCAGTGTCTGTCTAGTCAACGCTTCGACTCTATATATAAAATCGTCAATTGACGTAGACGCATGCCCGGAAAACCGCAGCTTCCAATTTGAAATAATTTGGCTAATCCTATCAGGTCGAAGTCCTTGACTTTGTTGCGAACCATAAGGTGAACCCCTATTATCTGCCGGTGCTCCGCCGTTCAACGGATTTGGCCGATGTTCTATTCCAAATAGCTGCTCAAAACTTTGATTCTGCGGACCCATTAGAGGAGGTATTGCATAACGCGGCTCTGCGCCATTATTAACTGGCGACGATTGAGCTGCGCCCGTATTTGCCGGGGAGGATTGAGCAGATATACGTTGAAATCCGCTTTCAATTGCTTCTGTCAATCGCGCGATCTGTTGCGCTAATGCGGTGGCTATAGCCGATACTAACACCTGCTGCAAATTTGTTGTTAATTCTTGGCTCCCAACTGGCTGAATTATTGGCTCTTCTAACCTTTGGGGACCACCTTGATAATTTCTCGCTATTCCAGAGGCTTGTTGCGTTTCCAGCTGGCCCTGTACAGATTGCGCTGTGGGCTGGCCAGCGGCGGATTGCAAACCAGGCCTGTTGCCCTGGCTACCAACAGCTTTCGCGTTTGGCACAGTACTTGCCGCCCTCGACTGCGATCGGGTTGTCATGCCAGAGGCAGGCATCCTGACTGCCTCAGCTTCTGACGCTACCAGTTCTTCGGCTAAATTCAGCACTGAACGGCTCAGCACGGTACGGCAAATGGGACAAAGATTTTTGTTCTTTGTGTTGGCGTTAAAGCAGGCGTGGTGAAAATAATGGTTACACCGCGTCGCTAATAATTGCGCCGGATACTCCACTTCTTGGGTGCAAACGCAACAAATAGTTTCGGTTATTGACCTCTGATAAGGATTATAAGGACTTCCCTGTACTGCCATTGTTTTCTTTTTCAAATATTTCTAAGTAACTAAGCTATTGGCTATCTAGGAACAAAATATGAGTATTAACTAAATAATTAAATACCTCAATTTATAGATAAATAAATAAATAAATCAATAAATTAATAAAGTAATAATAGATAAATAGATAAATAGATAACTAGATAACTAGATAAATAGATAAATAGATAAATAGATAAATAGATAAATATATAAATAGATAAATATATAATTAGATAAGTAAATAAATAAATCAATAAACAGATAAATAAATAACTGAATGTCTAATTAAATAACTCAGTGTCTCAATAAATACACAAGTTAACAAATACGCACAAAATCGGAAACCAAGAAAGATACAATTCATAAACAAAATTTTTGAAACCATGCACAACCTCACAGAAAGTAAGTTAGCCAACTGACTCTTCTCTCAAACCTATCCGACACTTCAGACTAAAAAAAAACAAACACATAAATGTTACCAGGAACAGATAGTCATACATACATTGAGCGCGTGCTAGTAGCTCTTGGCCACGGACCACGATTTAGCAACAATGTGACCACTGCCCCATTTTATTGAATGTTGTCAAGCAGTTTAACCCACACCCAGTCAAACAATTGATCTGGCCTGTAGGCTGTAACGAACTGCTTAAGCTAACAAACAAAACGAAGTAAGAGAAAGGAAAGAAAAGGGAAAATAGGAAATTAGGGAATTGAAATACATATATATCAAGTTTAGCGGCAAGTCATAGTTTTATAAGCCCATTAACTTGTTTCAGACCACTATACCTGTACATACATACCTTTACATATATTTTTAATGTTCTCAGGCCAAATTTTTATTATTTGGCCCCCATTTTATTGAATGTTGTCAAGCAGTTTAACCCACACCCAGTCAAACAATTGATCTGGCCTGTAGGCTGTAACGAACTGCTTAAGCTAACAAACAAAACGAAGTAAGAGAAAGGAAAGAAAAGGGAAAATAGGAAATTAGGGAATTGAAATACATATATATCAAGTTTAGCGGCAAGTCATAGTTTTATAAGCCCATTAACTTGTTTCAGACCACTATACCTGTACATACATACCTTTACATATATTTTTAATGTTCTCAGGCCAAATTTTTATTATTTGGCCCCCATTTTATTGAATGTTGTCAAGCAGTTTAACCCACACCCAGTCAAACAATTGATCTGACCTGTAGGCTATAACTATCTGCTTAAGCTAACAAAGAACAAAAATGGTCAGAACAATTATATGTAATATTATGACATTAGACGGACAGTTACTAAGTACCAGACTGTATTAAATCGCGCATGTGTCAACACTGAACTATGCCACGACAATTAACGAGTTTAGCTTTTAACTGTTTAATTTATTTATTGCACAAATTATGGAACAAATAAATGGATATAGGATCTGGAAATTGGGATAACAGTCACAAGGTGTTCTTGACTTTTGAGAATATTTCTTTCTCAGAGCATGTTGAAAATTGCTTCTCAAACAGGCCACACGATTGGGCGCCAAATATAATATAAATTAATATAAGAACTGTAGTGAACAACGTTCCAAAGAGCTGATGGGGGTGCTGTATGCGATTGCGTACGCGCTGGCTTCCACGGCTTTGCTCACCGACATGAGGGGTAACGAAAAAAAATGCCATCGCACAGCTTTGCTCCGGTTTTAATTCATATTACATTGAATATTTCGAGTAGTGGGGGGGGGGGATAGGAATAGAGAGTGCAATAAACATAGAACAAAGATATAGTCAGAACGACAGAACAAGGTTGGAGAGGGTATCAGCCCACTCGTCTGGCAACACAGATATTGTTGTGTGCCCTTGCCCACCCTACCATGATCCTGCTTTCCAGTTCAACAAGTGTCAGGATCCCTATGAGTGGGTCGGCCGACCTACTCCTGATCAGCGATGCATAGTTTCAAAAAACAAAGAAAAATTAAGCGAACATATTACCTGATTTATTAACTAAAGAAAACAAAGAAACAATTAAATTTGACATACTAAACAATAAATTTACGCATGTAAGGTACTAAAGGAGAGGCTAAAGGAAATGCAAGATAAATAATTGACCACTAAATACATTATATAAAACTAATATATAATTAATATAAATAATTATTTATTTTTGACCCTATTTTCTTTTCTTTTTTAAATGCTCAGACAGTTCGAAGCCAGGTTTAAAATCTTTATTCACCACACAAACAACATTAGTGAATCGATCAGCAGAAGGCCAAAAAAGCTTCAAGCAGTTTGTGTGTCGTGCGAGTTGCAATTAGCAAGCAGTGCAGTCAGCTGATGCAACTAATTCCAAAAACTGAGCATTAAAGTTCACCAAATAAAAGTAAAGCTTTTATTTGAGTGTATAGTTATTGTAAAATAATATAATGCAGACTTACAGTCAACATCCCACGCTGAAAGATCTTTCCGTGTATGTGTGTGTGTCTGCATTCGCCCAGCTGTGGAAAAAAGTTCAACTACCAAAAAAAAGCTGAATGTGCACAATCAAAAGCTGACTGGCATGACGCTTACAACTTGCACAGATGTCGACACTACAAACAAGTACTTCTTAATGGCAATTTTACATACATATCAAATACATCTAAGTTGGGAATTTAACATCAAACATGGCTTTTAGTCTGGGCCTACATGCATTTTTTGATGGTTTTTATACAATTTTGGGTTTATATATGGTCATTTTACAGGTGCATGAGGAGTCGCTTAGAAGTGATTGGCGACGTTGTCTTTAACACCTCGTCGTTATCGACTTACAAAAAAAACAATATACGGGGACAAAATTACAAACGTTCACAATTAGGTCCTAATATAAACAATTTAATAACATATATATCCAAAATTTTCTATCCAATCTCAGAAACGGCCATCCGTGATGTTGCCTAACATCTGGGTGTAGCGTCTGCGCGGCTGTGCTGGTGAATTGCCACTGATGAGGCTTCGGCACAGAAGGGGGTGGTGGCTGCTGGAGCGGCTGGACGTTCACCTGGTATCCCCGTCAGCTTCGTTTAAAACTTGCCGCCGCTTAGCTTGCGTGGGTGGCACGGTAGCCTAGCCTAATGCGCAGGTGTGCTCGGTTCGATATCTGGTGCGAACAGCTGGGAGGTTCAAAGTCTCGCGCCCACCAGCTTTCTGTCGTGATCGTTCCACCTGTTTGGTATTTTACGCGTAAGACGGTTTCGTCTGCGTATTTTAAACGATTGAAATCTATTCACAACACATTTAGTACACCACTATTCGACATTAAGACAACTTAGTCTGGAACTAAGTCTGGAACTAAGGCTGTAACTTAGTGCCGAATCTACAACCAAAAACAGAAATTAAGGATTGTACTTCAAAAACAAACTTATTAATTTACCCTAATTTTGGGGTTCGGCACTGCGGTGTAACGGCGGCTGGACCAATCTGCGGCGCACTTCAAAATAAATCATATATGAGTACGTACATATATGGTTTAGATCACCACAAATATACTCACAATGTAATATTGAGGCGTCCTACTAAATAAATCTGCACGCCGTCGAACAACACTATCTAAATTTTTTTTTTCACTGTTCAAGTTAACACACGTACAATAAGACGACAGACATCACAAAAAACATGGTTTTGCTTTTCTTCTTTTTTCAACTGTCGCTTCTTCTTTTTGGCTATTGTATTGCTCATCTTGTCGACCCGTACAAAAAAAAAATGCTTGTTAAAATAACTTCTGTCGCCTACCGATAGATGACGCTATCGTGACCCCATTTCACAGTGGTCCAGCCCGTAGGCCAAAAATAAAAAAACCAAAGTCCAAATTTTGACTTTAAATGTACCAATTCTTATTTATAATTGGTCTAGCTATTTGAATTTATTCATCTTTTTGTTTTGCTTTGTCTGTCCGCTTCAAGAATAGCATCGAAAGAGATAGCATGATATTCATTGTGTATTGCAGCGTAAGCAACGTGCAAGTGAAGCTCTCCGCAAAAAAATTGTTAAACATTTTTATTAAAACAAGTTTTGTGCCATGGAAGTGATTAATATTTTAAAGAAAGGTATTAACTTTCTTTTTACAATAAAAAGTAAATGTAGCATTTGTTGTGTTTTGTGTAAATCATTGTTGTATTTAGTACATAATTGTGAACGTTCTTAGTTTGTCTTTTCTGTGTTTGGTTAGAGTTTTAGTTGTGATGGCACTCTTTGGCATCCACAAATCTTTTTGTATAATATTCTTAAGCATTTTAAGAATATAAGAAAGTTTAGTTCAAGTGCCGTAAGGTGCCGTGCGGCTTGCAAAATACAAAAAGGTAACCTAACCTCAATTTGAAAAAAAGCACGTGCTTCTGCTGTGTGTTGTTGTTTGTATCCGTTTGTTGGTCTGTGTTGTCGTTTGTTGTTATTTGTGTGTTATGTTTTCTGTTTATATTCTTTTCTTTAAAATAAAAACTTATTACTTCCTTAGGAGTTTCCCGGCGAAAACTCGTTTTACACTGATTGTTCCTATGGCAGCTATAACCTATAGTATCCAGATTTTTACTGAAGTTTCCCAGGTTATATACGAAAATTTCCAAATTATTGTTGCATCAAAATAAAAAACAATAGTTTTTCATATAAAAACTGAATATCAGACCGATTGTTCATATGGCAGCTATATGATATAGTTGCCCGATCTGGCTGATTTTTACATATTATTTTAGGATAAACATATAAAAATTTTCTGCAAAGTTTCAAGTCCCTACCTCAACTAGAAGTATTTTTGGCCGCTCTCCCCATACAAGCCGGACCACTGTGCATTTGTTATTTGTATATAACTATGTTTGGACAACGACAAATTCAATATCATAAACAAATACACTAACTAATATTAACCAATTTTTATTAACAACTATATACATAAAAATAGACAAACAAATAATTACGAACAAATACTCAATAAACAAAAAAAACTTTTCCAAAAAAAATAGAAAAAAGATGGTGCATACTTTGCAGCTGGGTGGTAAATGGTCCTACATGCGAAACATTACACACCCCCCTGCCAAAATCACACTTGGTCGGTGTAACGACAAAGTGGGATTCTCGCATGTAGGCGCTCCATCGATACCTATTGCTTAATATCCTTAGCATGGAATTTGCCGACCCGTTTACCTTGTAAATCTTCCAGCTCATAGTAACTACTACCCAGTTTTTTCTGAATCCTGGCTTTCACAAACGTTGGGGCTAGCTTAGAACTAAATCCTTTAACAAAATTGCTTTGTTGGAAATTTCGCCGGTATACTTCCTGACCAACCGTAAAGCTTACCTCACGGCTACGCAAGTTATATGACTTGTCATTTCGTACCTGCTGTTTCGCTATGGCATCTTTTGCAACTTGCCGAATCAGATCAAACGAATCTTCACGGTTAAAACTCGTGGTCCTATCTTCCAACTGAATAAGATTTCTCAGCAAATCATACGTCCTACCGCTGGTTATCATCTGCTGTCCAAACGCAACTCTATATGGACTATTATGAATGGCTGAATGAAAACCTGATCGCAACGCACAAGATATTTGGCTAAGTAGTTCATCCCAGTTAGTCTGGTCGGGCTTAATATACGCTTTGATAGCGGCCAGCACCGATCGATTTACCCGCTCAGATGCATTAGCTTGGGGCGCATACATCGCAGTGTACCGATGTTGGACTTCATATTTTTGCAACAACTCATTGAACTTGTGTGACTTAAATTGGACTCCATTATCTGACAAAATTACCTCGGGGACACCAAAACAGTGAAAAATATTCTCTTCCAAAAACGGCACAATGGCAATGGCAACAAATATACCCACATTTCCCGAACGACTACGTGGATAAGGGCCCAAAAAGTCGACATACAGTTGCTGAAAAACTCTCTGAACCTCCTGATTATGTTTTAGTCGCGGTCGTAATGGCTGATTTGGGTGTTTCGTACACTTGCAATTATCACACTCATTGACATAGACTTTAACGTCATTTACCAGATTTGGCCAATAATAATAACGTCTTATCCGTTCTAATGTTTTCCCAATCCCATTGTGGGCTGCTAATGGAGAACCGTGACACTGTTTTAAAATATCAGTGACGAGTTCTTTGGGGATCCACAGCTTCCAACAAAAATCATCTGCAATTTGTTCACCCGCCACATGTTCTGATCGGCGATAAACATGATTGCCGACAACTTTTAAATCTTGCAAAGATGACGACTGGCTAAGCACCTTGTTTCGAAGCTCTGCATACTCCACGGATTCGAAATGCGACGACTCCAAATCTATCACTCTATCTACACTGAGAGATGATAAATCTTCAGTGTGTATACGGGACAGAGCATCAGGGACTATGTTCTGGCTTCCTTTACGATGCACTATGCTGAAAGTAAACGCCTGTAACTTAAGAGCCCATCTGGCTAAACGGGAACTTAAATCACGTTGGCCCATAAGCCACTTTAAGGACGCATGATCGGTGTAAATAACAAATTTATGTCCTTCTACGTAGGCACGAAACTTCTTTACACACATTACTGCAGCTAAACACTCTTTTTCGGTGACTGAATAATTTCGTTGACATTTATTAAGCTTTCGAGACATAAAGGCTATTGGTACATCATATCCCTCGCTATCGCTTTGCATAAGAACGCCTCCAACACCTGTAAAGCTAGCATCGCAATGGATAGCAAAAGGCTTGGAAAAGTCTGGACTATGAAGTACTGGAGCCTTACACATCGCATCTTTCAGAGCATTAAATGCCTGTTGAGCTTCTTCTGACCACACGAACCTTTGCTTTTGCTTGAGCGTGTCAGATATTGGGGCAGCGATTCCAGCATAATTTTTTATAAACTTTTGATACCAGCCTGTGGTACCTAAGAAGCGTCTGACTTGTCTGACTGATCTTGGTATTGGAAAGTCTTTAATCGCTGCTACTTTCTCGGGATCAGTTTGGATTGTACCATGGCCTATGACATGTCCTAGATACTTTACTTCTTGCAAACAAAAACTGCTTTTCTCCACATTAATTGTGAGCCCTGCTAACGTTAATCGGTTAGCCAGCTCTTTCAAAACGGCCAGATGCTTCTCAAACTTTTCGGAAATAACTAACAAATCGTCTAAATAGATAAATATTTCATTGCGTAAGGTCGGTGGAATAACTTTATCCATTAATTTTGACATGGTTTGTGGTGCATTAGTTAGTCCAAATGGCATCACAGTGAATTGATATAATGGCCTACCCGGTACACTGAAAGCGGTTTTCTCTCGCGCATTTCGTGTCAAAGCAATCTGCCAATATGCATCTTTCAGATCAATGCTTGATATGAATTCAGCTTTTGGCAAACGGCTTAAGATGCCATCAATCAATATCATGGGATAAGCGTTCTTTACTGTGACCTCGTTGACTTTTCTACTGTCTAAACACAAACGAACTTTTCCAGGCTTTTGCACCAACACTACTGGTGAGGACCATGGGCTATCAGATTCTTCAATTACCCCTAACGCAAGCATTCGATCCAATTCTTTGTACATAAGTTTCTCCACAGCTGGAGACACCGAGTAATGACGTTGTTTTATGGGTTTACATTCAGCTATCTCAATGTCGTGCGTCATCCAGTGTGTCTTCCCTAAGCCCTTTTTGGCAAAAGATGGAAACTGTTGCACTACAGCTAATAGATCTTTTTGTTGATCTATTGCTAACGGAATTCGAAGCGGGTCATCTGAATGCATTGCCGCAATACTATTGGTTTGAAACTGATGCATCAGAAACATTGGTAGCAAATCAAATGTTCTCCAAAAATCTATGCCTAAATACAAATCCTGTGCTAATGACGGTACAATATATAAGTTCAGATCATGTATAATGCCACGAAATTCAACGGGAGTTGATAGTTTCCCAATGATCGCCTGCTGGGTTCCATCAGCTGTGTGTACAGCCAATTTAAGTGGTCTATACAATGCCTTAGTTTCTACAATTTCTTGTGCAAGGCTACCACCTACACAGCTAATGCTGGCACCAGTGTCCATTAATCCTGCAACATATTTGTTGAATACTTGGACTTGGGCATATGGTCGCAGATCACCAGTTTTATTTACTACAGATGCCAGAATAGCTCGTTTAGCAGCTTTATTTAACTTACAAAACTGGGGCGACCGATTGTTTTTCTGGGGCACTAAACTTCTATCAATTGGTATTGGTATTTTTGACGATTCAGGTAACGCCGGAGTGTCTAAACCTTTAGTTACTCCGTATTGGTAGCCCTCGAAATCAGTTTGCGTGCACTGGCTAATGGTGCACGCACTAGTTCGTTTTTTAATGCAGTGTTGCACTTTACGCAGCTTGGTCGATATGTGTCCCGCTTGCCACAGCCATAACAAAAAACTTTTCGCTCCGACACGCAATCTTGATATCGATGGCCGATCTTGCCACAATTCCAACATGAAAGTGCCAAGGCGTCGATATCGCCATTTATCGACTCCACTTCATCAATATTTCCGCTTAAATTAGTTTGCACATTGACTTCATGAACTTGGTGTCGAATGAAAGGTCTTGGCTGAGTTGTTAGCGGCTTCGCATTATTGGCCATGAACCGTTCTCGAGTGCGTACTACATGTCGCAATTGGTCCATGTTCAATATGCGCACATACAAAATCTCTAATTGAATTTCAGGTAATAAATTGGTGCGTACCATCTCCAACATTGACAACTCATCTATTGGATGCAACAATCTGTCTGACTGTTAGAATAGAATTGATCAAAATTTTCCTGAGGCTTCTGCTTCCTTTGGGACATAGCTGCTCGGATTTCCAAGTCAGTCCTGCCATCGTCAAACTGAGACCTCAATGCAATGCACAATTCTGGCCAGCGAACTACCGAAACACTTCTATGAAATCTCCAGAAGAATTCGCTGCCACGGCCTTCAAACAAGTTGCTGGCATAACGTGCAAGCAGATCAAAGTCGCCCTCCAGTGTCTGTCTAGTCAACGCTTCGACTCTATATATAAAATCGTCAATTGACGTAGACGCATGCCCGGAAAACCGCAGCTTCCAATTTGAAATAATTTGGCTAATCCTATCAGGTCGAAGTCCTTGACTTTGTTGCGAACCATAAGGTGAACCCCTATTATCTGCCGGTGCTCCGCCGTTCAACGGATTTGGCCGATGTTCTATTCCAAATAGCTGCTCAAAACTTTGATTCTGCGGACCCATTAGAGGAGGTATTGCATAACGCGGCTCTGCGCCATTATTAACTGGCGACGATTGAGCTGCGCCCGTATTTGCCGGGGAGGATTGAGCAGATATACGTTGAAATCCGCTTTCAATTGCTTCTGTCAATCGCGCGATCTGTTGCGCTAATGCGGTGGCTATAGCCGATACTAACACCTGCTGCAAATTTGTTGTTAATTCTTGGCTCCCAACTGGCTGAATTATTGGCTCTTCTAACCTTTGGGGACCACCTTGATAATTTCTCGCTATTCCAGAGGCTTGTTGCGTTTCCAGCTGGCCCTGTACAGATTGCGCTGTGGGCTGGCCAGCGGCGGATTGCAAACCAGGCCTGTTGCCCTGGCTACCAACAGCTTTCGCGTTTGGCACAGTACTTGCCGCCCTCGACTGCGATCGGGTTGTCATGCCAGAGGCAGGCATCCTGACTGCCTCAGCTTCTGACGCTACCAGTTCTTCGGCTAAATTCAGCACTGAACGGCTCAGCACGGTACGGCAAATGGGACAAAGATTTTTGTTCTTTGTGTTGGCGTTAAAGCAGGCGTGGTGAAAATAATGGTTACACCGCGTCGCTAATAATTGCGACGGATACTCCACTTCTTGGGTGCAAACGCAACAAATAGTTTCGGTTATTGACCTCTGATAAGGATTATAAGGACTTCCCTGTACTGCCATTGTTTTCTTTTTCAAATATTTCTAAGTAACTAAGCTATTGGCTATCTAGGAACAAAATATGAGTATTAACTAAATAATTAAATACCTCAATTTATAGATAAATAAATAAATAAATCAATAAATTAATAAAGTAATAATAGATAAATAGATAAATAGATAACTAGATAAATAGATAAATAGATAAATATATAAATAGATAAATATATAATTAGATAAGTAAATAAATAAATCAATAAACAGATAAATAAATAACTGAATGTCTAATTAAATAACTCAGTGTCTCAATAAATACACAAGTTAACAAATACGCACAAAATCGGAAACCAAGAAAGATACAATTCATAAACAAAATTTTTGAAACCATGCACAACCTCACAGAAAGTAAGTTAGCCAACTGACTCTTCTCTCAAACCTATCCGACACTTCAGACTAAAAAAAAACAAACACATAAATGTTACCAGGAACAGATAGTCATACATACATTGAGCGCGTGCTAGTAGCTCTTGGCCACGGACCACGATTTAGCAACAATGTGACCACTGCCCCATTTTATTGAATGTTGTCAAGCAGTTTAACCCACACCCAGTCAAACAATTGATCTGGCCTGTAGGCTGTAACGAACTGCTTAAGCTAACAAACAAAACGAAGTAAGAGAAAGGAAAGAAAAGGGAAAATAGGAAATTAGGGAATTGAAATACATATATATCAAGTTTAGCGGCAAGTCATAGTTTTATAAGCCCATTAACTTGTTTCAGACCACTATACCTGTACATACATACCTTTACATATATTTTTAATGTTCTCAGGCCAAATTTTTATTATTTGGCCCCCATTTTATTGAATGTTGTCAAGCAGTTTAACCCACACCCAGTCAAACAATTGATCTGACCTGTAGGCTATAACTATCTGCTTAAGCTAACAAAGAACAAAAATGGTCAGAACAATTATATGTAATATTATGACATTAGACGGACAGTTACTAAGTACCAGACTGTATTAAATCGCGCATGTGTCAACACTGAACTATGCCACGACAATTAACGAGTTTAGCTTTTAACTGTTTAATTTATTTATTGCACAAATTATGGAACAAATAAATGGATATAGGATCTGGAAATTGGGATAACAGTCACAAGGTGTTCTTGACTTTTGAGAATATTTCTTTCTCAGAGCATGTTGAAAATTGCTTCTCAAACAGGCCACACGATTGGGCGCCAAATATAATATTAATTAATATAAGAACTGTAGTGAACAACGTTCCAAAGAGCTGATGGGGGTGCTGTATGCGATTGCGTACGCGCTGGCTTCCACGGCTTTGCTCACCGACATGAGGGGTAACGAAAAAAAATGCCATCGCACAGCTTTGCTCCGGTTTTAATTCATATTACATTGAATATTTCGAGTAGTGGGGGGGGGGGATAGGAATAGAGAGTGCAATAAACATAGAACAAAGATATAGTCAGAACGACAGAACAAGGTTGGAGAGGGTATCAGCCCACTCGTCTGGCAACACAGATATTGTTGTGTGCCCTTGCCCACCCTACCATGATCCTGCTTTCCAGTTCAACAAGTGTCAGGATCCCTATGAGTGGGTCGGCCGACCTACTCCTGATCAGCGATGCATAGTTTCAAAAAACAAAGAAAAATTAAGCGAACATATTACCTGATTTATTAACTAAAGAAAACAAAGAAACAATTAAATTTGACATACTAAACAATAAATGTACGCATGTAAGGTACTATAAGAGAGGCTAAAGGAAATGCAAGATAAATAATTGACTTATAAATACATTATATAAAACTAATATATAATTAATATAAATAATTATTTATTTTTGACCCTATTTTCTTTTCTTTTTTAAATGCTCAGACAGTTCGAAGCCAGGTTTAAAATCTTTATTCACCACACAAACAACATTAGTGAATCGATCAGCAGAAGGCCAAAAAAGCTTCAAGCAGTTTGTGTGTCGTGCGAGTTGCAATTAGCAAGCAGTGCAGTCAGCTGATGCAACTAATTCCAAAAACTGAGCATTAAAGTTCACCAAATAAAAGTAAAGCTTTTATTTGAGTGTATAGTTATTGTAAAATAATATAATGCAGACTTACAGTCAACATCCCACGCTGAAAGATCTTTCCGTGTATGTGTGTGTGTCTGCATTCGCCCAGCTGTGGAAAAAAGTTCAACCACTAACCAAAGAACACATAGATGTGTCAAATGGCGAAAAAAGTGATTTCACTTGGAACAGCATTATTAGCACCCCAAGCGAATACAACAACCGCTGAGTGCACGGCTGATTTCGAATTTCGAACATATGGAGCAGTGCACAGCTAACAGCATCGAATTTACTTCAGTCGCGGATCGACTGCGGAACGATGAGCACGGGTGTATTTCGTTGCGCTGTGCTATCGTTTCTATGTATGCGTGTGTGTATGTACACGTTGGTTCATATGAGCGGCTAGCGCAAGTCGTTTTTGTTCTTCCGAGACGAAAGTCTTGAGAACGAAGATGACTTTTGTTGCTCGTGTCATACTAGGTTGCAACTTAGCGAACTTTTTAGAAGGATTGCGTTGGCTCTGATAGTAGAGTGTTGGTCTGATTTGCATTAGATTGCGGGTACGATCCCCCGTGAAAGTTGCCATTATTATTATTATAATTACAATTCATTATATTTTATATACTATTTTATAAATTTTGTTAGACTATTTGAGCAGTAACTTTTTTTTAAATTAAATCTTAACCAATTTTAATTATGATGTGATTAAAAAGTTTAGATTTTGAAATATCTAATAGTTAATTGTGCTTCAAAATAATATTTTTTAATTCAATTTAATTTGATAGTGTCTTAACTGTTATTTTGTAACTAAATAATAGCATACATTTTAATTAATGTTTATTAACAATACTTTTTAGGAACTTTAAAAGAAATGTTTTAATAACTTAATAAAAACACATACATATGTACATACATATATGTAATTATTTCATAAAATGGAAATAACACAATAATAATTATTGTTATTCGAATTTATGTATCAAAGAAATGCAAAAGAACTTATTAAAAAATACATACTAAATACTAATATACCGATAAATCCTTATGTATGTATATAATAAATAAATATTTTTAAATCACTCATTGATAATAAATAAAATAGCAATGAAGTAATTATTATTTTTAAGCACAATTTACTTTTGAATAATCCTAAACTTATTGTAATTTAAATATGTTCAGAGATAAATTCAAAGAGATCTATTGCTCAAATAATATAACAAAATTTATAAAATAGTATATAAAAAATATAATGAATAGTAAGATAATAATAATGACAATCTTTAACGGGGATCGTTACCCGCAATCTAATGCAAATCAGACCAACACTCTACCATCAGAGCCAACGCAATCCTTGTAAAAAGTTCGCTAAGTTGCAACCTAGTATGACACGAGCAACAAAAGTCATCTTCGTTCTCAAGTCTTTCGTCTCGGAAGAACAAAAACGACTTGCGCTAGCCGCTTGTCGCGCAGTTGCAAAACTTCATACGTATACGCATACTCATATGAACCAACGTGTACATACACACACGCATACATAGAAACGATAGCACAGCGCAACGAAATACACACGTGCTCATCGTTCCGCAGTCGATCCGCGACTGAAGTAAATTCGTTGCTGTTAGCTGTGCACTGCTCCAGATGTTCGAAATTCGAAATCAGCCGTGCACTCAGCGGTTGTTGTATTCGCTTGGGGTGCTAATAATGCTGTTTCAAGTGAAATCACTTTTTTCGCCATTTGACACATCTATGTGTTCTTTGGTTAGTGGTTAGTGGTTCAACTACCAAAAAAAAGCTGAATGTGCACAATCAAAAGCTGACTGGCATGAAGCTTACAACTTGCACAGATGTCGACACTACAAACAAGTACTTCTTAATGGCAATTTTACATACATATCAAATACATCTAAGTTGGGAATTTAACATCAAACATGGCTTTTAGTCTGGGCCTACATGCATTTTTTGATGGTTTTTATACAATTTTGGGTTTATATATGGTCATTTTACAAGTGCATGAGGAGTCGCTTAGAAGTGATTGGCGACGTTGTCTTTAACACCTCGTCGTTATCGACTTACAAAAAAAACAATATACGGGGACAAAATTACAAACGTTCACAATTAGGTCCTAATATAAACAATTTAATAACATATATATCCAAAATTTTCTATCCAATCTCAGAAACGGCCATCCGTGATGTTGCCTAACATCTGGGTGTAGCGTCTGCGCGGCTGTGCTGGTGAATTGCCACTGATGAGGCTTCGGCACAGAAGGGGGTGGTGGCTGCTGGAGCGGCTGGACGTTCACCTGGTATCCCCGTCAGCTTCGTTTAAAACTTGCCGCCGCTTAGCTTGCGTGGGTGGCACGGTAGCCTAGCCTAATGCGCAGGTGTGCTCGGTTCGATATCTGGTGCGAACAGCTGGGAGGTTCAAAGTCTCGCGCCCACCAGCTTTCTGTCGTGATCGTTCCACCTGTTTGGTATTTTACGCGTAAGACGGTTTCGTCTGCGTATTTTAAACGATTGAAATCTATTCACAACACATTTAGTACACCACTATTCGACATTAAGACAACTTAGTCTGGAACTAAGTCTGGAACTAAGGCTGTAACTTAGTGCCGAATCTACAACCAAAAACAGAAATTAAGGATTGTACTTCAAAAACAAACTTATTAATTTACCCTAATTTTGGGGTTCGGCACTGCGGTGTAACGGCGGCTGGACCAATCTGCGGCGCACTTCAAAATAAATCATATATAAGTACGTATATGGTTTAGATCACCACAAATATACTCACAATGTAATATTGAGGCGTCCTACTAAATAAATCTGCACGCCGTCGAACAACACTATCTAAATTTTTTTTTCACTGTTCAGGTTAACACACGTGCAATAAGACGACAGACATCACAAATAACATGGTTTTGCTTTTCTTCTTTTTTCAATTGTCGCTTCTTCTTTTTGGCTATTGTATTGCTCATCTTGTCGACCCGTACAAAAAAAAAATGCATCAGCCTAAATGCTTGTTAAAATAACTTCTGTCGCCTACCGATATATGACGCTATCGTGACCCCATTTGTTATTTGTATATAACTATGTTTGGACAACGACAAATTCAATATCATAAACAAATACACTAACTAATATTAACCAATTTTTATTAACGACTATATACATAACAAGTAAGAAAGCTACTGTCGAGAGTGCTCGACCGTATGATACCCGCAACCCATTTCGAGAGAAAACAAAAAACTTAAATGATATTTTAACAAAAAATATACCAAATATACTAAAACTTGTTTTTTTGTATATATTTGAAAATAGCGGGTAAAAATCCACAACACCGTTATGGTCACACTGTCAACTAAACAAACAAAGCGCGAGCAGCTGCAAGTGAATTTTGCATATAAAATTGATTCATTAATAACTTCCTTGTTTTTCATTCGATTTCAACCAAATTCACAGGAGTCATTCAGACTATCATTGTTATTATGCATACCAAAATTCAATTACGGCTTTTACAGTTTTTGGGGGCGGAAAGGGGCGTGGCAAAAATCTAAAATAAACTTGATCTGCGTAAGACCTACACGAATACTGTCACCAAATTTGATATCTCTAGGTCAATCAGACACTTAAAACGTCCATATGCATTGGGAACAACAATTTTGATAAATAATTACGCGAATAACTTTTGTTCTACTAATCCGATTTTTACCAAAATTACAGGGTATATTAAGAGTGTCAAGCGCAGATGGGTTACCAGATTACACTTCATTACACAAAGAACTTTTGGAGTTATACGCAATTTACATAAAAAAAAAATTGACTTTTTCTAGATTAATGCTTATTGTGGGCGAAGGGGGCGTGGCATCCAACTTTTGAAATAAACTTGATCTGCGTAGGGTATGAAGGAACATTTTTGCCAAATTTGGTGTCTCTATGTCTTATAGTCTCTGAGATCCAGGTGTTCATACGGACAGACAGACGGACAGACGGACATGGCTATATCGTCTCGGCTGTTGACGCTGATTAAGAATATATATACTTTATGGGGTCGGAGATGCCTCCTTCTGCCTGTTACATACATTTCCTGTTGGCACTAAGTCATAATACCCTTCTACCCTATGGGTAGCGGGTATAAAAATAGACAAACAAATAATTACGAACAAATACTCAATAAACAAAAAAAACTTTTCCAAAAAAAATAGAAAAAAGATGGTGCATACTTTGCGGCTGGGTGGTAAATGGTCCTACATGCGAAACATTACAACGGACAAGCATGTCATGGCTACTAAAGCATTCATCGATCATTGAAATATGGTTTATGGCTATGTACAAATGATATATATAATGATATATAATGATAGATGCATCGTTATCACTGATATCATTATGCACAATATCAACGGAGCAATCGAGAAGGATGTGTTGACGAGTTCTGTCATGTTTTTTACAAGTTCATAATCGTTTCTGGCAATTCGACTTATACTGCAATTGGTACAAGCACAGAACTTTCCGTTCGCAGTAGACGTTCTACAATATCAAATGTATTTCGATGACATTTTACAAAACAAACGACATCATCCGCGCCTTGGGAGTGTGCTTCGACTCATTTAGGTTTCGAGTAAACTTTGATCTTTCATAAGGTATACCAATTAAGCAACCAATTATAGCGCACTTTTCTAATACTTTGGAATGGTTGAGTCCAATCGTTATTACCGCAAAGATATTAATGCAAACAATCTGGAAAACTATATTGAAATGGGATGATGTATCAGTGAACTTGCAAAAAGACTGATTCAAATTCGTAACATAAATCAAAATATCTAGATATGTAGTATTGTCCGGCTAAAAACTCGGATCTCTGATGTGCGGGTTCTCTCCGCAACACCACGCGTCTCAATCCACCACTCTAGTGAATAGAGGCCGTGTAGGTTAAGCTAGGCTTAAGTTGAAATTGTAGTTAAGTTGAAAGTAGTCGAAAATATAGAAGTGAAGTGAAAAGAAGTCCACGTCGTTGTTGTTAAAGTTTAAGAAAAACGGAGAACACTCAGCAATAACAACAATCTAAGCCTCTACATTTTCATTGGTCTTTCGAGCCTGATATTATTTATTCCGCTCGCCCACTACGTTTGCCAGATAAGAACATATCGTTTAAAATATACATTTACTAACACTTGTGTGGAGTCCGCCATTATATATTTTTAAAAATAAAAGAGCATCTCAAGGGTTTTTCAGTCCAATTTGCTTAGTGCCGAGTACTCTGCACAGCTTTCTACATTCGTCCAACTTTGTCACTTCTTACGTTTCGTTTGCTTGTCCACCGATAGTCTTAAAATATATGCAGGGCAATATACATACATACAAACATGCATATTATCTGCATTCTGTAACAGTGTTACAGCTCTGAACTGCATACTATACATGTATACAATTGTCTGCATGCAGTAACGTTTTACAGCTTCGGAAAATGAACCATAGTTGAATGCGCAATTTCACATACCTTACATTTGTTACTAACTTATTCCTAATAACATATTATTTGTTGTATTCCGTTTACTTCTCTTAGTTAGTGCCGCTGTACTAATAATATATGTACATGCTGACATATAAGTTAACAAGCAACACTCCCAAACATCTAACAAACGGCCCTCGCATGCGCGGTCCGTCTACTTATGAAACGATCCGCGTGCATAAAGTTTCATGTGTCGCAATTCAACGGAAGATTTGTATTAGGAGCTGCATGCCAGTACTTTTCCACTGGCGATTCTTAGCTTTAGCTTTAAAAGTTTATTTTATAGGAATTCAGTTTTGTTCTACATAGCAGCCTGGTCTGACGAATAAATACTCCGGCACTAGCCATTATTCAATTGATTTATCATTTGAAAACTTCATTGATCCAAAAGGCCAATGATTAAAAGGGAGTAGTTTCCTCCACCATAATTCATCACCCAGGATCAAGGATTCCCAACTCTGGAGCTGATACAAACTTAATAACTTATACACACAGACATACACAGCAATAAGTACATACGTATACATACATCCATTTCCAAATTGCTATTGAGTGGTGGTCGATCCAGCAGTTCAAGCAAGTTTCGGCAGTGTCACACTACCATACATACATACATACACTGCCGTCAGCTTTCCGTTATTTGGTACACTGGGCCATACTCATTGCGCATTGTACTTATTGTCTTCCCTAGTAGTATTCTATTACATTGAATGCAAGAATATCACTTTTCCTTGGATTTTTTTTTTGTAGTTTTACCAGTTTTTTTGTTGTTGCCACAGTCCTGTCCCAGTAATCCTGCTCATCCAAAAGAACAACATATCGGAAACTAAAGCATGCATGTTGACCGTTTTTTTCCTTACGCTCTGTGAACAAGCCGAGGAAAAGAAAGCCGGAAAAACTGCGCGTCGGCTGAGTGCAAGCAAATTTTTTGTACGAACAATTCAATCAGTTACCCTCTGATTCATTGCTTAAATTCTGAGAACAAAACACTTATTTGGAGACCGCACGAATTGGTCAACAGTTACTTGCGTGCTCTATCGGAAACATATTTTCACTGCTGGTATATTTATTTGTATATTTTTGGTATTTTTTTTAATAGGCGAATACGACTCCGTGGCACTCCAATACCAGGTACCACTTTATAAAGTTCGTTCTGCAATATATTTTGCGGTATTTTCGGTGGTTTCAGTACCTTTTAGGTTATTCCAAATCACTGCGCAACCCCCCAACGCCCCAAACAACCGTTAGTACTTCGGCTCTGTGAAAGCCTAATATTCCAATTGGAAGCGACAAAGAGAAAAAGCATCTCCTCGCAAGTTGCCTTCAATTCAACTGAGTAGTCCTAAACGGACAAGAACAGTAGGTCAACAGATCACCAAAACTATTCAGATGGCTCTGTGAGAATTCCTCGCCGTTTCGCACAAGCTGTGTCATTTTGAGGTGAGAATCCAGTCTGTTCCTGACACATAGTTCTTCACACATAAAGAACGACTCGATCAAGCTTGCTCGCTGTGGGCAAAGGTTGAGTCTGAGTGTGAACGATGCACTAAGTCTCTTTGTCAAAGTGAAGCCAGCTTCCAGGACAAAGAGGTAATGCAAGCCAAATATGACAGCTGCTACTCAGGCTATGAGCGACTCCAAGACTGACTCCTGTTGAGAAATTGTTTCATCTCAACGCCAAAGCCGATGGCGATGCAAAAGCCATTGTTGCAAAGTCTGCGCTCACCAAGAATGGCTTCGCATCTGTCTGGACGGCTTTAAGCGAGAGATTTGAAAACAAGAGGTTCCTAGTCAATAGTCCGCTGAAAATCCTTTCATCCGAGTCGGGAGCTGCTCCTAATGAATTGAAAAGCACCATCCAAGGCTGCCTAAAAGCTCTCGAGCCCTCAAATATTTCGATCGAGCATTGAGATTGCCTGTTGATTTTCTTTGCTCTTCCAAATGGCCGCGCTTAACTTTGGCGTTATGGGAGCAGTCACTCGCCAACAAGTCCGACATTCCGCTTTGGTGTGATATAAATTTCTTCCTTAGCGAAAGGTACCGTACCTTAGAGGCCATCGAAGATGTGAAGCCAGCTTCTCAAGCTGGAATCTCTATGAGACCATCTGCCGTCAAGAGTCATCCGACGACTCAAAAGAAAGTCAACTCTTTCGAAACAAAAGTGACTCCGAAGTAACTTGTAAACTCTCCTCCAAACAGAATCACCCTATACGGTTCTGTCCCCGTTTTTTACAGATGTCAGCTCCCGAAAGGTCGAACTACATCAAGCAAAAGAAGTTGTGCCTCAATTGCTTGACAAGAGGGCACCAGCTTCGCGAGTGTCCTAGCATTCATAGCTGCTACACGTGCAAGGCGCGTCACAATACGCTGATTTATCGCGGTGAGGCTATTTCGACAGCTGCCAGTCCTAACTCGCAGCTTTCAATACAGTCCACTCAATCTCCGCAGCAATCGAACGTACAGAACTTTTCGCCACTAACACTCAAGGGGTGTTGATAGGCGCCGCTTTCAACATTGCGTATTTGGGGGTTAACTATCCTGCCCGTGCATTGATTGACTCTGGTTCCGAAGCAACGTTCATTTCCAAACGTCTATTTGACAGAATCAAGCTGCCATTCAAAAATGTCCAAGCTGAAGTTTTCGGTTTGAACCAGGCCGTCTTAGCACAGACACGTAAATTGTGTCATTTCTACATAGCGCCGATGAGTCGGCCGAGCATGCAGATTGAGACTTCCACCTATGTATTACCAAAGTTAGGTGGTGACCTTCCACCCTGTTCTATTGGCGACTGTGTCCTGCAAGATCTGCCAAACATTCAGTTAGCCGATCCCTCATTTTCAAGGAGCTCCCAGATCGACGTGCTGATCGGAGCGGACGTCCTTCCGTCTATCTTGCTAAATAGCGTTAAATCTCACATAAGTGGGACGCTAATTGGGCAGGAGACAATTTTTGGCAGTATCCTAACCGGCCCTGCCGCTTAGCAAAAAAAAGAGGTTATAGCACTGGATGAACTGCTTTCAAAGTTCTGGGAGATGGAGGATCTGCCGGCAAGAGCGCCTGGCGAAGCCGACAGTATTTGTGTGCAGAATTTTTTGCAATATACCCTCAGACAGGAAGACGGTACAGACAAGGTCACTTTCATTCCGAGATACCAACGGTATTCAATTGGGTCATTCGAGGTCCATTGCCTTAGCGCAGTATCTCAAGAATGAGGTCGGCTTAAGCCACAAGCCAGTAATACTTGGAACTAGCCACATGAAGCTGATATCGCCTCATGTTCAGTGCCAAAACTTCTACTTGCCGCACCATGCAGTCATTAAGCCTGAATGGACTCAGTATCAACGACGTTTTTCATCCTGGTCCGATCGTACAGTCTGACCTGACCATTCAGATCTTGAAATGGCATCTTTTCCTGTAAGTTTTTAATGCCCACATCACCAATTTGTACCGGCAAATCCTGGTTCGCCCGAAAGACACTCCGTTCTAAAGAATTCTATTCCGTCACCCCAAAGAAAAATCTGAAACGTGTGACTACGAGCTCAGCAAGGTCACATTTGGCATCAATTGCGATCCGATTTTTGCACTTCGAGTCTTACTACAATTAGTTAAAGATTTCAGCACCCGATTTCCATTATCTACCAATTACATCGCGCGTTACATGTACGTGAAGCCAGGGCACACACAAAAAAGGAAGCGACAATAGCAATTCAGGAACTACAGCAGGCTTTTCTCTCGGCTGGTTTTCCATTACGAAAAAGAATCCTTAGTGGCATTCCTTAGGAGTATAAATTGCTTAGACGCGGGCGTTCGGAAGTTCTTCTTGGTTATGTCTGAAATTCCAGTTTCATCGGGCCTTTCTAAACGTGAAGTGCTGTCCCTGATCGCAAGTTTGTTCAACCCCACAGGATGGCTAGCGCCTTTCGTGATCCGCTCTAAAATCTTCATGCAAAAACTGTGCCTTCAAGATTCATCATCCTTCATTATATCCTCCTCAACCTGTGGCCTGATTTCTACCTCCTCTTTGAAAGGGTTCGAGTTCCACGATGGGTTTATTTCCAAACAAACCTCAAGAGCCAATGTCACGGGATCTGCTTCGCATCATAGTAAGTATATGGTACTGCGCTATACATCCGCGTTAAAGTGGATTGCCAAGCTTGGGTCACCCAACTAATAGCCAAAACGCAAGTGGCACCATTCAAAATGGTGTCCTCCCTGCGACGTCCCCGAAGTTATTCCTGAACACCGGGTAGTCAACTGTCACATGGCAGAAGAACCCGCTTGTGATCTCCTCGAACGCTTCTCCAAGATCCAGAGCCGGCCACGAGTCTTCCGCTCGAACTCAGCTGCGCCGAACTGGCGGAAGCTAAAACGCTACTCGCCCTCCAGACCCAACGACAAGAAAATGGGAAAGTGTATGGCTACCTGCTGGAGAAGAATCCGATTCCAAGGTTCAACAGCATACTCAACTGAACCCATTTCTTGACCGGACGGTTATACGCTCTTGTGGCCGGGTGAACTCATCCGAATCCTTCACCTATGATGAACGACATCCTATTATTCTTCCATACAATTGTTCTTCGCGTCTTCTTATCCACTTTATTCACTCCATCTCCCTCCATGAAGGCAATCAGTTAATGCTGCGTTTGATCAGACCGAAGTACTGGATTCCAATGCTAAAGACCCTTGCCAAATCAGGCGATGCAAGGTCTGCATCGAGTACCGCAATAAACTTCAGACACAACTTATGGTCACTCTTCCGGCTGAAAGAGAAAGCTTCTCGAACACTTTCCAACATACAGGTGTAGACTTCGCTGGTCCTTTTAAAGTACACTGGCGGACTTGCCTCATTACGAAGGGATGTGTGTGTATTTTTGTTTGTTTTAGTATAAAGCTATACATCTGGAACCCACTTCCGACCTCACTGCAGACAAGTTCCTTGCAGCGTGTTCGCGGATTATAGCGAGAAGAGGGTGTCCTAGCCACATGTATTCTGCCAACGGCAAAACTTTTGTGGGTGCTTCCAAAACCCTCACAAGAGATTGCCTAGAGGAAATTAGGAGTCTCGTCTTCTACAACTTCAGCCATTGTTCGTTAACTTAGCACTTCACTGGGAAGCAGGAGTAAGAAGTTTCAAGGCACTATTTTACAAAGCGACCTTCACTTCAAAGTAAACTTGACTTGTTCTAGATTTATGAATATTGTGGGCAAAGGGGGCGTGGCATCCAACTTTTGAAATAAGCTTGATCTGTTTTATTTTTCTATGTCTAATAGTCTCTGGGATGAAGAATATATATACTTTATGGGGTCGGAGATGGCTCTTTCTGCCTGTTACATACATTTTCTGTTGGCACTAAGTTATAATATCCTTCTACCTTATGGGTAGCGGGTATAAAAATCGGACTCCGATTGGATTTTTACCGAATCAACCTGTACAGTCTCCATCTCAAACTTCTTCTTCTTCGCAATTTCTTATAACCTATCAAAATGTACCTCGTTTGCGTAGTAAAATTAGTACAGCTATACGTTGATAGTTTTTCTATTTTGTCTGATGTAGTTGTGTTTTCGGAAACCTGATTAAGTTCGGAAACTTCTGATTCCGAACTCTTTCCTGCAAAGTACACTAATTAGAGCCAAGGTCGTTCTTCCCGAAGAAGCATTGGTGCTCTATTTGCAATAGATTCCAACCGCTCATCGGAGCCATTACATATTAATAACCCTAATTATATAGAGTTTCTATCAACAAAAATATGTTTTCGTGGTGTAAGTTTATTTCTTACTTGCTCATATATACCTCCGTCGTCCGATTTATCTGTATACCAGGATCACCTGGAAGCAATCAAATCTGTTTTTGCGTTGTTATCCGACAAAGATCATATTGTTGTTCTAGGAGACTTCAACCTTCCTGGAATAGCTTAGTATCCTTGTGGTAACTTTTGTTTTCTTATTCCTTCAAGCCGACATGACTTTATTGATGGTTTACTTGAATTATCTTTGGGTCAAATTAACAATTTACAAAAATCTCTCTGCCGGCAATTAGATCTGTGCTTTGTCTCTGAACCTACCAGCGTAGTTATATCTAGATCGGAACCCCTTAAATCTCCTGAAGACCATTATCATCCAACTCTGGAGTTAAGGATCGAACTTGGCGGATCTGTACTCACTAATTCTGGTGTACCTGCCGATCGAGTTCGTTGCTTTCGAAAGGCTAACTTTCCCAAATTAATCCAACTTCTTAATGGAATTAATTGGTCTAATTTGTATTCCTGCTCTGACATAAGTGCCGCCGTCAATTTGTTCTATAATAAATTAAATCTTTGCTTTGACGCCAGTATCCCCTCTAATTTTCCGCAGATGTCTAATAAACCTCCTTGGTTTAGCAAACAACTTTCCAATCTTAAGAACCTGAAGTCTAGACTTTACAAAAAGTTTGAAATTTCAGGCTCTACCTTCAGAATTCTTCTACATTTGCTCGGTCTATTTTATAGCTGTGTGTTATAAAAACAACTAAGAAAGCTGCAGTCGAGAGTGCTCGACCGTAAGATACCCGCAACCCATTTCGAGAGAAAACAAAATACTTAAATGATATTTTAACAAAAAATATACCACAGAATATACTAAAATTTGTTTTTTTTTGTATATATATATATTTAAAAAATCCATTAAATACCGACATAATCAACTTGTCAACTAAACAAACAAAACGCGAGCAGCTGCAAGTGAATTTTGCATATAAAATTGAGTCATTAATAACCTTGTTTTTCATTCGATCTCAACCAAATTCACAGGAGTCATTCAGACTATCATTGTTATTTTGCATACCAAAATTCAGTGCTCTAGGTCTATTATTACGGCTTTTCCAGTTTTTGGGGGCGGAAGGGGGCGTGGCAAACATCTAAAACAAACTTGATCTGCGTAAGAGCTACACGAATGCTGTCACCAAATTTAATATCTCTAGGTCATTCACACACTTAAAACGTTCATATGCATTGGGCACAACAATTTTGATAAATAATTTAATATTAGGAGTGTTAAGCGCAGATGAGTTACCAAATTACACATCATTACACAAAGAAATTTTGGAGTTATACGCAATTTGCATAAAAAAAATTGACTTTTTCTAGATTAGTGCTTATTGTTGGCGAAGGGGGCGTGGCATCCAACTTTTGAAACAAACTTGATCTGCGTAAGGAATGAAGGAACTTATGTACCAAATTGGGTTTCTCTATGTCTCTAGTTTCTGAGATCTAGGTGTTCATACGGACAGACAGACGGACAGACTGACAGACGGACATGGCTATATTGTCTCGGCTTTTGACACTTATCAAGAATATATATACTTTATGGGGTCGGAGATGGCTCCTTCTGCCTGTTACATACATTTCCTTTTGGCACTAAGTTATAATACCCTTCTACCCTATGGGTAGCGGGTATAAAAAGCGTAAGTACTGGCCCTCTAGTGCAGACTGGAATCGATCATTACATACAAATTAATCGGAAGTTGGAATTCCAGCAGACCTTTCGGATGAACCCGAGGTAGATGTCAAAATAAAGCCAAAGCCACCACCAATATGCATACGTGAGAAAAGCTCCAATGCACTATGGTCCAGACGACCACTTGTTGTGCCATAAATTAATATCTCTTGAACCACGATAGATTTTTTAACGCGTTTTTATACCCGCTACCCATAGGGTAGAAGGGTATTATGACTTAGTGCCAACAGGAAATGTATGTAACAGGCAGAAGGAGGCATCTCCGACCCCATAAAGTATATATATTCTTAATCAGCGTCAACAGCCGAGACGATATAGCCATGTCCGTCTGTCCATCTGTCCGTCTGTCTGTCCGTATGAACACCTGGATCTCAGAGACTATAAGACATAGAGACACCAAATTTGGCAAAAATGTTCCTTTATACCCTACGCAGATCAAGTTTATTTCAAAAGTTGGATGCCACGCCCCCTTCGCCCACAATAAGCATTAATCTAGAAAAAGTCAAGTTTTTTTTTATGTAAATTGCGTATAACTCCAAAAGTTCTTTGTGTAATGATGTGTAATCTGGTAACCCATCTGCGCTTGAGACTCTTAATATACCCTGTAATTTTGGTAAAAATCGGATTAGTAGAACAAAAGTTATTCGCGTAATTATTTATCAAAATTGTTGTTCCCAATGCATATGGACGTTTTAAGTGTCTGATTGACCTAGAGATATCAAATTTGGTGACAGTATTCGTGTAGGTCTTACGCAGATCAAGTTTATTTTAGATTTTTGCCACGCCCCTTTCCGCCTCCAAAAACTGTAAAAGCCGTAATAATGAACCTAGAGCATTGAATTTTGGTATGCATAATAACAATGATAGTCTGAATGACTCCTGTGAATTTGGTTGAAATCGAATGAAAAACAAGTAAGAAAGCTACAGTCGAGAGTGCTCGACCGTATGATACCCGCAACCCATTTCGAGAGAAAAAAAAATTTTAATGATATTTTAACAACAAATATACCAAAAATATACTAAAACTTGTGTTTTGTGTGTATATATTTGAAAATAGCGGGAAAAAATCCACAACACCGACATGGTCACACTGTCAACTTAACAAACAAAGCGTGAGCAGCTGCAAGTGAATTTTGCATACAAAATGGATTCTTTAATAACTTCCTCGTTTTTTATTCGATCTCAACCAAATTCACAGGAGTCATTCAGACTATCATTGTTATTATGCATACCAAAATTCAGTGCTCTAGGTCTATTATTACGGCTTTTACAGTTTTTGGGGGCGGAAAGGGGCGTGGCAAAAATCTAAAACAAACTTGATCTGCGTAAGAGCTACATGAATACTGTCACCAAATTTGATATCTCTAGGTCATTCACACACTTAAAACGCCTATATGCACTGGGCACAAAAATTTTGATAAATAATTTCACGAATAACTTTTGTTCTACTTATCCGATTTGTACCAAAATTACAGGGAATATTAAGAGTGTCAAGCGCAGATGGGTTACCAAATTACACATCATTACACAAAGAACTTTTGGAGGTATTCGCGATTTACATAAAAAAAAACTTGACTTTCTCTAGATAAATGCTTATTGTGGGCGAAGGGGGCGTGGCATCCAACTTTTGAAATAAACTTGACCTGCGTAGGGTATGAAGGAACCTTTTTGCCAAATTTGGTGTCTCTATGTCTTATAGTCTCTGAGATCCAGGTGTTCATACAGACGGACAGACGGACAGACGGACAGACGGACATGGCTATATCGTCTCGGCTGTTGACGCTGATCAAGAATATATATACTTTATGGGGTCGGAGATGCCTCCTTCTGCCTGTTACATACATTTTCTGTTGGCACTAAGTCATAATACCCTTCTACCCTATGGGTAGCGGGTATAACAAGGAAGTTATTAATGAATCAATTTTATATGCAAAATTCACTTGCAGCTGCCCGCGCTTTGTTTGTTAAGTTGACAGTGTGACCATAGCGGTGTTGTGTATTTTACCCGCTATTTTCAAATATATACAAAAATTAAGTTTTAGTATATTTGGTATATTTTTTGTTAAAATATCATTTATGTTTTTTGTTTTCTCTCGAAATGGGTTGCGGGTATCATACGGTCGAGCACTCTCGACTGTAGCTTTCTTACTTGTTTTTATTTGAATTAAGCGACCTGATTAGAATTATTTTGGAAAAGTGGGCGTGGCAAAGCCTCCTCTAAATATTTTTTTTTTTGCTAAATTTTTTTTTATAATTTATTACCGTTAAAAAAAATGTATTTTATTGTTTTTTTCCTTATGAGGGTGTGGCACATTTTTAACTTTAATTTTATTACATTTTTCATCACAAAAAAAATTGTTTTCTACTGGTAGAAATAATTTGCTTGTATACAGCCGCTCTTTCATTTTAAAGTATTAATAATTCATTTACAATATTTATTTTATGTATACACCTTCTGATGAACCTTATTCATCGTTTACACGTTCATTATGATCGTTGAAATCAAAATAATTATCATTATTAGCAATTTATTGTTCACCAAACTACAACATAATATCGCCGGTCGCCTTATCTAGTCAAAACTTTTCATACCTACTTTAAAATTACACATGTCGGCTGTATTTGTATTGGGTTTTGGTATTTATTAATTGAATTAAAGTTTACATATATCATTTGAGTCATACCTTACTCATTAAAACGGTTCAAAATTAGTTATATTTATTTATATCTGATAAAGTTATTTTGACGAATTTCAGATATATCTACCAATTTTTTTTTATCAAAGGGGCTTTTAACTTACATAAACCAACAACCAAGAAAAGCCGCATCAAAGAAATTTAAAATAAAGTCCGGTTTACTATTTTTTCTTAACAAAGATTGCCACAAAGCCAAATATTCTGCATTCTTGTAATTGAGGTTATGATCTAAAATTGGAAATTCCAAGAAATGTGGTCAAAAGTGGCAATTCTGTTATATTAAAACAGAATTGATTACTCTAAAATATACAATTGGTTTCAAGCTTGGACAAGGTTGGAATCATTTTGTACGTCTTTTCAAATATGAGATTTCTTTACTAAAACGCACATGTTGGGCGACTCACTTTAACATTAACTTACAAAAACATCACAATGACTAGACTTATTTCACTTCACGAAACACGTAGTACAAGACCCACTAATTAAAACCCATCATTAAAACTGGATCAAAACTCGTTTTTTTTTTTAATTTATTTGAAATTGAAAATTGCAATACAATCTGCATTTTAATACTGCACTAGCTTTTGCAAATAAACAGCTGTGTTTGACAGCTGTTTTCGCGAAAGTGGCGCCATTTATGCAAATTTCTATGTAACTTAAAAGGTCACTCTTTTTCTGATGCAACGCCATCAAAATCGCGGTAATATTTTAACTTTTGTAAATTGACTTTATGGCACAAAAAGTGGTCGTCTGGACCATAGTGCAATGCTCTTGTTAAAAAAATTGTATTACTTATTGAAAAGGACAACTTTCATCTAATTCCCCTTTTACGGGGTAACATATATAAAGTTTTATCATAGCATCTAGCCGACAATAAAATGAACTTCTCTACACGTACCAACTCAAAAGCAGCAAGGGCCCACAAGTAGTACTAAAGGGTATAGAGTCTGATGTAGCACCAGCAGAAATAAGTAAGGCGTTAGAAGATAAGGGATTAAACGCAAAATTAGTCTTTAACATTTTAAACAAGGAAAGAAAGCCCCAACCGCTTTTTAAGTTAGAACTTGAACCAAATAATAGTTCTCTTAAGAAAAACGAAGTGCACCCTATACACAAACTTCAGTTTTACTACATCGTAAAATCTCTGTAAAAGAACCACGAATACCACGAATATGGCCATACACGGTCATACTGCACAATGCCCAATGTGTGTAGCTTGTGCAGCGCTTCACGACTCTCCACACTGTCCATCGAACAAAGGCGATTCTACCACCAAAAGGCGCTGTAACTAGCTACGCCGCGCTCTGCAAACGCACGGGCTACACCATCTAAATCAAACCAAGACGTATTCTTTTCGAACGCAGACTTTGACTTCGAGTCCTCCATAAGGAAAAATGTGACATTTGGTAGTGCTTTAAAATCAGGATTGGAGCTTCCTTCCTCAAATACATCGCACTTTAAACTAAGCAAGATCTAATGCGTAATCAAAACTTATTGATACAAATGTTGGTATCACATCAATCCAAATAATCAATTACTTCCCTACGTATCTCCACGCGTCTCACAGAATAAACTTGAGTTATCTCAATTCATGCTCGACAATCATATCGACGAAATGTTGCTGTCAGAAACACATCTTACAAATAAATATAACTTTAACTTAAGAGGCTACTCTTTCTATTCAACTAACCATTCCGATGGTAAATACACGGCGGTACAAAAACTGAGCCATTTAATTGACTTTGCAATTACTTAGAACATTTCACGGAATCTGATTAGCGACGAAAGTCCTTCGGATCTTTCATTTGATCTCAACCTTGAAGCTGTCATTGACAACTTTGTCAACACAATAGAGTTCACCTTTGTCACCGCTGCTCGCATTTCCACTCCTCAAACTACACAAGCGCCTTACATGAGAAATAAGACAAATCAACAAATCGAGTAGCTTGTACTCGAAACGCGACGACTACGACGGGAATGGCAGAGTCATAAGTCGGCATATGCACAAACAAAGACGCCTCTCGCAAACTCACCAAAGCGTTAAAGCAACAATAAGCAAATACCCAACGCCGCTATATAGAGCAATTATCAACATCTTCCAAAAAACACTCTCTGTGGAGAGCTCATCCAACCCTATGCTCACCGACAGAAACTGTGGCGCCTATAAGAAACGCAGTGGGCGTCTAGGCCTCCAGTGATGAAGACAGAAGCAGAATATTACAGAACACCTTGAAAACGTGGTCCAGCCAAATCCTGTCACGAATGCATTAACACTTCCGCCTGTTAAACGGCAGCCAATGGAATTTCGCCCAAGCGAAATGCAGTTTTCACTATCACCCAGCTCCTCAATACCATTACAAGGCTTGGATACTTTCCAGAGAGAATGAAGAAATCAACGAAAACATACAAAAACACCTCAATATTCAACCAGTCAGATAGGTAATATCTGAACAGAAAGAGAAGTATCACAGCAAGCTCTCCTCGCACCATATCTTACGAAAGCTAAAACGGCTGTTCAGCCGTTCCCGTCTTCGTCGCAACGATCAACCAACGATATAATCTAGAGACTTGCAACCCTAAAACAGTTCATTGGAATTGTTAGATAATTATTATTTATAAGATTAAATAACTTTAACACTGATTTTGATTTTTTTTAAGTACTTTGGTTTTATTAGTTGATACTAACAACTCAATTTAAGAGAAGACCCAACAAATAAAAGCAAAATATTTATAAAAAAAAAATGATTAGTGTTAAAGTTATTCAATCATATAAATAAACATTATCTAACAATTCCAATCAACTGTAAATTACAGCTATAGCAATAGCAAAAAATGAATGCTGCGTAGCCGTAGCTGTAGTAAAAAGTTGATAGCGAGATGAGAACAGAGCAAATGATATTTTTCATGTGCTCTCGTCGTATTGTTTGAATAGTCTTTTTCTGTTTTTGCTAGTTTCTGCTTCTTATTGTTCTTGCTTATTTTTTAATTACTTATTTTTATTTAATTACTATTTACTTAATACATTAATATGAATCAGAGAACGTCAAAGGTAGCTGTTTTTGGTCAACTACTTACACTCATGGAATTTTGTGTTGCGGTGCTATAAGCAAAATTCAAGACACACACACACCCATTATCATTGCGAGTGCTTGCGCTTCGGCCACTCGGTCACAAATTGTGTGTGCCTCTTCGGGACCGAATCAATTTGCTACAATTGAATCAATTTAAAATTAATACAGGTAGATTTTCAGGATCCTTAAAATATTGATTTTCCCTTTTACCACTGACTGATTTTAAAAATTAGTCAATAAAACAGGTAAATTGAAGTTTAATTCAAATTTGGATTTCCTTTGTTCACTGAATTTGTATATGTGTCCTAGTAAATTTTGTATTTAGCTATTATTATTATTATTATTAGTATAGATCCCAAATAAAAATTAAATTATAAAGCCAAAAGTACTTTTTTTTTTTTTAAATATACCAGGTAAAACTAACTAGCATGAAGTACATAAAACCCAACAACAACATCAATATATTTACGGATACAAAAATATCCGCTCACAACCTACACTTGTGCATCAAATACCCACAGCAAATATTACGAGAATTAATTTCCACCCATTTTGCCGATCATAAAAATGATGCGGTGGTTTCGGCACTCGCACCCGCTAAGCATGAGTGGCATTCGCACTCGCATTCGCACTCGTACTCGGTAAGCACGAGTGCCATTGGCAATCGCACCCATTAATACTCAATCATGTCAGACACTTGCTCGAAAATACTCATTCATTTTTGCCACTCGTAACAAATATACTCGAATGCCAAAAATACTCGTGAGTTACGAGTATACACATTTTTTCGGTGGCTTGTTGATGTTCTCTGAATTGAATACAGTGACTGAATAACAAGCGATTTTAATTTTGAATTAATGTGAATACTGCGAACTCATAATATAAGTTTTTCATGCTGAATTATTTATTTTATTTATTTAATTGTACCTTAGAATTTAATTCTATAGTACAATAGTATAGCCACAGCTAAAAAGGCCTTCAGGCTGTTTGTTTTTGCTATTCTCTTATGTTCGATTTAGTTATTAGTTTTACAAAGTTTTTAATATTATTAGGGTTGACCTCTGCAAGGAGTTGATTAGGTGTAGGGATATTTAGGGCTGTGCAAATATTTGTAATAGGGTTGCATAGGTTTAAGAAGGGTTGGCTTGTGAGTGTTGTTGATATTCGTGTTAAACTTGAATTAATTTAATTTTGAATTAATGTGAAAACTGCGACTACATGAATTACGTTTTTTATTTTATTTTTTGATTCTGAAAAAACTCATATTATTTATTTTTGTATTTCATTTCAAGTATAAAATAACGGTGCATAAGAACAAGAGACATCGCTGACCCTTTTCATGCAATATAAAAAAAAAGAACAAGTCAAATTTGTTTAATGAAAATGGCGTAAACAAAATACGCTCTATTTATACTCTGTAAATATAGTTAAAGTGTGACTTCCACAAACAATCTTTCTTAAAGTGTTCCTAAGCAATGTATTTTCATTTAATATGTAAACGTGTTATGATACAAACTGACGGATTCAGGGTATATCGTAGTCGAACACTCTCGACTAGATCGCTTTTACATTGTTTACTGATCCTTTTCTGCTGCAATTCAAACAAGTAACAAAGGTATAGTCATATTCGCCACTTATTTAAGAGAATACAAAACTCATATATATAATATAATATAATACATATCTCTCTATCGACAAAATATTATGAGGTACAAAATATACCATACATTGACTGTTGAAATTAAGTCAATTTTGGCACTTTTCAAATGACTATTGGCGATTTGGGATACGAGATAATGTGCGAGAATATTGAAAACATTTGCGATTTTTTTTCTTTGGTCAAACTTAAGTTTTATTCTACGTCTAAAATATAAGTCTAACGACATTAAAAAAAGTTAACCCCATATTGTCGCCATTAACTAAAAATCCTAATACTAACAAAAACGAATAATTTCCATATCATCCTTCGAACGATAACCAAACGCAAGATGATTTCGTACACATCTCAGGCAACAGAGATTTCACGCTCAAATCTTTAACATCTTTGCCTGACTCGTAAGAGTTGCAGTGGTTGTTGTCATCTAATGCATAATCTTCTTCCACTTCCATTTTATTAGTGTATTCAATTTCTCTGAGCTCAGCTAGCAAGTTCACACGACGTTGCTCGATCAGAGAATCTATGTCGGTTTTGCGTATTAAAATCAGTTGTTCGGTATGTGGTGTATTAAGTCTGGGTTGAAATAATAAATGGGGCTTAACTTTTGTTTGTATTTGATTTTTCTGGTTGTTCATCGAGTGCTCCCAAATTTTGAAATCCTTTACTCTGGCCATTTTCTTTTCAAGACATCTGATTTCAAGTTGCTTGCGCTTTCTATCTAAGAATAATGAATTGCGCTCTTTCTGTACCAATTCTCTTTCTTGTAACTCCTGTTTCTCTAATTTTTTTTCTATTTGAGCTTTTTTATCCTCATTTTTTCTTAATCGTGATTCTTCTTGACAAAATTTTTGTAATGTGCCCAAAAGCGATCCGAACATACGTCGATTTCGAGCTCTCGATTCAGAATCAATTCCTTGTGCTTCAACAATTTCTTCTCTCGATGGTAATTCCCGAATTACGCGTGAATTTATTCTTGGGGTAGGTAGCCATATCGACGAATCCTCTTCCTTAGAAAGTCGATTTGTTACAGTTTTCGAAACGTGTATCCGTCTTTTTGTTCTCAAGGCGGCATCTTTGCGTTGCACGTTTTTCTCTGGATTCTGTTCGTTTCTTTTAGGAGTTCCGTTGTCAGAACAATATTTATCCAATCTATCAAACCAAATTCTATTAACATACATTTTATGTATATGGGTAAGAAATAAAAAATAAAAACCTGGAGTCCTTAAGTCCACGGCCAACGAAGCGTCGAATGTTATCATTTAATGTCGTCAACGATTGACGAGCACAATTCAATTTTGCTTCTAAATCTCCAACGTTTTCTTCCATGTTCTATAAAAGTGTTTATTCCTTAGTTTGGTGATAGTATTCGACGAGAGATGCACAATTTTTTCATTTTGAAACATCGATATACAAAATATCGATAGCTTAAGTCCAATGATAATTTGGGAAACGCAGTCTTTCAGTTCTAGCCATTAGTTAGTAGCTGGAGAAAAGTTATAACAAGGAAACAAACATCACTTATACCGTATCTACACTAGTATTATTTTTAGCTTCCTGTTAGTGCTAATAGGAAAAAACCCAAGATCCTTTCAGACTATGTCCAGCGTTAGCTTCCACGGCCAATCCAATTGTTGAATTGAATGTGCTTTAATTCAAAATGGATTTAAATAAAATTATGATATAAAATTCGGATGCCTTTTTTAAAAGAATGCTTCCGAATGGAGAGGAACATATTTTGTGATTTGGTTGCTCTGCTTGCAGGATTGGTAGAGACACAAATTTCCGTTTAGCTATATATGTATGTATACCAATAGAGAAACGACTTGCTATAGCCTTATACACCCTTGGGTCATCATTAGAATATCGGACCATTGCCTGTTTTTTGGCATTTCGAGATTTGTTTGTTGGACGTTGACGTACATTGTATGCACATTCAAGTGGCCCAAGCGATACCAAGCCAATGCTTGTTACGCGCGGATCCCAATATACCCTCCTCCCGCCAACCGACCGAGAGGCGCTATCGCAGGACGAACGACACGATTCGCGTTCGGACAGGATAGATTCGGACATACAAATAAAAAAAAGGCGGATAGCATAAAATAGAAATACAGGATCGGACATAAGAAATAAACGGGTGGAATGAAAAAATTTTAATTGATTACTATAAGCTAAATTCGGTCTAATTTTTAATTAAATAGGTTAGTAGTAAAGTTATAAGATTAAAAGCAGTGCTAGCGCTAGAAAATACATGATAAAATCTATTATAGTTATAACATAAAACTCTAAAAGGGTCATGCAATGCAAAATTAGATCTACATAGGGGGAGAGCAAGCGGGATGTAACTACGGGTTAGTCTAGATGGAACGGAAAAGGTTAGTCGCGATATTAATTCTAAAGAATCAATATCACCATTTGAACAGATTCAATGCGATCCTGGTGCACAGAATATTGTGGAGACCATACGCACGAACCATATTCCAGAATCGGACGAACAAGTGATGTATAAAGTGTCTTAGTAATATAAAGGTCATCCAATTCCTTTGGCCACCTCTTAATGAAACCAAGTACAGCCATAGCTTTATTGACCGTTCTAGAAAGGTTTGCGGCATTCGACATATGTAACTTTTGCTCATAATCATCGGTCCCATATATTTGCCATCAAATTTCCTTATAGAAGAGAAGTATTCAAGAAGCTCGGATTTCCATAAAGCTTTGGAGCCATCGCTGTATCTGTGATTTTTGGCACACTTATGAAAAATACCAACATGGATTCCTGAAAATTTGAGTGAAATCGCGTGAACAAATAGGAAGGTATAAAAGATGTAATTTTAATTGCGCCTTTCTTGAACCTATTCAAGAAAAATGGGAAACGGACTGCTTTGAAAAGTATGAACAGCACGAAAATATTATTGGAGAAACTAATAAGGAGCGCACTAGGAAATAATTCCATGTATTCATAAATAATAAAACACATATATACATATGTATATATATATACATATTTCCAACATCTCTGCTATACAAACGAAAAATGAATTGTAAAAAATTTAAATTTTAACTTTAATTTTTTACCTTCCATTTCGTTCTATTCCTGTTCCTTATTCTGCATATCCTTTTCAGAATTCCGGTTAGTGAAATCGATAATCTCCCAAAAATTTCCAGAAAATCGGATATACGACATTATAATACTTTAAAACGAGTTGGTAGAACTCGCGTCCAAAATGGACGTCCCCGCCCTCACACAACCCACTTAAAGATGTCTAAGCTATTGGGATCGAACGCGAGTCTGGTATATTTTTGACGCGGACGCACCCCAAATGTGAACAGGTTATTATATTACTAAACCTTAGTTTTCCTTTTTGGTTCTGTATATGAAATGTTTTGTTAATCGATTCTGGTTTATTCCTTTATTAATAATAACACATTTGCAACTTTTCAATTGAAAATTTTGAATTTAGTCACAATTTGGTTAACACGTTATATCGCTTTCGTGTAATTTCATATACAACCTCGCCATTTGCTCAACTGCAGGGACCCGATCAAACCGATATATCGATGTACTAAGCAATAAGATGAAATAACTTAATTTTATCGCATTGGTGGTGCGCTGACGGTCGTGTCCAAAATAGATAAAATGCACATTCGATACCCGTTTTTAAGTATTTAAATGGTCTTTATACCGATTATCAAGGTTTTTAAAGAGTTTGCCAATTCGATTTGCCGGAATGATTTAATAACTGTTAAAAGCAAGAGCACACTAATATCATAATTAGCTAGCTGCTCATGTTTTCAAATTCCAACGCTTGTGTTACGATCTCTGCTATAAATTGCTTTACGGTTATACTACTTTCCGCTTAATATAAAAAATAATAATACTTTTTAGTTTCATTGTATGTAGATAATCAAGAGAACGCTAAAGCTAATGTTGACCATAACAAAAACGGGACGGGACTCTGCACATTAGAACGACACAACAAAAACACAATTGTTGATACACTAGCATTTTTATACCCGCTACCCATACGGTAGAAGGGTATTATAACTTAGTGCCAACAGAAAATGTACGTAACAGGTAGGAGGCATCTCCGACCCCATAAAGTATATATATTCTTGATCAGTGTCAACAGCCGAGACGATATAGCCATGTCCGTCTGTCTGTCCGTATGAACACCTAGATCTCAGAGACTGTAAGACATAGAGACACCAAATTGGTACATAGGTTCCTGCATTCCTTACGCAGATCAAGTTTATTTCAAAGTTGGATGCCACGCCCCCTTCGCCCACAAAATGCTTAAATCTAGAGCAAGTCAAGTTTTTTTTATCGCGTATAAGTTATTTGTGTAATGATGTGTAATTTGGTTACCCATCTGCGCTTGACACTCTTAATATACCCTGTAATTTTGGTAAAAATCGGATAAGTAGAACAAAAGTTATTTGTTAATGTATTTATCAAAATAGTTGTGCCTAATGCATATGGACGTTTTAAGTGTGTGAATGACCTAGAGATTTCAAATTTGGTGACAGTATTCATGTAGGTCTTACTCAGATAAAGTTTGTTTTAGATTTTTGCCACGCCTCTTTCCGCCCCCAAAAAAAATAAATAATGGACCTAGGGCATTGAATTATGGTATGCATAATAATAATCATAGTCTCAATGATTTCTGTGAATTTGGTTGAGATCGAATGAAAAACAACGAAGTTATTTAAGAATCAATTTTATATGCAAAATTCACTTGCAGCTGCTCGCGCTTTGTTTGTTAAGTTGACAGTGTGACCATGTCGGTACATTATGGATTTTTTTCAAATATATTAAAAACAAAACAAGTTTCAGTTTATTCTTTGGTATATTTTTTAAAATATCACTTAAGTTTTTTGTTTTCTCTCGAATTGGGTTGCTTGTTTTATTTCTAATTAATAGTTAAATACATTTTTTCACTTAAAACTTTTCCTTTTTTTTTATTTGTATTTAATATTTAAATTGATTTTTTCATTTCGAATTTTTTTCTCAGTGTGACGGCGATGGACAAGCCTATCTCATTGTTGCTGCTTAGTTGACTAGCTGCTGAGGCGGTTACAAAAAGAAAAGAGCAGCTTTTCTTGCCACTTGCCACTATGAGAATTCTTAGAATGGCACCATGAGAATTCAGATATGCACTATGTGAATTTTTAGATAGGCATTATAAGAACTTAGATAGGCACTATAAGAACTTAAATAGCCACTATGAGAATTTTTAGATTGGAACTATAAGAACTTAAATAGGAACTATGAGAATTCGCTGGTGCTTGTTGACTAAGGCGGGCGCTCTTGTGGACGCGGTGGGCGTTGCGTGACTTTAAGCACGGCCGCCGGAGGGTGCTCCTTCGGACGCGGTGGGCGACCGTCGATCTTCTGGCGTTTGTTGAGTCGAGTCCCTCGATGCCCGCGCATCTCGGCACTTGATGTACCCGCGGGGCCAATACGTCTCACTAATCCGATAGGCTTTAAAACAAATCTGCGGGATGAACGCCGTCAGAAACCTGCTTAAGCCCCACTATCGCTTTCTAGCTTACCTAAGCAACCGCCGACACAAATGAATATTCCTGTTGATTTTTTTCAGAACACTTGAATTTAACGCGTGTGATCGCTTCGAAAATTTACAAGGAAAAGAACGTGACCGTAAATCGGATACGGGTCTGCAAAGTTGGCTGCGGTGCGGAAGCCGAGCTTTGCATTGCGACTATCCCGGTTTCTTCACTTTCTTCCGCTACTGCCTGATTTCTCCAAATTATCTGAGGTCTTATTATCGTTTTGCAGTTAATAAATACAATAAATTATAGTAATTTAATGTAATACCCTTACCGATGTAATCTACCATCATCTCGTGGAAATTGACAGCTTTCGAAGAACCTAGAATTTCTTTGACTTTGTCAAAGTATTCCCAGTTGCTGTCAGATTCGCAAGACGGGCCAATTTTTAAAAATATCACTTTCTAAAATGCTAAGAAATTATCTACACATTTATTTACCTGTATCTTTTCGTCATGTTATCAATTTCATTTCTTATTTCGGTAGCAGTTTCACTGAAATATGTAAGTTCATTCGGCATTTTCTTATAATATACTAGCCAGTTTCCCCCGCAACTTCGCTCGCGTGACATTTTGTTTTAATAAAATTATTTTTATTTTTATGATGTTGACCTAACATATTTTCTTCTTAGAAAATCATTAAGTATTGCATGTTGAACATGAAAATGAAAGCTCAATAAACTTAAAAGGTCTCTTAGTTCATGTTATTCTAAGCTATCCGAATTTCATGAAGGAGTTTCATCCGACAACAGATGCATCGAACTTCGCGATCGGAGCTGTACTAGAACAGGAGGGCAAACCGATCACATTTATTTCCCGGACCTTGTCAAAAACGGAGAAAAATTACGCCATTAACGAGAAAGAAATGCTAGCTAGAGATAAACACTCTATCCTCCTTAGCAACGATTCATAGTAACGATAGCTCATCCCATAAGCTAATATATTCAGTGGAAAGTCCCATCAATGTTTTCAAGAACCAATTATTTTTACTTATTGAAGACACTACATCATACAACTTTGAAATCCCATTTCCCACTTATCATAGGCACATAGTAAAAAGACCATCCTATACAAAGGACGACCTAATTGAAATAATGAAGCAAAGATTAGACCCTAAGATATTAAATGGAATTGATACTTCCGAAAATGGGAAAGATCCAAAACTTTTATCCATTACATTTTAATTCCTATAAAACCGATTTGCTCAGGGTATAGTAGAAGACGTTAATTCAGAAGATAGACAAAATGATTTAATAGTACAGGAACATAAAAGAGCGCATCGCAGCGCTAAAGAAAATAAAGAACAAATCATTAGAAAATTCTTCTTTCCCCAAATAAAAAAAAAAGTAATTGCAATAGCCAAGACATGCTTAACATGTAAAGAATCAAAGTATGATAGACATCCCCCAAAAGGTGCTATACAATCGACTCCAATTCCACAATATCCCAGTAAACTGATCCATATTGACATCTATATTACAGAAAAATTCAATGTCTTGACAGGCATCGACAAATTTTCTAAATATGCCCAAGTGAAGGTTTTGAAGTCCAGAGCTTCCCAAGATATAATGATTCCATTGAGGGAAATGTTGATAGCTTTTGGTATACCCAAAGTAGTCATAATGGACAATGAAAGAGCCTTAAATTCGGCATCCATTAAATTCATGTTGGAAAACCAACTAAGCATATCTGTCTTCACGACACCGCCGTACTCTTCTACTAGCAAAGGACAAGTAGAACGATTCCGAATTCCGATTCTGACCGAAATTCTTAGATGTCTTAAGAAAGACCACGAAGAACTAACCTTCACAGATCTATTGTTCAAAGCAACCCAAGAATACAACCAGTCTATACATTCAATAACCCATAAAAACCCATAGAAACATTTTTCAGGAGTAATATAACTAACACTACAGAATCTATAGAAAAGAGAAGGGAAGAAATTAGAAACCAAATTACAGGTACACAGATAGCAGATTTAAATTATCACAATGCCAACAAATATACCCCCAGATTATACGCAATAGGAGAAGAAGTTTATATAAAAATTAATAATAGATTAGGCTCCAAAATCTCCTCAAGATATAAAAAGAAATAGTTCAGAAAACGGTAACTCTACCATAACAACGAAATCAGGGAAAATAGTTCACAAAAATAACTTAAAAAATTAATGCAGAGCAGCTCATTTAAAATAATACATGTCTTCAACATCCAAAAATACGAAGAAGCATTAAAAATGCTAGAAAACTCCATCAACTCATCTCATCCTAATCATCTCACTCAATTTATTATACTCGAATTAACACAAACAAGAGACGATCTAAATAGGTTAAGATCAAATATTATAAGAACACGAAGGAAATGTAATAAATAAAACCAAGTTCGACTTAATGTAATGAAACAAAATTCAAAAACTAAAAAAATATGTGAAACAATTAACGATAAGTCAATATATATATAAAAGAGAAAATTTAATAGACCTAAGTACAAACATCTGCGAAGCTGCATTCCTGCAAATGAAACAACCTAGCTGTCTGCAAATGAATAGTTGACACATCCCGGAACACGAAGAAATCCTGCCCGGAATCATCCTATTGAACGACTTAGATGGAACGATCAACATAGAATTGGTGAAAGAACTCAACTTCAACTGCAAAAATCCAGCTTATGAAGGAAGATCAAGAAATAAATACAATCACCAACATTAGTATTTACATCTTCTTGCTGATGTCCATACTCGTACTGGCAATTCGAGCCTTAAAATCTAGAGCAGCAAAGTCAAGTTCAACTGGCGGCCGAGGACACCCGCATTTAAAGGGGGAGGAGTTAAGGCTACACTTTACCAAAGCCCTTAACCATGCATCGCCAGTGCCTATGCACTCCAATGCACCGAGACAACACGCGCTCCGATTCAGCATAAAACATCATGGGAGCAACGACCAAACCAACGATGCACCTGCACACAAACATCAACACGTGCTCTACGTCATCAAATCCATCATCAGTGGTCAACACCTTGCGTAACGCCCAAACCGTGGGACCGATTCTCGGACACATAACACCCAACGCGACAACAGCAGCGGCTACATCCGGTGGCAGCGACAGTGACGAATCACAAGAAGTCACTTCAGCAGCAAAAGCTTTATTTTTAATAATTCAGATTGTTTAAGTCAGTTTTAATCCAACTAGTGAATAAAGCACTTGGCTTTTTTTTGTTAATTTATGCAATAATCGATTATTTTGTTTCATTTAACAATTTAATTGTATCGATTTATGGGCTGCGATTAATTGAATCACTAATCGATACTTCGACATCACTATATTTTTTGGAGCCATATTTATAGTGAACCAGAAATTTTGTGGAAATATGGAGCTAAAAACTAATGTGGTCAATGCTTGGGAGGAGATGAATCAGGTATACACAAAATTGTACACAATTGCGCTCCAATATTGCTTCCTAATTTAAACTTAGGTGCTGACGGGTCGTACCGCCAAAAAACTTAGTATTTTTAAACTCTATTCTAAATAAATAAACAATTTATGTAAAATGAAGTTTAGTGTTTATTATTGATGGTAATACTAAAAGAAATAAAATAAAAAGTAATATATAATCATATGATCAATCGACTATTTTCTTTTTTTTAACGATTAATTGCAATTAATAATCGCATTGACTTGAATAATCATATAATTCATTAATCGATTAATAATTTTTTCCTCATCACTAATTTTGTGTCAACGACTTATATGATTTATCGAACTCGATTTTTAGTTTATTTAATTCGGCAGATAACTCATTCCATGCCAATATAATATGGGTATGAACTATTTTATAAAGACCATCATCAGTAGTGTTCTACCTAGTGTTTGATGATCGTTTATAGCCGATCTGACCTGTACAGTGTACACCTGGAATGGTGGTTAATACTATTGCTTTTTGAGTATGTGTGCAATGTATTAATGGAGAAAATTCTAAATTGTTTCAATGTATAGGTTTTCTAACTGGTTGATGCTTATCGGAGTCGTTGAGACTAATTGTTGAATTGTTTCTTTAAAATAAGCATCCATATCGTATACTTCCCTAATTGATCTTAGCGTGGAGTCCATAATTGTTTGTCTTTTTTGTTTTTATTTATTTATTTTGAATCATCATATTTTTTTGCAGTTATTATTATAAAAATAATCAGTAATATATTTGTTAATTCTAAATCTATTTCTTTTGATTATACTTTATTTATAACGTTAGCAGTGGAATCCCGTAACTTAACGTCTACTAATCCCATTTTGGGTATGTCTATCTGTGCAGAATCAGAATTTAAATCAATTAGAAAATCTTCTGAAGATTTACTTATAGCATTACTGTTCATAAGTCTAAAAGTTTTAATTTTTAAAGACAATTTTTTTTTTTTTACATAGTTACCTGCCTAGTATTTTAGTTTGGCCTTATGGCTTTATAATAATAGCAGCATCAATAATTGCATCTGCATCAATTGCATCAATAATTGCACCAAATTTGGCACAAAGGTTCCTGCATTCCCTACGCAGATAAAGTTTATTTCAAAAGTTGGATGCCACCCCCCCTTCGCCCACAATAAGCATTAATCTAGATTCTAGAAAAAGGAAAGTTTTTTTTATGTAAATTGCATATAACTCCAAAAGTTCTTTGTGTAATAATGGTGTCTCTATGTCTTATAGTCTCTGAGATCTAGGTGTTCATACGGATAGACAGACGGACATGGCTATATCGTCTCGGCTGTTGACACTGATCAAGAATATATATACTTTATGGGGTCGGAGATGCCTCCTACCTGTTACGTACATTTTCTGTTGGCACTAAGTTATAATACCCTTCTACCGTATGGGTAGCGGGTATAAAAATGCTAGTGTATCAACAATAGTATTTTTGTTGTGTCGTTCTAATGTGCAGAGTCCCGTCCCGTTTTTGTTATGGTCAACATTAGCTTTAACGTTCTCTTGATTGTCTGCATACAATGAATCTAAAAAGTATTATTATTTTTTAAATTATGCGGAAAGTAGTATAAGCGCTAAGCAATTTATAGCAGAGATCATAACACAAGTGTTGAAATTGAAAAACATGAGCAGCCAGCTAATTATGATATTAGTGTGCTCTTGCTATTAACAAAATTATTAAATCATTCCGGCAAATCGAATTGGCAAACTCTTTAAAAACCATGATAATCGGTATATAGACTATTTAAAAACTTAAAAACGGGTAGGCATATCGAACGTGCATTTCATCTATTTTGGACACGAGCCTTAGCGCACCACCAATGTGATAAATTTAAGTGTTTTCAACTTATTGTTTAGTAAATCGATTCATTGTATGCAGACAATCAAGAGAACGCTAAAGCGTATGTTGACCATAACAAAAACGGGACGGGATTCTTCACGTTAGAACGACGCAACAAAAATACTATTGTTGATACAGTAAAAGAGTACATACATATATACGCATACACAATTCCGTATACCCGCTACCTATACGGTAGAAGGGTATTATAACTTAGTGCCAACAGAAAATGTATGTAACAGGCAGAAGGAGGCATCTCCGACCCCATAAAGTACTTATATATATTCTTGATCAGTGTCAAGAGACGAGATGATATAGCCATGTCCGTCCGTCTGTATGAACACATAGATCTCGGAGACTAGATAAGAGACTACACTAGACTAGAGATAAGAGCTAGAGCTCCGACTTTTTTTTTAAATTCATAATTTCAATTGCGCGTTTCTTACGCCTACTTGTATGTTCATGTATGAAAAAACTTACAGCCAAGCATACAACAGCGGTTCGAGAGACGATCCACACGATTTTTGTTTTGAACTTCGTATTTAAATTTAAAAAAAAAAATGCACCTAAATTTTGCTGCAAATCGGAGATCGTGCAACCTTATGCTGCCCAGTATCGAACGGAGATCTGACTTCGCGGGGCACGCTATAGTACCCAGCTCTAGCTCGTCGGCTTTGGGGGTGGAGGTCTTGCTAATTCAGATCTGGTACTTGGCTATTATTATTAAATCAAGAAATTGAACGTGCTTGCGACGACGTACGAAATTAAATCGTAGATAAGGGAGAGAAACTGGGAGAGTGTACTATACATTAATTCCAGTAGAGAATTAGATTAACTAAGAGAAGGAAAAAGAGAACAGAAAATTCAGCAAACGAGACGGCGATGTTGTTACGCCTGTGACCCGCTCTACCTAAGATCACTGGATCCAAAAACCCTTCAGATACCCTTACGACCGCATCATCATCTGCAGAGTTCTAGCGGAATAATCACTCCATGCTTTTGAATAAATACATTTTAAATAATCCAAATTAAATTCTATATTTGTGTCGCCAGCGTAAGTTACCTTCGCCTTAGACATTTTACAAGGGCTTAAGTAGAATATAACAGAGAAGGAATAAGATCCCTAGAGGCCTTTTCTATGCAAAAAGAAATATTTGCATTATTTGTTTTTTAAGGTTCTTCGTATTTTTCTTTTTTTCAGTGTATTCTCGACTTAATTGACTTAAATTGTTTTGTAATAACTCACTCCCGAGGGGTATCTGTAAAGGTTAAATAAATAGATAGAAAAGAGCATACATGTTATAGTCAAAAAGCCAACCAGCTGTTTTCTTAAAAAAAAATTTCCTAAAACCGAACTTGTTACATAATTTTATTTCTATTTAATATTTAAATCAACTTTTCATTTCAAACCTTTCCTTTTATTATTGTTTTTATTTTCATTTAATACTTTTTTTACTCTTTTATTTATTGGATCTTCTCTTGAGTTGAGGCTAACAATAAGTTATCAAATCTTATAACTAAACATTAATTAACAATACAAATTGAATTGTTTTTGGGTTGCACGTCCCTAGAATCTATCGCTGGGTTGGTAGATCATTACGATAAAGACGGGAGCGGCTACACAGCCGGGCTAGCCCTCGCGCGAAGGGGTTAGGGTGCCAGGATATCTTGCTGTGATACTTCTATTTCTGTTCAGCTATTACAACTCTGACTGGTTGAATGTTGAGGTCTTTATGTATGTTTTCGTTGCGAACGTACCACGGTGCCCCGGTGATGGATCTTTGATTGAGCTCGCTGGACGACATCAATGTTGCTACTACTAGCGTTCCCCCATAACTGGGAGCCATAGGTCTAGATTGGTTTAAGTACGGAAGTGTAGAGCAGGGCCTTGTATTATAGACTAAGTGAGGACCAAGCGTTGATAAGCCAATGAAGACTATTAGCTTTTAGTTTTAGTTGTGTTCTCTTAGCTTCGATGTGCCTTCGCCAGGTGACTCGTCTGTCGAGGTGTGGAATTGTTTAGTCTGAGCGGTGGGCAATTTTGCCTGTTTAGGGTAAACGTAACATGCTTGCATTTTTGTTCGTTTACTTTTATTCGCCAGTCAGATAGCCACTTTTCCACTTCGACTAGATGAAGAGCCAGTTGCGCTGATGCTTGGATAGGAACTTGGAACGGCTGAGAATAGCTGTATCGTCGGCAAAGGTAGATGTTATTAGGCATCTGTACGTTGGGATGTCTGCTGTGTATAGATCATATAGCGTTGGGCCAGTACGCTGCCTTGGGGGACTCCGGCTCTAGAGGTGTAATCGTCAGACATAGCAGAATTGCATTTCACTGCGAATTTCCTGTCGTATAGGTAAGATTCTAATAGTTCTAATAGTTTATGTGTATTATGTGTTGCTCTGATCTTATGCATTAGACCTTCTAACCAAACTCTATCGAATGCTTGGGCTACATCTAAAAATATTGCAGTGCAATATTCTCGATTTTCGAATGCTCTTCGTATTTCAGAGGTTATCCGGTTGACCTGCTCGATAGTTCCGTGTTTTTCACGAAATCCAAATTGGTGTGATGGGATTTTATTATGGATTCTTAGAAGTGGTTTATCCGAGTCAGCAAACACTTTTCAAAGAGTTTGGATAAGCATGATAATAAGCTTATTGGTCTATAAGAAGAGGGAATTGTGTGATCTTTGCCAGGTTTCGGGATCGTTATTATCATTGATTTTTTCCATCTCTCTGGAAAGTGGCCAAGCCTTGTAATCGCATTGAGGAGCTGGATGATAGTGCAAACTGCGCAATATGGGAGCTCAATAATCATTTTTGGCGTTATTTGGTCGGAGCCTGGAGATTTTTTCGGATCCAGTTGATTTTTTATGATATGAGCGATTTCGTTTGTTTGAAATTCCATTGGCTCACATTAAAGCGGTAAGTCATTTGTTACAGTAGTGTAAATGCGTTTGTTGCAGGATTTGGCTGGAACACATTTTCAAGGTGCTGTGCAAATGTTCTGGCTCTGTCTTCATTACTGCGGGCCCAGCCGCCCACTGTGTTTCTTATAGGCGCCACAGTTTCTGTCGGGGAGCATAGGGTTGGGTGGGCTCTCCACAGAGAGATCTTTTAGAAAGTTGTTGATAATTGCTCTATATAGCGGCCTTGGGTATTTGCTTCTTGTTGCTTTAACGCTCTGGTGAGCTTGCGGGAGGCGTCTTTTAAAGTTTGTCGTTCATATGGCGACCTATGAGACTGCCATTCTCGTCGTAGGCGTCGCTTTTCGATTACGAGCTGCTCGATTTGTTGATTTGTCTTCTTTTGCATGTAAGGTATTTGTGCAGTTTGAGGAGTTGAAATGCGAGCAGCGGTGACAAAGGCGGACTCCAGTGTGTTGACAAAGTTGCGAGCTTAGATATTTTCTATAAGAGATCCAATTGGTTTTGTATGAAGTCAATCCAGTCGGTCGATCTACATTTATTGGATGTCAGAGTAGATTAATAAGAACAGGCGAGTGATCAGATGAAAGATCCGAATGACTTTCGGCGCTAATCAGGTTTCTTGGAATGTTTTTAGTGATGGCGAAGTCAATTCAACGAAAGTGGCAGATATATGGTGACTCCTCCGTATAGAATTCTAAGTGTCATCCAGGAGCAGGAAGACCTCAGTGCAAAGAAGACTCTGGGTACCTGATGACAGGTTCAGAGTGACGCAATCTTCTTTGTCCCACCAAGACTCCTACACGAAGCGGGAAATGCTCCCTCTGATCGACCCAGCCGGATGGATGTCCCCCTTCGTCATTAGCGCCAAGATCTTTATGCAAAGGATCTAAATTCTGGCTCTAGATTGGGAGCCAATGAAGGGAATACTAGAAAAGTTATTTTTCTTTTGATAAATTCGCATCCCAAAGTGGTTGATATTCCAGCCCTAAGCCAAACTGCAGTATCACGGATTTTGTGACGCTTCAGAACCTGCGTACGGGGCGGCGATTTACGAACGCGTCCAGATGGCCAACGATGTTACAACAAACCTCCTTACGTACAAGACCAGGGTGGTCCCGATCAAGTCCTTGTAGATGGCTCGTCTCGAGTTGTGTGGTGCAGTCCTGCTGGCTGAACTTTGCTTGCAATTCTGACCCCACCCCATCAGGATGTTCAAAGCGTGTATAGACTAAAATTTTCTACGCCTTGGTCTTTCCGTTATCCGCACTGGTGCTGAGGGTGTCTGCACAGCTGTCATCCGCTCCCGAATTTCTGGATGTTTTCAACCGTACGATGATGTGTTATCGACAATGTTTTACTCGCGTTAGTAACTCCTAATATACCAACAAACGCCGCTATCGCTCCCCAACTTGCAATTCCGCGCCTCACAAACAACTTTCCTTGACGCCTCCACCATAAACAATCACAATGCACATATTTAAAAAAAAAAGTTGTAACTTTGCAGTCTGTTAAGTATATGTATCTTTGGAATTTTCTAAACGATGTCACCATTTTTTCTATTTATTATTTATTGTACATATGTTTATTAGTCATTCGTGTAAATTGGGAGTTCAAATTAATTTTTACTACAATCATATAAATTTGGCATAGTGTTTATGTTAAAATACATACGAGGAACAAAAATTTGCATCATAAATTGGAGACAACTGCTTAATTTCGTTTACTATAAATGAAAGATCCAAATTATGTTTTTAGGATATATTTGGGGACTGAATTCTCTTAAATACTATATATTTGTATATTGAAGATTAGTTGTATAAAAATGCAATGTATTTCTATAAGTGTGCCATTTTTTCTAAAAATAGCCTAATTTATTTTTATCATCACAGGGTTGAATTGACCACCCCCTGTCAATTCTACAGTCATACGGAGCTATCGCGTTTAATCATCAGCGGAGTTTGGACGGTAGCTTCATCATCAGATTGTGTGGGCTCAACTGTCTTTATGGCGTTGCTTGGTGCTCCTATACAAGCTCTGCTCGATTGTGATTGGTTCATGTGATGTAACGCTATGGTTCGACCATGTGATTGAGCGTATGTGTTCGAAGCTGAAATCATAGAACTGTTAGAAGTAGATGATGATCCACCATACTCCTCCGTCGAATCTCGAGATAGATGTGAATGAGATTTTTCCGCAGAAATCGGTAACTGATGAAAAGTTGAAACGTTGGGAGTAACATGTTTCGGCTCGGTTGCATTATTTGCATATCGGGGCCATTGGTTTTGCAACGACTGGCGAGGAAGAGTACATTGAGCAATGACATTTGAATAGACGTGGGGTGTAACATTCTGAAATTGCATAACAAAATAATATATAAAGAAAAAGATATTATCATTTTGGGTAACAATTAATTAAGTATGCAATACTCGATTACTGGAAACGTTAACGATGAAATTGTCAAGACCTCTGCAGTCTTGACCTTGAGGTATACAAAAGTTTACCATGAAACTGTTTCTTATCAAACAAGTAATAAAGCTACAGTCGAGAGTGCTCGTCCGTATAATACTCGCAACCCATTTCGAGAGAAAACAAAAAACTTTTATGATATTTTAACAAAAAAGATGCCAAAGAATATTTTGAAAGTTTGTTTTTTTTTTTGTATATATTCGAAAAAAATCCATAACATACCGACATGGTCACACTGTCAACTAAACAAACAAAGCACGATCAGCTGCATGTGAATATTGCCAATGAAATTGATTATTTAATAACTTCCTTGCTTTTCATTCGATCACAACCAAATTTACAGGACTCATTGAGACTATAATTATTATTATGCATTCCAAAATGCAATGCCTTAGGTCTATTATTACGGCTTTTGCAGTTTTTGGGTTCGGAAAGGGGCGTGGCAAACATCTAAAACAAATTTGCACTGCGTAAGACCTACACGAATACTGTCACCAAATTTGATATCTCTAGGTCATTCACACACTTAAAACGTCCATATGCATTGGGCACAACTATTTTGATAAATTATTTAACAAATAACTTTTGTTCTACTTATCCGATTTTTACCAAAATTACAGGGTATATTAATAGTATTATGCACAGATGGCTTACCATCATTACACAAAGAACTTTTGGAGTTATATGCGATTTACATAAAAAAACAAGTTAGAAAGCTACAGTCGAGAGTGCTCGACCGTAAGATACCCGCAACCCATTTCGAGAGAAAACAAAAAACTAAAATATTTTATCAAAAAATATACCAAAGAATTGTCAGTCTTGCTGATAGGCTTCTGCATCAAAATATCATGCTATCAAACATTAAATATAGTATCCTGTCCAAGCGAGGATCACCAAGCGATTTACCAAATGATCTTTGTGTTGGTTCTGAAATGTTAAATGCAGAACGGCACTTAGGTTATATAAAAAAATTAAAATCTGGTATGGTAATTAATACCAGCAGAAAAGTTGATTAAGAGTTTTTGGGCAGAAACTCGTCAGCTGACTCCGCTTCGAAATTGATATGGCCCCAGTGCATTGATGCGCACTGCAAAATCAGCGAGGGCGCTTACTCCACGACTGCGCATCCCCCAATAAAATTAAAGGAGGATTACCCCTTGGGGATCATCGCCACCCACATCCACTTAACCTGAGCGGAAAAACCCAGCGGACAACTGGAGTTTGATAAGCAGGCAGAACTTGCTAGAGGCGTTCATGTTCTTTGTGTGTCGTCTTCTTCAAAGCACAATTCAGAGATGCTTGCAGCTTTAGAGAGTTCTGATATTCCTACGACGTCACCTTTTGTGGACTGCATCCTAATCTTCGTGTACTCATCAAAGCTTCCCAAACTGACACTTTCCTTATGGGAGCAGTCTTTAACAAACTAGGCCGAACAAATAGGTCGAACTCTTGAAGCCATTGAGTACGTGAAGCCAATTTTAATTTCACAAAACGTTTCTGACTCAACTACTCGCCCACAAACAACCTCGAAAAGGTTTAACTTTTTGGAAACGAGAGTCACTCCGCGTGATTTGAGAGAGAACCATCTGATTCGGGTGAGTTCTCGCTAAGAAACTCTGTCCGAATTGCTTTGCAAGAGGACATTGAATCCGTGAGTATTCAAGGGCGCACTGTCCTTTAGAGAAAGCGAAAAACTTGTGAAACTTTTTTATTAATATTTTGGGAGGTGGAGGATAATCCAGCGTAGCTGGTAAAGGAATCCGACATCATTTGTGAGGATAACTTTGTCCGAATGACCATCCGAAACGAAAGTGGCAGATATATGGTGATTTGGATCAAACGAGATTAATCGCGCTGGCACAATTTTTAAAAAATTACAGTATCTTGAGTTGGATCATATGAAGGCAGTTTCACCGTCTTCCATTCATGTGAAACCCAAATTCTAGCTGCCACACCACGCCGTTTTTAAACCTGACAGCACCACGACAAAGGTGCGAGTCGTTTTCAATACGTCATGTTCCTTTATATCTGACAATGCATATCCTCAAATGGTGATATTTCCGTTTTTCGTTTTCAATGAGAACGTAACGAAGATGTATAGCCAATTCAAAGTTCATCTCTAACATACTCCCATCCAACGCATTATATTCCGCACGGTTAATGGTGATATCGGCGATTTCGAATTGACCACCGTTACGTTTGGGTGAACTATACTCCATTCTTGGTACTTCGAGTGCTCATGCAAATCGAGATATATGCTTGCAATATCCGCTTGCAAGCCAAGCCATTTCCAACTGTATGTATGTGGACTAAAGAAAGTGCTTTGTCAACCATAGCCGATGTGTGTGCAGTCCTAGACAGCCGGCTTTCGATGGACAAGAGGACGACCAATAACAAGGCGTGCTGTAGGGCAATTCAAAGAAGCAACTCCTATGTGCCGATTTCCAGGAGCAGGAAGACCTCAGTGCAAAGAAGACACTGGGCACCTGATGACAGGTTCAGAGTGACGCAATCTTCTTTGTCCCACCAAGACTCCTACACGAAGCGGGAAATGCTCCCTCTGATCGACCCAGCCGGATGGATGTCCCCCTGCGTCAAGACCAGGGTGGTCCCGGTCAAGTCCTTGTAGATGCCTCGTCTCGAGTTGTGTGGTGCAGTCCTGCTGGCTGAACTTTGCTTGCAATTCTGACTCTCCCCCGTCAGGATGTTTAAAGCGTGTATAGACTAAAATTTTCTACGCCTTGGTCTTTCCGTTATCCGCACTGGTGCAGAGGGTGTCTGCACAGTTGTCATCCACTCCCGAATTTCTGGGTGTTTTCAACCGTACGATGATGTGTTATCGACAATGTTTTACTCGTGTTGGTAACTCCTAATATACCAACAAACGCCGCTATCGCTCCCCAACTTGCAATTCCGCGCCTCACAAACAACTTTCTTTGACGCCTCCACCATAAACAATCACAATGCAAATATTTTAAAAAAGTTGTAACTTTGCAGTCTGTTAAGTAAGTATATGTATCTTTGGAATTTTCTAAACGATGTCACCATTTTTTCTATTTATTATTTATTGTACATATGTTTATTAGTCATTCGTGTAAATTGGGAGTTCAAATTAATTTTTACTACAACTATATAAATTTGGCATAGTGTTTATGTTAAAATACAGACGAGGAACAAAAATTTGCATCATAAATTGGAGATAACTGCTTAATTTCGTTTACTATAAATGAAAGATCCAAATTATGTTTTTAGGATATATTTGGGGACTGAATTCTCTTAAATACTATATATTTGTATATTGAAGATTAGTTGTATAAAAATGCAATGTATTTCTATAAGTGTGCCATTTTTTCTGAAAATAGCCTAATTTATTTTTATCATCACAGGGTTGAATTGACCCCGTGACAATTCTATAGTCATACGGAGCTATCGCGTTTAATCATCAGCGGAGTTTGGACGGTAGCTTCATCATCCGATTGTGTGGGCTCAACTGTCTTTATGATGTTGCTTGGTGCTCCTATACAAGCTCTGCTCGATTGTGATTGGTTCATGTGATGTAACGCTATGGTTCGACCATGTGATTGAGCGTATGTGTTCGAAGCTGAAATCATAGAACTGTTAGAAGTAGATGATGATCCACCATACTCCTCCGTCAAATCTCGAGATAGATGTGAATGAGATTTTTCCGCAGAAATCGGTAACTGATGAAAAGTTGAAACGTTGGGAGTAACATGTTTCGGCTCGGTTGCATTATTTGCATATCGGGGCCATTGGTTTTGGAACGACTGGCGAGGAAGAGTACATTGAGCAATGACATTTGAATAGACGTGGGGTGTAACATTCTGAAATTGCATAACAAATTAATATACAAAGAAAAAGATGTTATCATTTTGGGTAAAAAGTAATTACGTATGCAATACTCGATTATTGGAAACGTTAACGATAAAATTGTCAAGACCTCTGCAGTCTTGACCTTGAGGTATACAAACACCATGAAACTGTTTCTTATCAAACAAGTAATAAAGCTACAGTCGAGAGTGCTCGACCGTATAATACTCGCAACCCATTTCGAGAGAAAACAAAAAACTTTTATGATATTTTAACAAAAAATATGCCAAAGAATATTTTGAAATTTGTTTCTTTTTGTATATATTCGAAAAAAAAACCATAACATACCGACATGGTCACACTGTCAACTAAACAAACAAAGCACGAGCAGCTGCAAGTGAATATTGAAATAATGAAATTGATTATTTAATAACTTCCTTGTTTTTCATTCGATCACATCCAAATTTACAGGACTCATTGAGACTATAATTATTATTATGCATTCCAAAACTCAATGCTCGAGGTCTATTATTACGGCTTTTGCCGTTTTTGGATGCGGAAAGGGGCGTGGCAAAAATCTAATACAAACTTGCACTGCGTAAGACCTACACGAATACTGTCACCAAATTTGATATCTCTAGGTCATTCACACACTTAAAACGTCCATATGCATTGGGCACAACTATTTTTATACCCGCTACCCATAGGGTAGAAGGGTATTATGACTTAGTGCCAACAGGAAATGTATGTAACAGGCAGAAGGAGGCATCTCCGACCCCATAAAGTATATATATTCTTAATCAGCGTCAACAGCCGAGACGATATAGCCATGTCCGTCTGTCCGTCTGTCTGTCCGTATGAACACCTGGATCTCAGAGACTATAAGATATAGAGACACCAAATTTTGGTACATAGATTCCTGCATTGTGTACGCAGATCAAGTTTATTTCAAAAGTTGGATGCCACGCCCCCTTCGCCCACAATATGCATAAATCTTGAACAAATCGCGTATAACTCCAAAAGTTGTCTAATGATGTGTAATTTGGTAAGCCAACTGTGCTTAATACTATTAATATACCCTGAAATTTTAGTAAAAATCTATTAAGTACAACAAAAGTTATTTGTTAAATTATTTAACAAAATAGTTGTGCCCAATGCATATGGACGTTTTAAGTGAGTGAATGACCTAGAGATATCAAATTTGGTGACCGTATTCGTGTAGGTCTGACGCATATCAAGTTTGTTTTAGATTTTTGCCACGCCTCTTTCCGCACCCAAAAAATGCAGAAGTAATAATGGACCTAGAGCATTGACTCCTGTGAATTTGGTTGAGATCGAATGAAAAACAAGGAAGTTATTAATGAATCAAAGAATCACTTTTAACTCGACAATTCGTAAGCATCAGTTGTGTTTTGTCTTGCTCCGCCTAATTCTGCGTTTATCTGTGTTTTAAAAGCATATTAATTTATGACTTTTAGTTATATATATTAACCTTTTGGTGTATGATTTGTGTTAAATTTTATTCTATTGTTCGTAATATAATTTGTAAATTACAACTTTTAAGTTGCTGTGCTTATTGCTTGTGTGTTAAAATTCTTTGTTTTGGTTTTCTCGCCGTCTTACACTGCTTGTCCGTTATTTTGCGACCCAGCGGGAATTATAAGCTTGATTGTGCAACCGACTGGTAGTGACTTTTCACTTAGAGCACCCTATCGGAATCCATAACATAAATTTTTGCAAACATTTAAATTTTTTTTTTTATTTTAATTTATATATATAGTATATATTTATATAATTATGCAGTGCTGCAAATTAAATTGTAGCTATGGGCCGTCTCGTGATGGAGACCAGCCTAAGTTTGTTTCTTGTTGGCTGTGTGATAGTTTGATGCATATAAAATGTGCAGGCATTACCGGGCGCGATCATGATAAGATCAACGCTGCTGTGAAAAAGGGCAGCGGTGGAATTAAGTGGTCATGTCCGGTATGCATTGAAAAGCAATTGGATTTTTCACGTATGTATAACTACGTGAAAACCCAATTTGCTAAACTTCGTACAATGACCAAGTCTCTTTCAAGTGAATTTGATACTAGCATGGAATTGCTTGGTCAATACGAATTTAAGACGCCTACAAAGCCCTGCTCGGACCCGCAATCTGCTCCTAAACCTGACGGTCCTCCACTTCTAGTACTTTCACCGCTGCCTTCTTCTCCTTGCATTCCTGTAGAGCCATCCACCTCCATTCAGTCTAAAAAAATAACTTTAATTAGTGGTGGCAATCGTTCATCCGCGGAACGAACCAAAATTTCTTTAATACCTCCGATTCCAAATGTGTGTATTGAGGCCTCGGACGGATCCTCTATTCCTTATTGTCCGATTATTGCCTCACCACCTACTGCTCCCAATATTATTGTTAATACTAACAACCCCTTTTTTTCTGTTGTGGCTCCGAGAAAGCAGATATTCATTTCTCGATTATCTGCCGATACTTCGTGCGAGTTCATCTCAGCTTATATCGCCACAAAATCCACGGCGTCGGTAGCCATACAAAAATTAAATTTCTCAACTCCTCGGGAAATTGCTTCTTTTAAATTAACTGTTGCTTCCGACTCATTTCCGTTATTGTGTGATCCGAGTTTCTGGCCACCCCATATGGTGGTACATGAGTTTATGCCAAAGAAACGTAACATCATCCCAGTACATTTTCAACCTAATATCACCTTAGCTCAAGCTCCTACTGTTAATAACTAACACTAATGGTTCAAAAAACTAAATATTTATCGTGTTCAGCTTACCTCCCCCATTCGTATAGCGTATCAAAACGTAAGGGGGATTAAATCAAAACTATCTTAAGTCTATCTAGATAGTTTCTGCTTTGAACATAGTATCTTAGTGTTTACTGAAACTTGGTTAAAGCCAGAAAATTCTAACTTATCTCTCTTTAGTAATAAATTTACGTCTTACATATGTGACCGTTTGTCTAGAATTGGTGGTGGTGTTCTTATTGCTGTTGATTCTGATCTTAAATCGGAATTAATCTGCTCGGAGTCCGGCATTGAATTTGTCGCCATTAAGACAACGTTTGGTCAAACTTCAGCCTATATCACTTGTTCGTACATCCCACCTCAATCTGATATTTCTGTTTATTTTCCACACTTATCTATTTTAAAGTCTATATCCTCTAAACTACTAGATAGCGAATCTTTGTTTGTGCTTGGTGACTTTAATTTACCAAATATATCTTGGTCTGCTGAAAATAATACTCTAGCTCCTTCGTTTCCGCATGAATCTCTAAATGGCCTTCTTGATCTTTCTCTATCACAAATTAACCATATTTATAACTACAATGACCGTCTTCTGGACTTAATATTTGTATCAGATCCTTCTTATGCCTCTGTATGTAGAATTTACCCCCTTGTAGTTCCTGAAGATTCTTATCATCCAACTTTAGAGTTGTCAATTGAACTACCGGTTTCTGAGCACATTGATATACCTAAGCCAGTAAATAGAAGACTGTGTTTTAAAAAGGCAAATTTTTATAAATTAAATGACCTCATCTTAAATTATGATTGGTCTCTTTTTCATGATTCCATTAATTTAGAAGGTGCTTTGACTATTTTTTTAATACGCTACAACATTTTTTTGTCCAGTGTGTTCCTCGTAGATATCCATTGAAGTCTAATAGGCCACTTTGGTTTTCTCGGGAATTAAGTGGATTAAAAAACCTAAAGTCACGATATTTCAAAAAATATCAACGCACAGGAAATTCTTCTGATTTCGCGCGATATGCTATTGCTAAATCGAATTTCATTTCACTTAACACCCAACTTTACAATATTTATTTGCGTCGGTGTAGGTTACAGTTTGCTCAGAATTCAAGACAGTTCAATAATTTTGTTAACTCTAAACGAAAATGTTCTTCACTACCTTCCTCAATTTCATTTCAAAATAAGACTGCATGCAGTGATCAGGCCGCTGCCGATCTGTTTGCAGACTTCTTTCAATCTTCTTACTCAATTGACAGCTACTCACCTCATATATCTTATCCCTATAACTTGCAAAAGTCTAACTTTATTCCTGAGCCTGTGATCACTGAATGCTCAGTTTTAAGCGAAGTCAATCAAATAAAACCTGTATTTTCACCCGGTC
>CAUZWO010000118.1:0-57858 GCA_963583835.1 Drosophila immigrans
GCAACGAAATCCTCAACTGCAGTAAGAAATATAGCACCAAGCAGTAGTAATTTAGATTCCGCAAGTACAAGTAGGTCTCAGGGTTCATCCACCAACGTGACGACCATTGCCTCTAGTGCTACGGAACTTGGTCGTCAATAACTTGTTTTATTTTGCTTCAGTTTAGCTTAATCAAACATAATATTCATATGTTCGTATTATTGGTAAATTAATTTAATATATGATTGACATATTTGTCTAGGAACACCATTCATTTAAGCTTCATTTGTACATATTTCATCTGAATGGCAACAATTTACATTGTGACGCAAGTCATCGTCCAATGTTCTATGGGACTTTTGTTTTTAAGCTTTCTAGAGTTAACGCAGTTCCTTCGTAGGTAACAGTAATTGTAGCTTTAGGTTTATCCCTCGAAATAAAATAATGATATTGAATGATTCTAAAAATATCATAATGATTCATTATATAGGACATATTAACAATATAGTTATTTTAAATTTGTTCAAACATTATCTGTAATAAACTCGTCTCGACATAGAAAAAAAAGGGGCCTGGAGGAATAATTACGCTCAAGCGAATCGAAAGATATCAAGTTGTGTTCAACAGTTTTTTGTTAAAATTAAACATCATCTGACGAAATGGATAAACATTATTGCGAACGTCTTGTGTCCACATTTCCTTGAAAGGTAATTTAAGCGAATAAGACCTGGATACATCAAAACCTATTGATATAAATGTAGGTATATTATAACCACCATAAATAGCAAATATCCATATTCAGGCCACATCAATAACAACAAAATTGGATTGTGGTAACCAACTTATTCTAGCCGCAGTACACTGCCCCCTCGTTTCACTGTAACTGAAGCTAAGTTTATGCAGTTCTTTAACTCATTAGGCGAGCACTTCATAGCAACAGGATACTACAATATCAAGCACACACACTGGGGATCTCACCTTGTGACTCCTAATGGAAAGCGGCTTTATAATATAATTATAAAAGCCAGCAACAAGTTTGACCACGTTTCTCTGAAACACCAACTTATTTTCCAACAGACCCAAAAAACTGACCGATTCCATTAACTTGGCAATAAAAACATTCCGAGGAACCTGATTAGCGCCGTAAGTCTTTCGGAACCTTCATCTGATCAATTGCCTGTTCTACTCCGTCATACAACAACCGTAGATCAACCGACTGAGTCGACTTCACATACAACCAATTGGATCTGTTATAGGATATATTTAAGCTCGCATATTGAGATAAATCCCTTACTAAACCTAGAAACTGACATCGAAAACTTTGTTGGTTGGAGTCACCACTGCTCAAACAGCACAAACGCCTTACATGCAAAAGAAAAAACAAATCAACAAATCGAGCAGTTCGTACTCGATAACCGACGCCTACGACGGGAATGGCAGTCTCATTGGTCGCCATATGCACGACAAAGGTTAAAAGACGCCTCCCGCAAACTCACCAAAGCGTTAAAGCAACAAGTAGGAAATACCCAACACCGCAATATACAGCAATTATCAACATCTTCCAAAAAGCACTCTCTGTGGAGAGCCCATCCAACCCTATGCTCACCGACAGAAACTGTGGCGCCTATAAGAAACACAGTGGGCGGCTGGCCCGCAGTGATAAAGACAGAGGCAGAACATTTGCACTGCCCCTTGAAAATGTGATCCAGCCAAATCCTGCCACAAATGCCTACCGCCTGTAACAAATGACTTCGACGTGAGCCAATGTCATTTCGACCAAACGAAATCGCTCATATCATCAAAACTCAACTGGATCCGAAAAAATCACCAGGCTCCGATCAAATAACGCAGTTTGCACTATCACTCAGCTCTTGAATGTCATTACAAGGCTTGGCCACTTTCCAGAGAGATTGAAAAAATTATACCGAAACCCTAAAAAGATTAACCATTTGCCTCTTCGGACAGACCCATAAAAAGCTTATCCAAACTTTGGGTTTCGTGAAAAACAATCGCATAACTTCTGAAATACGAAGTGCATTCGAAAATCGAGAATATTGCTTGGCAATATTGTTAGATGTAGCGCAAGCATTCGATAGAGTTTGGTTGGAATGTCTAATGCATAAGATCAGAGCAACGCTTCCTAATAATATACACAAACTATTAGAATCTTACCTATACGACAGGAAATTCGCAGTGAGATGCAATTCTGCTATGTCTGACGATTACACGATTAGAGCTGGAGCGTACTAGCTCTACACAGCAGACATCCCAATAAGAAGACGACTAATAACATCTACCTTTGCCGACGATACAGCTATTCTCAGCAGTTCCAAGTGTGCTATCCCAGCATCATCGCAACAGGCTCTTCATCCAGTCTTTTTTTTTTTTTTTTTTTTTTTTTAAATACTTTGCTTTTATTTATTGGATCTTCTCTTAAGTTGAGACTAACAATAAGTTATCAAATCTTATAACTAAACATTAATTAACAATACAAATTGAATTGTTTTTGGGTTACACGTCCCTAGAGTCTATCGCTGGGTTGGTAGATCATTACGACGAAGACGGGAGCGGCTACACAGCCGGGTTAGCCCTCGCGCGAGGGGGTTAGGGTGCGAGGAAAGCTTGCTGTGATACTTCTCTTTCTGTTCAGCTACTACTTCTCTGACAGGTTGAATGTTGAGGTTTTTGTGTATGTTTTCGTTGCGAACATACCACGGTGCCCCGGTGATGGTTGTCAGGATCTTTGATTGAGCTCGCTGGACAACATCAATGTTGCTACTACTAGCGTTCCCCCATATCTGGGAGCCATAGGTCCAGATTGGTTTGAGTACGGAAGTGTAGAGCAGGACCTTGTATTCTAGACTAAGAGAGGACCGAACGTTGATAAGCCAATGAAGACTATTAGCTTTTAGTTTTAGTTGTGTTCTCTTGGCTTCGATGTGCCTTCGCCAGGTGAGTCGTCTGTCGAGGTGTACTCCTAAATACGTAACGTCGTTCGCTTGCGGAAGTGTGGAATTGTTTAGTCTGAGCGGTGGGCAATTTTGCCTGTTTAGGGTAAACGTAACATGCTTGCATTTTTGTTCGTTTACTTTTATTCGCCAGTCAGATAGCCACTTTTCCACTTCGACTAGATGAAGACCCAGTTGCGCTGATGCTTGGATAGGACACTTGGAACGGCTGAGAATAGCTGTATCGTCGGCAAAAGTAGATGTTATTAGTCGTCTGTTTATTGGGATGTCTGCTGTGTATAGAAGGTATAGTGTTGGCCCCAGTACGCTGCCTTGGGGGACTCCAGCTCTAGAGGTGTAATCGTCAGACATGGCAGAATTGCATTTCACTGCGAATTTCCTGTCATATAGGTAAGATTCTAATAGTTTATGTGTATTATTAGGAAGTGTTGTTCTGATCTTATGCATTAGACCTTCTAACCAAAATCTAGTCGAAGCAGAAAAGTGGCTATCTGACTGGCGAATAAAAGTAAATGAACAAAAATGCAAGCATGTTACGTTTGCCCTAAACAAGCAAAATTGTCCAGTGCTCAGACTAAACAATTCCGCACTCCCGCAAGCGAACGACGTGACGTTTTTAGGAGTACAACGAAAACATACATAACGACCTCAACATTTAACAAGTTAGAGATGTAATAGCTGAACAGAAAGAGAAGTATCACAGCAAGGCTGGCTGTGTAGACGCTCCCGTCTTCGTCGTAATGATCTACCAGCCCAGCGATAGAATCTAGGGACGTGCAACCCTAAAACAATTAAATTTGAATTGTTAATTAATGTTTAGTTCTAAGATTTAATGATTATGAAACAATGTTGGAGTTTGACAAACGCCATTTGAATTGGCAAAATTACGTAATGTGAGTCCAAGCTGAGAAAAATTGTTTAAGTTTTGTATACAAATTCGTGTGAGCAGCTTATCTTTTAAATGGCCCTGTGAGTTGGTTGCCAAGATTATGTAACTTAACGCCTTACAGAAAACGTATCCGGAGTAATTCGTGAAATACTGAAATAGAACCGAATTGACCATTTAAATCCGACTCTCGGACAACATTTACATGGATTTATAAAACGTTGATTTTAAAAGGCAGTTTATCAATTCCATTAAATGTTGAATACATGATCCAAACAAAGTGTTTCTTACCATTTAAAAACAATGGCTTATGGAGAATATAAAATAAATAAATGCAAATTATTTAAAAAAAAAATGTGTAGGGGTTTTGTAGTCTCTCTAAATGTGTACCGTTATCTCACTGTCGAGAGCTCTCGACTGTTGCTTTCTTACTTGGCATTTTGTTCGCTGCAACCACTAACCATACAATACATAGAAACGTCAACGCATAGAGTGAATTTTATTCATTTGGAACAGCGGAATTCGCTGTCACTCTTTGTAGCAAATAGACGTGTTTTTTTTGTGCTCCCCGCAATTTTCTCATTTTTATATCCGCTACCCATAGGGTAGAAGGGTATTATAACTAAGTGCCAACAGAAAATGTATGTAACAGGCAGAAGGAGGCATCTCCGACCCCATAAAGTATATATATTCTTGATCAGTGTCAACAGCCGAGACGATATAGCCATGTCCGTCTGTCCGTCTGTCAGTCTGTCCGTCTGTCCGTCTGTATGAACACCTAGATCTCAGAGACTATAATAGCTAGAGCTACCAAATTTGGGGACAGTACTCTTATAGGTCCAAAGCAGATTAAGTTTATTTCAAAAGTTGGATGCCACGCCCCTTTCCGCCCCCAATAGCCAGTAAAAGCCGTAATAAAAGACCTAGAGCATTGAATTTTGATATGCATAATAATAATTATATTCTCAATGATTCCTGTGAATTTGGTTGAGATCGAATGAAAAACAAGGAAGTTATTAAAGAATCAATTTTATATGCAAAATTCACTTGCAGCTGCCCGCGCTTTGTTTTAGTTGACAGTGTGACCATGTCGGTATGCTATGGATTTTTATACCCGCTATTTTCGAATATATACAAAAAAAAACAAGTTTCAGTTTATTTGGTATATTTTTTGTTAAAATATCATTTAAGTTTTTGTTTTCTCTCGAAATGGGTTGCGGGTATCATACGGTCGAGCACTCTCGACCGTAGCTTTCTTACTTGTTTATTTAACAACCGGTGTTTAATAATTTTCTTTAAAGTAATTACTTTGATCGTTTGCTACATCGCGTATTCTATCCTGTAATAGTGCACGACATTAGTTTGTTTACTAAATAGTGAATTTTATTTGTGCCTTTTTGAGATCTGTTTATTTCTACATAAACTGAGTTCAAAGTTTTGTTGTTGTGGTAAGCATTAGATTTTGCGTGTCTACTCTTTGTGATTTCCTTCCCGCTCGCAGTGTGACGGTTTCTCTCTCAACAACTCTCAGTTGACAGTATTCCGTTCTCTGCTTTCACTGATTGCTCTACTGTTTTGTTGTTGTTAACATATTTCTGTTTTGAATCTGTACAGTGGGCATAGTACCTACTATTTCAAAGTAATTTTTTTTTTTTTTGTAAATTTATAATTTGTTTGTTTTTTTTTTTATAATGGAAGTCAAAATTGTGTGTTGTCTGAAGAGTAGCCAGAAGCAGATCACGGCTTTGCAACCCAGTATGGCCTGCTGGCTCTGTTAACGCAGTACATGTAAAGTGTGTAGGTTATTCAGGGTTAGTTGCAGCTGTCATTGCCAAAAGAACAGGGCTTAACTGGTGTTGTGAGTCATGTGGAGAAGTGAAGTTTGAAATGCGGATGTTTATGAGACAGACAAGAGTTGGTTTTAATAATCTGATTGGTGGCTTTCATAAGTTAAACGATCAGTTTAGTGCTTTGAATTCTCAGTTCAATAGTTTGAAACTTATGGCTGAGTCTCCAAAGCGAAAAAAATCAACTTCAACTTACAATTATCCAAATTTTTACCTCTACCATCGACTGACCCACCCACTACTCCGTTGGTTCCGCAGTTAATCTCGTTTGCTACCCCAGTAGCAACAACCGCTGCGGAACCTGGTCCACCGACATTAGTTAACGCCGAAGTTGTGTCTGAATTGTCCACGGTTGTCACTCGAAGTAGAGGCAAGCCGAATCCTAGTAAAAAAATTTCTTCCGCACCTCCTCCAACTATTCTCACTGTCGGATCACCGACTTTATTAGGTTCCAAAGACAATATACCAAATATTACTCCTTTGGCTCCTAAACCACTTGTGGGGGTTCCACCAATGAAACAGATTTTTGGTTTAAGGCTTGACGTAAAGGCTTTCATAATAGCCAAAATTAAAAATGCCAATCCAAAAGTGGAAAAATTTAAATTTGCTTATGATAGACAAATTACCTCTTTCAAGATCAATGTCGCACCTTCACTTTTTGAAACTATATGCTCGACAACTTTTTGGCCAGAGTATTTGGTGGTAAAAGAGTTCAAAGCCAAAGTTAAAAATCGGACTCCGATTGGGCTTTTACCAAATGTACCTGTACAGTCTCAATCTCAAACTTCTTCTTCTTCTTCTTCTTCATCATCTTCAAAAAACTAATCTCATCATTTCTTATAACCTATCAAAATGTGCGCGGTTTGCGTAGTAAAATAAGTAAGCTATACGTCGACAGTTTCACTTTTTCTACTGATGTTGTTGTGTTTTCGGAAACCTGGTTAAGTTCGGATATTTCTGATTCCGAACTCTTTCCGTCAAAGTACACTATTTACAGGCAAGATCGTTTTTCCCGAAGGGGGGTGGTGTTCTATTTGCAGTAGACTCCAACTTCTCATCGGAGCCATTACATTATAATAATCCTAATAATATAGAGTTTCTATCTATAAAAGTAAATTTTTATGGTGTAAGTTTATTTCTTATTTGCTCATATTTGCCTTGTTATCCGACAAAGATCATATTGTTGTTCTAGCAAACTTTAACCTTCCTGGAACAGCTTGGTATCCTTGTGATAACTTTTGTTTTCTTCATTCTTCGAACCGACATGACTTTATTGGTGGTTTACTTGAATTATCTTTGGGTCAAATTAACAATATAAGAAATTCTCTTTGCCGGCAATTAGATCTGTGCTTTGTCTCTGAACCTTCCAGCGTAGTTCTATCTAGATCGGAACCCCTTACATCTCCTGAAGACCCTTATCATCCAACTCTGGAGTTAAGGCTCGAACTTAGCAGATCTGTACTCGCTAATTCTGATAGACCTGCCGATCGAGTTCGTTGCTTTCGAAAGGCTAACTTTCTAAAATTAATCCAACTTCTTAACGGAGTTGATTGGTCTAATTTGTATTCCTGCACTGACATAAGTGCCGCCGTCAATTTGTTCTATAATAAATGAAATCTTTGCTTTGATGCCTGTATTCCTTCTTATTTTCCGCATAGGTCTAATAAACCTCCTTGGTTTTGTAAGCAATTTTCTAATCTTAAGAGCCTGAAGTCTAGACTTTACAAAAAGTTTAAAATTTCAGGCTCTACCTTATTTTTTTCGCAATATATAATTGCTCTGTCTAATTTTGTCAAGCTTAACGCTGTGTGTTATAAAAATTACTTAGCTCGCTGTCGGGTTAGCTTCTCTGAAAACCCAAAAAAAGTTTTTTAATTTTGTAAACACTAAGCGTAAGTCTTCCTCTTATCCTCCTTGTCTATCTTACGAAAATTCGAAAGCAAATTTTGGTCAGGCTGTCGCTGATCTATTTGCTTCTTTTTTTCAAACTACCTATTCTTCCTCCTACTCTAACGCGCCCTATCCTTACAGCTTGTCTCGGTCGAATTTTATCTTCAGTCCCTTAATGAGTGAGGAGTCTCTGATTCGATATCTTCAAATGGTTAAGCCGGTGTTTTCGCCCGGTCCGGATGGAGTTCCTGGCTGTGTACTTCGGTACGGAGCCGAGGATTTATGCAGACCTTTGCTGAAATTATTTGATTTATGAGTCATCGACTTTTCCCTCTTTATGGAAAGAGTCTTTTATTATTCCTCTCCATAAGAAGGGAAGTAAGTCTGACGCCAAAAACTTTAGAGGGATATGTAAATTGTCTGCTATACCAAAAGTTTTTGAGAAGATATTAGCAAGTCATTTACAACATTTATGTAGTTCTATTATTTCCCCCTACCAGCACGGATTTGTGAAACATAGATCCACTGTTACTAGTCTTCATGAGCTTTCTTCGTTCGTTAACCAGGGTTTCCTTAAAAACGAACAAACTGACGTCATTTATACCGATTTTAGTAAAGCCTTTGACTCAGTAAATCATTCTCTTATGTTATATAAGCTTGGCTTAATTGGATTTCCCAATAATTTGATTAGCTGGATTTCAAGCCAAAGAACGCAAAAAGTTTCTTTTAATAATTTTATTTCTAATACATTCCGAGTTACCTCAGGAATTCCAAAGGTTAGCCATCTCGGTCCCTTACTATTCACATTGTTCATAAATGATCTACCTACTGTTTTGACGCAATCACGTGTACTAATGTATGCAGATGATGTTAAAATATGCCTGCAGTACAGGGATTGGCCATGCCATATCAAGTTGCAGAGAGATCTTGACTCTTTTCAGTCATGGTGCAAAGTGAACTTGTTAAATTTAAACTGCTCTAAATGTGTTGTGATGTCCTTCTATAGAGTTAATCCATATTTGGCCTCTTACTTACTGAACGGTAACGATCTAAAAAGAATTACTGCTGTTGATGATCTAGGTATTCTCTTGGATCATAAACTTAAATTTTCTGACCACATTTCTAGAACGGTTAATAAAGCTATGTCTGTTCTCGGTTTCATTAAGAGGTGGTCAAAGGAATTTGATGACCCTTATATTACTAAAACCCTTTCTACTTCACTTGTTCGTCACAATATTCTGTGCACCTGGATCGCATTGAATCTATTCAAAAACAATTCCTCTTATTTGCTTTGCGTGGCTTGAACTGGAATGGTGAAATGAGATTGCCGTCATATAGTAGTAGATTTCTTTTAATAAATCTGCCTTCTTTATCTAACCGTAGAATAATGCTTGGCATTTTAATTATTTTTAATCGTATTAATGGTGATATTGATTCTTCAGAGTTAATATAGCGACTAACCTTTTCCGTTCCATCTAGACTAACCCGTAGATACATTCCACTTGTTCTCCCCCTATGTAGAGTTTTATGTTCTAACTATAATAGATTTTATTATGTATTTTCTAGCGCTAACACTGCTTTTAATCTTAAAACTTTACTACAAATCTATTTAACTAATAATTATAATAACTGAATTTAGCTTATAGTAATAATTAAAATTTGTTCATTCCACCTGTTTCTCTCTTATGTCCGATCCTGTTTTCTATTTAATGCTATCCGCGTTTTTTTTGCATGCCCGAATCTATCCTGTCCGAAAGCGAATCGTGTCGTTCGTCTTGCGACGGCGCCTCTCGGTCGGTTGGGCGAGAGGAGTGTTTATTGGGATCCGCGCGTAACAAGCATTGGCTTGGTATCGCTTGGGCCACTTGAATGTGCATATTATGTACGTCAACGTCCAACAAAAAAAAATATAGCACCAAGCAGTAGTAATTTAAATTCTGCAAGTACAATGTAATATTTCGCATGTGGACCATTTATCACCCAGCCGCAAAAAATGCACCATTATTTTTCTTTTTTTGGAACAGTTTTTTTTTTCTTTTTTGTGTATTTGTTCGTAATTATTTGTTTGTCTATTTTGTTTGTATATAGTTGTTAATAAAATTGGTTAGTATTAGTTAGTTGTATTTGAATATTATATTGAATTTGTTGTTGTCTAAACATATGTGAGATATATACAAATAACAAAAGGTTTGGCGTCTTCAATAGTGCAGAAGACTCAATGAAAACGCTGATGTATTATACTAAAGTTTATTGTGAAATTAACATGACTGGTGAATTCAAAAGCCTAAATTCAAGTGGCTTCGCCATTAAGTTGGCTGCGATCAATTACTGGGTTGCCCAACTGTCGTTTTGGGTGTTGCCAGCAAATGGGCAATAGGTGGCTGACAGAGTTGCCACAGTACTCCCCCTCTAGACAAGTCAGCGCGGAAAACGTCTTTCATAAGTTTTTGTGCACCGAGTTTTAGTAGTCGAGGGGTCCTCCGTCTCATTGCTCTCTAAGTATGCTGGTTTCAGTCTGTCCACTGAAATGGACGTGTCCTTGCCATTCATTCGAATAACAAAAACTCGGTCTGCTTGTCGATTACTTGGAATGGTCCAGAGTATGGCGGTTGTAGCGGTTGCTTCACGGCATCGGTTCTCACAAACACATGGGAACATTCGTGGATGTGCTTGTGAATGAATAGTTTTGGCTTGCTGTGGTGTGCTGCTGAGATCGGCCTCAACGCTTGCATGCTGGTTCGAAATTCATTCACAAACTCCGCTGGTCTTGGCGGCGAATTTAAATCTGCAAAATAATCGTTAGGAAGATGAAGTGTGCATCCATAGAGCATCTCAGCAGCCGAAGCTTGTAAGTCCTCCTTGATGCAAGTACGGAGGCCAAGGAGGGCCGCAGGGAGCACTTTTAACCACGGTGTCTCGGAATCGCACATCAACGCAGCCTTTAAAGACCTATGCCAGCGCTCGATCATACCATTCGACTGTGGGTGGTACGGGGTTGTATGGATATGATTGCTTCCAACGAGGTTTGCTAATGACTTGAAAAGTGAGGATTCAAATTGAGTTCCTTGGTCTGTCGTTATGATCCTTGGGCAACCAAATCGCGATATCCAGCATGTCCAGAAAGCTCTGCAAACAGTTTCGGCAGTCATGTCACGAAGAGGAACCGCCTCCGGCCAGCGTGAGAATCTGTCAATCATTGTGAGACAGTACCTATATCCGTCGACCAGTGGCATAATGACAATGTCCAAATGGACATGCTCGAATCGATGATCTGGTATTGCAATCTTTTCAGGCAGCAGTGAATTGTGTTTGTGAATCTTCGCCTTTTGACATGATAGACAATTTCTTGACCATGCCAGAACATCTTTACACATAGAAGGCCAAACGTACTTGTGCCGGATTTGTTTAAGCGTTGCTCTGCCGCTGGGGTGTGACAATCCATGTACGTGGGAAAAAATGCGGTGTCGCAATGGCTGAGGAATGTATGGACGTACGGAGCCGGTCGACACATCGCAATATACATGTACTTCCTTGGTGAGCTCCACAGGTTGCAGTTGCAGCGAAGTTGTTCAATTTAGAAGTGCAGATAATTCGCTGTCTGATGCTTGAGCCTCTTGAATGCTTTTGGCGTCGAGCGATGATGGCATGGATATTGCGTTTAAACGCGATAATGCATCCGCAACCACGTTTTCGCCGCCACTCAAATGACAAATTGAGGTTGAAAATTGGGAAATGAAGCTAAGCTGTCGCAATTGGCGGGGAGACGCCTTCTCCGGTCGCTGTGAAAAGGCATAAATTAGAGGCTTGTGATCAGTTTTAATTACAAACACTCTTGCTTCCAACACATGCTTGAAATGTTTTATCGCCTCGTAGATTGCCAACAATTCGCGGTCATAGGTGCTGTAATTGCGTTCAGTACTATTGAGCTTCTTGGAGTAAAATCCAAGTGGTTGCCAACCACGTTCAGAACCCTGCTCCAAAACAGCTCCAATTGCTGTGTCTGATGCGTCACAAACCAGGCAGAGGTCAGCGCGTGGATTGGGGTAGGCGAGCGTTGTTGCATTTGCCAAGCTTCTTTTGCATTCCAGAAAAGTGTCGATAGTTTCAGGATTCCAATTAATGGGTCGCTTATCATTCTTTTTCATGTTGCGTGTTAAGTCGTTGAGTGGAGCCTGTATTCGCGAAGCGTGAGGAATGCAGCGTCGATAATAGTTCAAAATTCCCAGGAATCGGCCCAATTCACAGATTGTTTGTGGCTGTGGGAAGTTCAACATTGCGCTTATTCGGTCCTGTGGTGGTTTTATACCTTTGCTGCTAACCACATAGCCGAGGAACTGTACCTCTGCCTGAGCAAAATTGCATTTGTCTCGGTTGATGACCAATCCGTGATTCTTGAGAATGTTAAGAACATTTTGCACGTGTTGCTTATGCTGTTCTTCCGAGCTCGACATGATGAGAATGTCATCGACATAACAAAACACGTATTCAATTTCACGAAAGATCTGGTCAATGAACCGCTGGAAAGTTTGCGTTGCATTTTTTAGTCCAAATGGCATGAAAACAAATTCAATCAGGCCAAATGGCGTGCAAATAGCCGTCTTCTCTAATTCCTCCTGCGCCATGGGAATTTGGTAGTAAGCCTTTTCGAGATCAAGCGTTGTGAAAATCTGCTTGTTGTGAAGGCGATCAGCAAAATCCTGAATGTGTGGAATCGGATATCGGTCTGGAACCGTAATCCCATTCAGCTTGCGGTAATCGCCACAGGCGCGCCAAGATCCATCCTTTTTAGCCACCATGTGCAAGGGACTGGCCCATGGGCTTTTGGAGTAGCGGCAGATTCCTTTATCTATGAGCGTGTTGAATTGCGATTTGGTTGAAGCAAGTTTCTCGCCAGATAATCGTCTAGGTCGCTCAGCTACAGGTGCGCCGCTTGTCTCAATGAAGTGACAAACGTTGTGGGCATGGACTCGCTCGAGAGAAACCATTTTGTCGATCTTTTGTATATCAGCTGACAAATTCGAGGACTTGAGTTCCAGAGATCTTTGTATTTCGTGTGACGAGTCAGTGGTGCTATGATGCGTTGACTTTGAGTTGTCAATCAATCGTTGTTTACTGACGTCGACGAGGAGATGATGTGCGGCAAGAAAGTCTGCGCCGATTATAGGTGTTTGAACATCAGCGATGATGAATGGCCATGTGAACGAGCGTTGCAGGGCCAGGTCGAGCTGAAGAGTACAGTTTCCGTAGGTTTTGATTGTAGATTGATTGGCGGCATACAGATAAAGTCTGCCGTTGATGCGCGTGTGCGGTGCCATGTTGCGTGGTATCACTGACACCACTGATCCGGAATCAATGAGTAATGATTGGTTTGACAAGCGATCCTTGATATGTAGACGCCGGTCCAGGCTAATTTGTTGAATGTCGTTTGGAGCTTTGTGGCTGCTGGTGGTTTCTGCGCTACCGTTTACCAGCTGAGTCAACGGTAGCATTTTTAGTTTGACGACTGCTGGAAACGTGGACATGCTGGCTGGCACTTGCGAGCATTCTCACCGAATCTAGTGTGGTAGAAACATAGTTTCGAACCGGCATCACTAGAAACTGAAACTTTGGCATGTTTTGATTGGCGTAACTCGTCCTGAAGCTTGTCGACTCTTGTAGTGAGCGCTCGTAGCGCCGATGTTACTTCAGAAATGCCGGTTTGCTTGCCGCTCAGGGCATCAACTTGGTGCTGTTGCTCTGTCAGTGCCGTCGACTCAACAAATGCAGAACCTGACTCGCTTCGAGCATTCTATCTGCAATCTCTGCCAATTTGTCAAGGTTGTTCTCGTCCCATACCGAAATGAGCGGTCGAATCGAGTTTGGAAGCTCGGCCAGAAACAACGATCGAATAACTGCCTCGCAGCCCGTGGTTGGTGCTAAGCGCCGCATGTGGTCAAGGATGTCCGACGGTTTCCTGCCAACAGTTTCGCCGCCACGCAAAAGTCTTTTCAGCTTTGAGTCTGACGATTCAGCGAATTTGTCGAGCACGCGCTGCTTTACAGTGGCATACTTGTTTGTAAGAGGTGGCGATGCTATCAGATCCTCCAATTTCGCAATTACATCCTCCTCCAAATTCACAGATATAATGTCGAATTTGCTATCGTCAGTGACATTATGCAGATGAAATAGGCGATCCAACTGAGAGAACCAAAGCTGAGGATTTATTTTGTTGAATTTCGGAATGCGTAGTTGCGCGCATTGCGATGGCAATCCAGCTGGTTGGCAAAGTAACTGCAGTTGCTCGAGTTGTTGTTTTACATCACGCAGTTGTTCTGCGAGATCTTGAACGCTGATGTATTATACTAAAGTTTATTGTGAAATTAACATGACTGGTGAATTCAAAAGCCTAAATTCAAGTGGCTTCGCCATTAAGTTGGCTGCGATCAATTACTGGGTTGCCCAACTGTCGTTTTGGGTGTTGCCAGCAAATGGGCAATAGGTGGCTGACAGAGTTGCCACAAAGGGGTCAAGATAGCGCCATCTATCGGTAGGCGGAAGTTACATTAGCAAGCATTTAGGCTGATGCACTTTTTTTTTTGTACGAGGTGAAACGAAGAGCAATAAAATAGCCAAAAAGAAGAAGCCAAGATTGAAAAAGAAAAAAAAACACAACTATTCATATACTCACATATGATTTACTTTGAAGTGCGCCGCAGATTGGTCCAGCCACCGTTGCACCGCAGTGCCGATCCCCAAAATTTCGGTAAATTAAGAAGTCTGCTATTTAAATTCCAATCCTTAATTTTTGTTTTCGTTTGATTGTTTTTTTGTTGTAGATTCGGCACTTAGTTCCAGACTAGATTGTACATTTATGTTATAATAGTTGTGTTCAGCGTGTTGTTTTTGGTTGAATTAACGCAGTCTCATTTAAAATACGCAGACGAAAACCATCGTAAGCTTTCCGCGTAAAATGGCGAACAGGTGGAACGACCACGACAGAAATCTGGCGCGAGACAGCCGGCTGATAGGCAACAACACGGATGACAGTTTTTTATTGTGGATAGGAAACTTTGGATGTGTATCTTATTGTAGTGTTTATATTAAGACATAATTGTGAACGTTTGTAACTTTGTCCCAGTGACTTGTTTATATAAGTCGATAACTACGGGGTGTTAAAGTCATCGTCGCCAATCACTTTTAAGCGACTCATAATGCACCTTTAAGATGACAATCTCTAGACTCAAATTTTTATATAAACAATCCAAGAATGCATGTAGGCCCAGAATGAAAGCCATGTTTGATGTTAAAATAACAAATTATATGTATTTTATATGTACTTAAATTTGCCATTAGCAAGTACTTGTTTGTAGTGTCGAGATCTGTAAAAGTTGTAAGCTTCATGCCAATCAGATTTTGATTGTGCACATTCAGCTTTTTTAGTTGAATTTTTTTTCACAGCTGGGCGAATGCAGACACACACACACATTTACGGAAAGATCTTTCAGCGTGGGATGTTGACTGTAAATCTGCATTACATTATTATATCATATCTACACACCCAAATAAAAGCATAACTATTATTTGGTGAATTATATTGCTCAGCTTTTGGAATCAGTTGCATCAGCTGACTGCACTGCTTGCTATCTGCAACTCCCACGACACACAAACTGCTTGAAGCTTTTAGCCTTCTGCTGATCGTTTCGATCATTTTGTTTGTGTGGTGAATACATATTTTAAACCTGGCTTCAATCCTTCTGAGTCATTGAAAAAAAAAAAAAAAATGTGGTCAAAAATAAATAATTACTTATATTAATTATATATTAGTTTTATGTAATGTATTTGTAAGTCAATTATTTATTTTTATTTGCTTTAGCTTATCTTACATTACTTGCGTAAATTTATTGTTTAGTATGTCCCTTTTAATTGTTTCTTTGTTTCCTTCTGTTTATAAATTAGGTAATATGTTCGCTTAATTTTTCTTTGTTTTTGAAACCTTGCATCGCTGAGCAGGAGTAGGTCGGCCTACCCACTCGTAGGGATCCTGACACTTTTTAAACTGGAAAGCAGGATCATGGTAGGGTGGGCAAGGACACACAACAAAATCAGTGTTGCCAGACGAGTGGGCTGATACCCTCTCCAACCTTGTTCTGTCTTTCTTACTTTCTCTTTCTTCTATGTTTATTGCACTATCTATTCCCATCCCCCCCTCAGTACGCGAAATATTCAATGTAATGTAAATTAAAACCGGAACAACGCTGTGCGATGGCATCTTTTTAAGTTACCCCTCATGTCGGTGAGCAAAGCCGTGGAAGCATGCGCGTACGCAATCGCATACAGCACTCCCATCAGCTCTTTGGAACGTTGTTTACTACAGTTATAATATTGATTAATATTATATTTGGCGCCCAATCGTGTGGCCTGTTTGGAAGCAATTTTCAACATGCTCTGAGAAAGAAAAATTCTCAAAAGTCAAGAACACCTTGTGACTGTTATCCCAAATCCCAGATCCTATATCCTTTATTTGTTCCATAATTTGTGCAATAAATAAATTAAACAGTTAAAAGCTAAACTCGTTGATTGTCGTGGCATAGTTCAGTATTGACACATGCGCGATTTAATACAGTCTGGTACTTAGTAACTGTCCATCTTATTTCAGAACATTACATTTAATTGTTCTGACCATTTTCATTCTTTGTTTTCTTTGTTAGCTTAAGCAGTTAGTTACAGCCTACAGGTCAGATCAATTGTTTGACTGGGTGTGGGTTAAACAGCTTGACAACATTCAATAAAATGGGGCAGTGGTCATATTGTTAAATTGCTAAATCGAGGTACGTTGCCAAGAGCTACTACACGCCGCTCAATGTATGTATGACTATCTGTTCCTGGTAACATTTATGTGTTTGTTTTTTTTCTAAAGTTTTCTAATAGGTTTGAGAGAAGAGTCTGTTGGCTAACTTACTTACAGGGCCAGCTGGAAACGCAGCAAGCCTCTGGAATAGCGGGAAATTATCAAGGTGGTCCCCAAAGGTTATAAGAGCCAATATTCCAGCCAGTTGGGAGCCAAGACTTAGCAACAACAAATTTGCAGCAGGTGTTAGTATCGTCTATAGCCACCGCATTAGCACAACATACCGAGCGACAGAAGCGATTGAAAGTGGATTTCAACGTATATCTGCTCAATCCTCCCCGGCCAATACGGGCGCAGCTCAATCTTCGCCAGTTAATAATGGCGCAGAGCCGCGTTATGCAATACCTCCTCCAATGGGTCCGCAGAATCAAAGTTTTGAGCAGCTATTTGGAATAGAAAATCGGCCAAATCCGTTGAACGGCGGAGCACCTGCAGCTAACCACCTTATGGTTCGCAGCAAAGTGAAGGACTTCGACCTGATAGGATTAGCAAAATTATTTAAAATTGGAAGCTGCGGTTTTCCGGGCATGCGTCTACGTCAATTGAAGATTTTATATATAGAGTCGAAGCGTGGACTAGACAGACACTGGATGGCGACTTTGATCTGCTTGTGCGTTATGACACTTTCCTGTTGGAATTGTGGCAAGATCGGCCATCGATATAAAGATTGCGTGTCGGAGAGAAAAGTTTTTTTTGGCTGTGGCAAGCGAGACACCTATCGGCCAAGCTGCGTAAAGTGCAACAACCAGTGTACTCAAACTGATTTCGAGGTCTACCAATACGGAGTAACTAAATGTTTAGACACTCCAGCGTTACCTGACTCGTTTAAACTACCAATACCAACAATTAATAGCAGTGTAGCACCCCATAAAAATAAACGGTCGCAGCAGTGTTGTAAGTTAAATAAAGCTGCTAAACGAGATATTCTGGCATTGGTAGTAAATAAAACTGGTGATCTACGACCATATGCCTAAGTCCAAGTATTCAACAAAACTGTTGCGGGATTAATGGACACTGGTGCCAGCATTACTTGTGTAGGTGGCAGCCTTGCACAAGAAATTGTAGCAACTAAGGCGATGTATAGACCACTTAAATTGTCTGTACACACAGCTGATGGGACCCAGCCGGCGATCATTGGGAAACTTTCAACTCCCGTAGAATTTCGTGGCATTATACAAGATCTGAACTTATACATTGTACCGTCTTTAGCACAGGATTTGTATTTAGGCATAGAATTTTGGAGAACATTTGATTTGCTACCAATGTTTCTGATGCATCAGTTGCAAACCAATAGTATTGCGGCAGTTCATTTTGATGACCCGCTTCGAATTTCATTAGCAATAGATTAACAAAAAGATCTATGAGCTGTAGTCCAACAGATCCCCTCTTTTGCCAAAAAGGGCTTAGGGAAGACACACTGGCTGACGCACGACATTAAGATAGTTGAATGTAAGCCCATAAAACAACGCCATTACTCGGTGTCTCTAGCTGTGGGGAGAATTATGTACGAAGAATTGGATCGAATGCTTGCGTTAGGTGTATAGTATTATTGGTCAAATCTGGTAAATGACGTTAAAGTCTATGTTAATGAGTGTAATAATTGCAAGTGTACGAAACACCCAAATCAGCCATTACGACCGCGGCTAAAACATAATCAGGAGGCTCAGAGAGCTTTTCAGCAACTGTATGTCGACTTTTTGGGCCCACGTAGCCGTTCGGGAAATGTGGGTATTTTTGTTGTGATGGACCGTCTATCATAATACGCCTTTTTGAAACCCGTAAAGAAATTTACCGCTGATGCCATTGTGCCATTTTTGGAAGAGAATATTTTTCACTGTTTTGGGGTCCCCGAGGTAATTTTGTCAGATAATGGAGTCCAATTTAAGTCACACAAGTTCAATGAGTTGTTGCAAAAATATGAAGTCCAACATAGGTACACTGGGATGTATGCGCCACAAGCTAATGCATCTGAGCGGGTAAATCGATCGGTGCTTGCCGCTATCAAAGCGTATATTAAGCCCGACCAGACTAACTGGGATGAACTACTTAGTCAAATATCTTGTGCGTTGCGATCAGGACAACAGATGATAAACAGTGGTAGGACCTATGATTTGCTGAGAAATCGTATGCAGTTGGATGATAGGACCACGAGTTTCAACCGAGAAGATTCGTTTGATGTTATTCGGCAAGTTGCAAAAGATGCCATAGCGCAACAGCAGGTACGAAATGACAAGTCGTATAACTTGCGTCGTTGTGAGGTAAGCTTTACGGTTGGTCAAGAAGTATACCGGCGAAATTTCCAACAAAGCAATTTTGTTAAAGGATTTAGTTCTAAACTAGCCCCAACATTTGTGAAAGCCAGGATTAAGAAAAAACTGGGTAGTACTAGTTAGTTGTATTTGAATATTATATTCAATTTGTTGTTGTCTAAACATAGCTATATACAAATAACAAAAGGGGTCAAGATAGCGCCATCTATCGGTAGGCGGAAGTTACATTAGCAAGCATTTAGGCTGATGCACTTTTTTTTTTGTACGAGGTGAAACGAAGAGCAATAAAATAGCCAAAAAGAAGAAGCCAAGATTGAAAAAGAAAAAAAAACACAATTTTTCATATACTCATATATGATTTACTTTGAAGTGCGCCGCAGATTGGTCCAGCCGCCGTTGCACTGCAGTGCCGATCCCCAAAATTTGGGTAAATTAAGAAGTCTGCTATATAAATTCCAATCCTTAATTTTTGTTTTCGTTCGATTGTTTTTTTGTTGTAGATTCGGCACTTAATTCCAGACTAGATTGTACATTTATGTTATAATAGTTGTGTTCAGCGTGTTGTTTTTGGTTGAATTAACGCAGTCTCATTTAAAATACGCAGACGAAAACGCAGACGAACAGGTGGAACGACCACGACAGAAATCTGGCGGGCGCGTGACAGCCGAGCAGACACTACACCCAGCTGATAGGCAACAACACGGATGACAGTTTTTTATTGTGGATAGGAAACTTTGGATGTGTATCTTATTGTAGTGTTTATATTAAGACGTAATTTTGTCCCGGTGACTTGTTAATGTAAGTCGATAACGACGGGGTGTTACGGTCATTGTCGCCAATCACTTTTAAGCGACTCATAATGCACCTTTAAGATGACCATCTCTAGACTCAAATTTGTATAAAAATAATCCAATAATGCATGTAGGCCCAGAATGAAAGCTATGTTTGATGTTAAAGTAACAAATTATATGTATTTTATATGTACTTAAATTTGCCATTAGCAAGTACTTGTTTGTAGTGTCGAGATCTGTAAAAGTTGTAAGCTTCATGCCAATCAGATTTTGATTGTGCACATTCAGCTTTTTTAGTTGATAGCATAACTATTATTTTGTGAATTATATTGCTCAGGTTTTGGAATCAGTTGCATCAGCTGACTGCACTGCTTGCTATTTGCAACTCCCACGACACACAAACTGCTTGAAGCTTTTAGCCTTCTGCTGATTGTTTCGATCATTTTGTTTGTGTGGTGAATACTTATTTTAAACCTGGCTTCAATCCTTCTGAGTCATTTAAAAAAAAAAAAATGTGGTCAAAAATAAATAATTATTTATATTAATTATATATTAGTTTTATATAATGTATTTGTAAGTCAATTATTTAAATTTTATTTGCTTTAGCCTCTCTTACATTACTTGCGTAAATGTATTGTTAAGTATGTCCCTTTTAATTGTTTCTTTGTTGCCTTCTGTTAATAATTTAGGTAATATGTTCGCTTAATTATACCCGCTACCCATAGGGTACAAGGGTATTATAACTTAGTGCCAACAGAAAATGTATGTAACAGGCAGAAGGAGGCATCTCCGACCCCATAAAGAATATATGTGCTTGATCAGCGTCAACAGCCGAGACGATATAGCCATGTCCGTCTGTCTGTTTGTCCGTCTGTCTGTCTGTATGAACACCTGGATCTCAGAGACTATAAGACATAGAGACACCAAATTTGGCACAAAACTTCCTGCATTCCCTACGCAGATCAAGTTTATTTCAAAAGTTGTATGCCACGCCCCCTTCGCCCACAATATGCATAAATCTAGAAAAAGTCAAGTTTTTTTTTATGTAAATCGCGTATATCTCCAAAAGTTCTTTGTGTAATGTTGTGTAATTTGGTAGCCCATCTGCGCTTGACACTCTTAATATACCCTGTAATTTTGGTAAAAATCGGATAAGTAGAACAAAAGTTATTCGTTAAATTATTTATCAAAATAGTTGTGCCCAATGCATATGGACGTTTTAAGTGTGTGAATGACCCGGAGATATCGAATTTGGTGACCGTATTCGTGTAGCTCTTACGCAGATCAAGTTTGTTTTAAATTTTTGCCACGCCCCTTTCTGCCCCCAATAACTGTAAAAGCCGTAATAATGGACCTAGAGAGCATTTTGGTATGCATAATAACAATGATAGTCTCAATGACTCCTGTGAATTTGGTTGAGATCGAATGAAAAACGAGGAAGTTATTAAAGAATCAATTTTATATTCAAAATTCACTTTGTTTGGTTGACAGTGTGACCATGTCGGTGTTGTGGATTTTTACCCGCTATTTTCAAATATATGCAAACAAAAGACAATTTTCAGTATATTTTTCGTATATTTTTTGTTAAAATATCATTTAAATTTTTTGTTTTCTCTTGAAATGGGCTGCGGGTATCATACGGTCGAGCACACTCGACTGTAGCTTTCTTACTTGTTTTTCTGTTTTTGAAACCATGCATCGCTGAGCAGGAGTAGGTCGGCCTACCCACTCGTAGGGATCCTGACACTTTTTAAACTGGAAAGCAGGATCATGGTAGGGTGGGCAAGGACACACAACAAAATCAGTGTTGCCAGACGAGTGGGCTGATACCCTCTCCAACCTTGTTCTGTCTTTCTTACTTTCTCTTTCTTCTATGTTTGTTGCACTATTCCCATCCCCCCCTCAGTACGCGAAATATTCAATGTAATATAAATTAAAAACGGAGCAACGCTGTGCGATGGCATCTTTTTAAGTTACCCCTCATGTCGGTGAGCAAAGCCGTGGAAGCAAGCGCGTTCGCAATCGCATACAGCACCCCCATCAGCTCTTTGAAACGTTTTTCACTACAACAAGTGGGTCTCATCGTTCATCCACCAACGTGACGACCATTGCCTCTAGTGCTACGGAACTTGGTCGTCACAATAACTATATCCAATGACTTAAAACCTCAGAGTTTGTTTTATTTTGTTTTAGCTTAGCTTAATCAAACATTATATTCATATTATTGGTAAATTAACTTAAATAATATATGTTTGGCATATTTGTCTAGGAACACTATTTATTTAAGCTTGATTTGTACATATTTCATCTGAATGGAAACCATTTACATTGTGGCGCAAAAGTCATCGTACAATGTTCTTTGGGACTTTTGTTTTTAAGACAGTTCCTTCGTAGGTAACAGTAATTGTAGCTTTAGTTTATGCCTCCAAACAAAACTATGAATGATTCTAAAAATAGCAAAATGATCCATTATATAGGACATATTAACAATATAGTTATTTTAAATTTGTTCAAGCATTATTTGTAATAAATTTTTCGCGACATAAAAAAAAGCGGCCTGGAGGAATAGTTACGCATCTCCTCCGCTTGTACATTCAGCTCAAGAGCATCAAAAACTATCAAGTTGTGTTTAGTTTTTTGTTAAAATTAAACATCATCTGACGAAATGCATAAACATTATTGCGAACGTCTTGTGTCCACATTTCCTTGAAAGCTAATTTAAGCGTATACGTCCCGATATATATAAATATATATAGTAATATATCCACCACCAGAATAATTTCTCGTACATGACAAACACTCATAATTATTCCCCTTCCAAATTCTTTCCCACAAATCGTATCACAAACATAAACATTTGTCGCAACGGCACCAACTGTCACAAACAAAAAGATCCTATTACATTGGCGATCGTGCCACTTCCAAAAAAATCCCAAGTCCATTAAAATTTTCCATTTGCAACTTGAGGACTCAGCATTACTGCACTAACACAAACACAAAACATCACACGTATGTTAGCCCTAAGTCGTAATAAGAACTTTCATGTTAGAGCTCAGCATATTGTGAGTTTAGTTTTTATAGACACTTTCCTCACTTAAGACGCGTAGCCCGCGAGCTTATAAATAAAAATAAAGTAGTCTATTAAGTAAAAAAAATAAATCCTTGTGTTTTATTTTTTTTACTGTTCGTACACCACGAATAACTAATTGGCGCAGCCGGTAGGATACGTCGTACTAGTTACTGAATCAACAAAGCTGTCGTGAACCGCTAGAAGGACTTTAACATTGTCCTGGGTGAACGCGTCCTAGTTGTGAACTATACAAAACGTATCCGCGAAAAACATCTACGTGCGTGAGTGCGTTATTAAAACGGTAATACAAAAAACCTTGTAAAAAATCCGTCATAATAAAAAACTCAAAAATGGCAACCGAACTAACAGAAGCACACTTAAACCAGTGTATAAATCAAATCAAACACGTGCCAGCGTTTGATAACGGAGCAGAAAATTTGTCGGCATTTATAAAGAGAATAGATTTTATTCTGTCTCTATACCCAACAACTGATGTACGCCAAAGCAGCGTAATCTTCGGTGCTATTGAACGACAACTGGATGGAGAAGCCTTGCGTACATCCCAGATTACGCAATCCAACAATTGGATGTCGCTGAGATCGTCCCTAATCGAGGAATTCAGGACACAGACACCTTATGAAGAGTTACTAAGAAGACTATACAACACCAACTGGAATGGAAGTCTACGTAAGTTCGTCGAAGAGCTCGAGAGGAAATCCTATATTGTTAGCAATAAGTTAGCACTAGACACTGACGGTAACACAGCAATAATATACAAAAATGCTCTAAAAATTACTACAAAAAATGTAATAACCAGAAAATTACCAGACAGGATATACATGACTTTAGCAAGGCATGATATAACTTCAATAAGCAAACTAAAAGCCGTTGCTCAAACAGAAGGTATTTATGAGTCTTATGAGACTCAGAATAACCATAAAAGTGAAAACAATAGTCGTAGGAATCAAAATAAATCTTACGCAAACTATTCAAACAATTCTCATTCAGATGAGTCGTCCAATTCAAAACCACAAAGCAATTACTCAAATTCAAATCAGAATAATCAAAATCTTCACCAAGAATTCAATAAAAAACTAAAAGAAACTCAATCCCAAAACCCTTATAACTATTCGAGGGACACCTCAACAAGCCGTGGGCCTAACCCACCGGTAAAAAGACAAAGGGAAAGCCAAAGTGGCCAGTTCAAAATGGAGCAAGGTGAAAATTTTCATCAAAGTGCCTCGGAACTAAATGCAGAGCAAACACACCATACATAAGAATCAAAATGAATGAAGTAAACCTAAAATGTATCATTGATACAGGTTCTTCAATAAACCTTTTAAAACAAAATATTTTCAGTTTTCCAATTCTTAAAAATCCAATCAATGTCCAAACAATTAATGGCACTACCGAATTATCAGAAAGTATACTTTTTGGTCCCAGCAGACTTTGCCCTACAAAACAAAAATTTTACATTCATAATTTCTCTGAAAATTATGATATGCTATTAGGAAGAGAATACTTAAAAGCCAGTAAATCCCAAATTGATTACGAAAATGGCACAGTTACATTAGGAGAATATAAATTTACATTTCAAAACAAAGAAGAAAATTCTGAAGAAGCTTACACAGAAGATTGTGCAAATCCACCCTTGACCGAAGATAGGCCATTCAACTTCGCAATCGAAGATGAATTAAAAGAGTGTAATGAGTTCAGACTTGAACATCTTAACAGAGAAGAGGTAGAAAAACTAAAAAAGGTTTTACATGAATTTCGCGATATTCAGTACCGGGAAGGTGAAAATTTGACTTTCACTAGTACGGTTAAGCATTCAATTCAAACGAAACACGAAGACCCATTATATAAAAGACCCTATAAATACCCACAGGCTTACGATCAAGAAGTCAATAAACAAATCAACGAAATGATAGAGCAGGGCATAATTAAAAAATCAAAATCCCCTTATTGTTCACCCATCTGGATTGTTCCAAAAAAAATGGACGCTTCAGGAAAACAAAAATTCCGGTTAGTCATTGACTACCGAAACCTCAATGAAATAACCATTGACGACAAATTCCCCATACCAAATATGGATGAGATCCTAGACAAGTAAGGCAAATGCCAATACTTCACTACGATCGATCTTGCAAAAGGTTTCCATCAAATCCAAATGGATCCCGATTCAATTGCAAAAACTGCCTTTTCAACCAAGCATGGTCACTACGAATTTACTCGTATGCCCTTTGGGCTTAAAAATGCTCCAGCGACTTTCCAGCGCTGTATGAATAACCTACTTGAAGATCTGATCTTCAAGGATCGTCTAGTTTACTTAGATGATATTATTATCTACTCCACTTCATTGGAAGAGCACATATCATCCATTTCGAAAGTCTTCTCAAAACTTCGGGAAGCAAATTTGAAATTACAATTAGACAAATGTGAATTCATGAAGAAGGAAACTGATTTCCTCGGGCATGTAATCACCACGCAAGGTATAAAACCAAATCCAAACAAAATTAAGGCAATTGTTGAATTCCCAATACCAAAGACACCAAAAGAAATCAAATCATTCCTAGGTTTATGCGGATTTTATCGCAAATTTATACCCAATTTCGCAAATATTGCAAAACCCATGACAACAAAGTTGAAGAAAAACGCCACCATAAACATAAAAGATCCCACTTATGTGTCAGCATTTGAAAAATTCAAAGTTTTAATAACGTCCGATCCGATACTAGTTTATCCAAATTTCGAGAAACCATTCTCATTGACTACAGATGCTAGCAACTTCGCTATAGGCGCCGTTCTATCACAGGAACACAAACCCATTTGCTATGCAAGTCGAACTTTAAACGAACACGAATCAAACTATTCAGCTATAGAGAAAGAACTATTAGCTATCGTGTGGGCAACCAAATATTTCCGTTCTTACCTATTCGGTAGAAAATTCCAGATCTTAAGCGATCACAAACCACTAGTTTGGCTCAGTAACATTAAAGAACCAAACATGAAATTACAAAGATGGAAAATCCGATTAAACGAATACGATTATCAAATCAAGTATTTACCAGGAAAAGAAAATAACGTAGCAGATGCACTTTCACGTATAAAAATAGAAGAGAATTTCTTAGGAGAAGATGCAATTAGCACTGGAGCAACTATACATAGTGCTCAAGAGGACAGTCAATATCACATACCAATAACCGAAAGACCTTTAAACTACTTTAACAGGCAAATAGAATTCATAAAAGGTGACGATAATAAAGTTGAAACAAACCACTATTTTCATAAACTTAACATAAAAATTTCTTATAAGGAAATGAATAATCAATATGCTAAAGATATGATAAAGGAATATCTTTGCTCGAAAAAGAGTATTGTCTATTTTCACAATGAAATAGATTTTCCAATTTTCCAAAGAACTTATTTAGAAATAATAAATCCAAGTAATATAACTAAAATAATGAAAACAAGCTTAAAATTAATTGATATGAAACTTATTAGATTTATATTAACAGAGTTAATATAACTTCCATACACCAGCCAAATTGTCCAGATAGTAAAAACACTTTGATTGCTATTTTAGTTAATTTTATTTTACGTCTGCACGCTCTCGCTGTCGTTAAAGGAGTAAGTAAGCGTACGCATATGCATACAAAAAGGAATACAAAAAGACGTTCAAAAAGCAGAGAGGGAGAGAACAAAGAGAGAGAGAACTTTGGCTCTCTCTGAGATCAACATTGTTCTTCCCTTTCCACACACACACTCAATGTGTATGTGTATCAGTGTGACTTTTGGTATTTTCCAACACGCCACCTCAAAAGTTACGCTGATACAAATTAAGGATTAACAAAAAAATACTAATTTTTAGACGAGTGCGTGCACATTCAAATTGTTGTTGTTTCTTTGCTTTTCTTTTCTTGTCTGGGGTCTCTTTCTTTTCTGATCCAGCATTTGCTGCAAAGAATTGGGGAAACCCAGTAAAACCCAATCAGATCAATCAAAAAACGTAAATTAACAAGATTCACTTATATATAAACAACAGTGGTTAGACTAGAAATTATTTTGGTTTGATTATTGTTAAATATATGTATATATATATGCCAAGAGATCCAGTTTGTCTTGGTTTTAAAAAAAATAACAAAATAACTCCATATAAAGGTTCAGGGTGCAGGTCCAGTTAGCCCCAGTTGGTTTCGCAGTGCAGTGAATCTAGCCGTTGGTAGCGGCTTCGTTAAAATATCAGCCAATTGGAAATCTGTGGAAATATACTTGACACAGATTAGTTTGTTTTCAATTTGTTCCCTGGTAAAATGATATTTAATATCTATGTGCTTAGTTCTCTTGTGGCAAGTAGGGTTATTGGCTATGCTAATACAACCTTGGTTGTCTTCAAAAATATCTATTTGGCCATTAAATTTTAATTTCATTTCATTTATTAATGACTTTAGCCATAATGCTTCTCTAACACCTTCAAATAAGGCCATATATTCGGCTTCAGTAGATGAAGCAGCAACTGATTTTTGTTTCATAGTATTCCAGGATATTGAACAATTTCCAAACATTTTAAATATATATCCTGTCGTACTTCTCCTATCAGTCTCGTTTCCAGCCCAATCTGAATCGACATATCCTATAAGGATATTATCCACTTTAGGATTCCTTTTGAACGATAACTTCAAGTCAACAGTTCCCTTTAGATATCTTAAAACTCGTTTAAGATATTGCCATAATTCTTTGTTATTATTATTAGTATACCGGCTTAAGATACTTATCGATGTACTCAAGTCCGGGCGTGTACACAACATTATGTACATTAAACAGCCAATTAAATTCCTACATGGTGCTTCACATGATTCTTCAGCTTGCAAGTCCTCATAATTTAGTTTGTTTGGAAGAGGGGTACTAATTGGATTACAATCTTGCATATTGAATTTCTTTAAAACATTTTTAATATATGCAGATTGACTGAGACAAATTTGATCATCTTTTCGATCAACTTTTATACCAAGGAAATGTCGTATTTCACATAAGTCAGTCATTCGAAATGTACTTGAAAGAAAAGTTTTAAATTTAGACATGCTTTCGGAATTACTGGTGGCAATTACCACATCGTCAACATATAATAGTAAATATATATTTTTACTTATATCTCCCTTATTTAAAATATATATACATCGGTCTACTTCTAGATTCTGAAATCCAAAATTTTTAAGTGCATTTTCAAAAACCTCAAACCAGCATCTCGCAGCTTGCTTAAGGCCATAAATAGCTTTATTTAGTTTGCATACTTTATTTCCATCATACTGGTTTAAACCTTTTGGAACCTTCATGTAAATTTCTTCCTTTAAAGTTCCATTTAAAAATGCTGTTTTTACATCCATATGATGGATCAGTAAATTATATTGATTAGAAAATGCTAAAAGAAATCTGAAACTAGAAATTCGTGCAACAGGTGCAAAAGTTTCATCATAATCCATCATATATTCTTGGGTGAAGCCCCTCGCTACTAGTCTTGCCTTATGTTTTAGTAAGTTACCATTTTCATCTTGCTTTAAACTAAAAACCCACTTGCAATCTACTATGTTTTTATCCATAGGCCTGTTCACTAAGCACCATGTTTTATTTACAAAATGCGAATTTAGTTCATCTTGAATGGCTTCCTCCCACAAGGCTCTGTCATCGCGAAGTTTAATTTCCTCATAAGTATTGGGAATATCACTTAAACATATTTGGGTATTCATAAGACATTTTTCTAAAAATCTATATGATAATTTTGGTTTATATTTATTTCTCTCACTGCGTCTGACTTGTTGATTTTCATTTTCTTGTACATTATCACCAGTTTCAACTTCTGGATCGGTATTCTCGAGACAAGTGGAATTTTCATTTGAGTTTTCACCAAACTTTGAATCCATTGATTCATTCATTTCCTGTGATGGAAAATCTAACTCTTCATTCTCTTCAATTGGAGAATCATGACTTCTGCTAACATCATTATGTTTTACTACAGAGTCATTTTCATTTAGAGTCATAGATTTTATGCCTTTTTCGTCCACCACTACATCTCTAGCTATCATGAATTTTCTTGATTCCTCATTCCACAATTTATAGCCATTTGGTTCATACCCGACGAGTATAGTCTTAATAGATTTCTCATCAAATTTTCGCTTACGCACTTTATTTAGTGCGTATACAGTCGATCCAAATACTTTCAAATATTTTAATATTGGCTTCTTTTTATGCCACATCTCATATGGTGTTTTTCTTATATTTTCCAAAGCTCTACTTGGGGACCTATTAACTAAATAAGTTGCTGTTAAAACAGCTTCACCCCAAAAACTTTTATTAAGTTTAGTACAGTTAATCATAGAGCGAGCTTTTTCGGTGATTGTTCTAATCATCCGTTCTGCAACACCATTTAATTGTGGGGTATGAGGAACCGTTAAATGATAGCTGATACCTTTTTCTACACAAAAATCACGCATTTCATTTGAGAGGTATTCCCTGCCATTATCAATATATAGATTTACCAATTTTAAGTTGAAATGAGCCTCACTTTTCGCCACAAAGTCTTTGAATACAAAAAACACGTCTGATTTATAAGTTATTAAGTATGTCACACAGTAATGTGTAAACTGATCAATAAATACTACATAGTAGTTTTTATTATCAATAGTTGAGGGCGTAATTGGACCACAAACGTCAGAATGAACTACGAACAATGGGCGGTCAATATTTTCTTCGTTTTTAAATTTCTCAAATTTTAGCCTAGATTGCTTTCCGTTAATACACGCCTCACATATTTCATTTTTGTTTAGCTGTACGTTTTTTATAAGTTCAACATCTTCAAACAAGCTATTTCGTTTAATTTCTAAGAATTTTCCTACACTAATATGTCCCAACCTTTCATGCCACAAGCGATACTCTGCATCATTTAAACTTTTGGATGTATATACTTTACTATTTAAATAAAATTTCACAATCGGTACATTGTACTTACAAAATCCTTCAAATGCCAAGATACCATCTTTGATTATTTTTATACCATCCGGATTAAATTGGACGGACATTCCAGCGTCTAGCATCTTCTTCACGGATAGCAAATTGTGCGGGATTTCCTTGCAATATAGCACATTTTTTAATGCAATGTTGTTTCCGGAATTGTTAAGACTAACTAGTCCTTTCGCAGTAGCATACACAAATTCTCCACGCTTTGCAATCTCAATCGCCACAATCGGATTTACATTCTCGTACTCAGAAAATAGAGTTATGTCGTTTACTATGTGATCTGACGCCCCTGAATCTAATATGAAATCTACGCCGTCTGTCTGTTCACTGGAATTAGCTAATTTCATCATAAAAGCAAAAGCACATTCCGGCTGCGCTGTTGCCATCTGAGTCTGTCTCTCTCTAACAGCTACGTTCGTCATGAATGCAAACGAGCGTTCTGGCTGCGTTGCTGTTGCCATCTGGGCTTGTGTCTCTCCGACATTACTCTGGACATGAATATTCTGGTTGCCCCCTGCCTGCCTTTTTAAGAAGAAACAGTCCTTTTTCATGTGGCCTAATTTGCCGCAATGAAAACACTTCAGCTTAGGGATTAACTTCTTCTGGAATTGTTTCTTCACAAATTTTGTTTTTTTGTTTTTGTATGTGCTATTCCTAGGCTCTCGATTGCCTATAGCCTGCAACACTTTTGCACTTGTGTCCTTGCTAACTCCTTTTAGTTTGATTTCATGATCAAGAAGCCGAGTCTTTACGAAAGCTAGTGTTAAACTGTGCTCAGAGAGAGTTTCTATCGCTGTTGTTACTCCATCATAGCTAGTTGGGAGTGTTAGAAGCAAATGAGACACTTTGTCCATTTCATCTATTTTGGCTCCCGCCGCAACTAACTCAGTAACCAAATCATCAAATAAACGAAAATGGTTGACTAGCGGAGAATCACCTTTCAATTTTAAAGCCAATAGTTGTTTGCGTAATGAAAGTTGAGATGCCAGGCTTTTACGCTCGTAAATATTATCTAAATTCTCAAAAATCTCCTTAGGCGAGTTCCCATTGTTAGCAAACACTAAAAAAGAGTCACTCAAATATTCAATTATAAGACTCTTTGCATTTCTCTCTGCTCGCTTCACTTCGTCACTTTTATCACCACTTGGTATCTCGTCAATTACTTTTAGTAAATCGTTTTCCTCTAACAAAGCCCTGACTCTAAATTTCCATATGGAATATTTTTCCCCGTTAAAAGGTGTTATATTTCTCTTTCCTTTTTCCATCATACGAGAATAACTGTTCTTCTGTTCGATTGTTATGCGATTCTTAGAATTTTTGTTGCTAGTCTGCACTCACACTGAAAGGAAAAAAATGTACGCCAACCTGGCGCGCCGTTATACATGTGTATATGTATGTATATGTACGTTGTTCACTTTTATTTTTTTTTTTTTTATATATGTATATCACTTTTATTATTCGTTAACAATCAAAGTATTCCACTATAGCACTTAGCTGCAAATTGTGACTGGGCCCATAACCTATGAAACTTATTAGATTTATATTAACAGAGTTAATATAACTTCCATACACCAGCCAAATTGTCCAGATAGTAAAAACACTTTGATTGCTATTTTAGTTAATTTTATTTTACGTCTGCACGCTCTCGCTGTCGTTAAAGGAGTAAGTAAGCGTACGCATATGCATACAAAAAGGAATACAAAAAGACGTTCAAAAAGCAGAGAGGGAGAGAACAAAGAGAGAGAGAACTTTGGCTCTCTCTGAGATCAACATTGTTCTTCCCTTTCCACACACACACTCAATGTGTATGTGTATCAGTGTGACTTTTGGTATTTTCCAACAATTGACTTACAAACTTTTGCAGAGTTTAAAGAATTAATTTTAAAAACACATAAAAAATGGTTACATCCAGGTATAGAAAAAACAATAAATTGGTTTAAGGAAAAATATTATTACCCTGATTACCAAAAACTAATACAAAATCTAATTAATGAATGTGAAATTTGCAACATAGCTAAAACCGAACATAGAGATACAAAACTCACGTTCGAGATAACACCCGAAGTACTTAATGTTAGGGATAAATATGTTATAGATTTTTATATGATAGATAAGAAACAATTTCTTTCTTGTATAGATGTTTATTCTAAATTCACAACATTAGTTGAAGTTCAAAGTAGAGATTGGTTAGAAGCTAAAAGAGCTTTACTAAAAGTTTTCAATGAAATGGGAAAACCCATAGAGATAAAAGCAGACAAAGATTCAGCATTCATCAGTGTGGCTTTGCAAATTTGGTTACAAGAAGAAGGCATAAAAATTAACATAACAACAAGTAAAACAGGAATATCAGATATAGAAAGGTTTCATAAAACTATAAATGAAAAGTTAAGAATAATAGGAAGTGACGATAATATAGAGAATAAAATAACAAAGTTTGAAACAATATTATATACTTATAATTATAAAACAAAACATAAGGCAACTAATAGAACTCCAGCAGATATTTTTATTTATGCAGGAACCCCTGAATATAACTCACAAGAGAATAAAGTAAATCAAATAAATAACCTCAATAAAAACAGAAGTGATTTTGAAGTAGATACACGATTTAGACAAGCTCCATTGGTTAAATCAAAAACAACAAATCCTTTCAAAAAGACAGGTAATATTAAAAAACTTGATGAAAAACATTACGAAGAAACTAATAGAGGTAGAAAAGTTACACACTATAGATCGAAGTTTAAAAAGAAAAAAATAATTAACAAAAGTAAATATGTTAATTTCAGCCCGAATGATGAAACATCTTAAATTGCTGATGTTACTCATATTGTCAACTATTTGTACAACTGTAAACACTCAACAAGTCGAAGTAAATCCCATTCAAAATGATCAAGGATTCATCCTATTTGAGTCAGGAACAATTAATTTACCATTATCCCTCGAACATCATTGCTTAACTATAAACGTAACACAAATAGAGAACTCTTTTGATTTATTATTAACTCAAAGCCATATCTTTAACAAGTACCCCCAAATAAAATATTTAATGAATAAATTAGAAAAGCAAATGGCAGGTATCAGAATAACAAGTCGTACTAAACGAGGTTTATTCGATTTCATAGGATCATCACTTAAATTCCTTTTTGGCACGTTAGATGAAGAAGATAAGAAACAATTTGAAACCAAATTAACATTATTGCCCATAATTCAATTCAGGCAAATAATCTTAATGATTTTATAAATACATTTAATCAAGGTATTAATATTATAAATAATCAAAGCAAAATTTTGGAAGAAGAAAAACAATTAAATTCATTAATTTTTAACATTGAACATTTTACCGAATATATAGAACACATCGAACTAAGCCTACAATTAACTCGCTTAGGAATATTTAATCCAAAATTACTTAAACACGATCAAATAGATCACATTAATCACGAAAAGTTGATGAATATTAAAACTTCTGCTTGGTTCAGTACACTTACAAATGAAATTTTCATCATGTCCCATATTCCATTGAGTAATCTTGAAACTAAAACTTTCCAAGTAATCCCTTACCCAGATAAGAATGGACAAATCATCAATGAAAGTGTTGAAGGAAAATTTTATTTACACAATAACTTTGTTTCGAATTCAATCTCTAAAAAGATCATAAATGACCAATGCATAACTAATATAATAAAGCATGAAATTCCAGTTTGCACCTTTAATAAATATCGTAAACAAGAATTTATACAAATAGTAGAACCAAACATCATAATAACCTGGAACTTAACCAGAACCAAACTAAATCAAAATTGTAATGATTTAGAAATATACATCGAAAAAGATAAAATAATAAAAATATTTAATTGTACCATTGAATTAAAAAATGTTAAAATTTCAAATAGAGCGCAACAATTTACAACTATTATGTTTACAGAATACAATGTAACTAAAATAGAACCACTATCACACATTGAAATAAAAGAAATGATTATGTATAACAATAGAGAAAACAATAATTATAAATATCCAATAATTATGATTGTATTAATTTTAATCCTCATTGTTATATACAACTTAGTGAATAAGAAAATTAAAACACTATTCAACATAATAACACAAAAATTTGTAAGAACACATGACACAGACATAAGTGCTAATGCTGAAACCGATAATATTGTAATTCCAGTCCCACTTATGTACCCCGAACTAAACGCTTGAGGACAAGCTAACCTCTATAGGTTGGGGGAGTAATATATCCACCACCAGAATAATTTCTCGTACATGACAAACACTCATAATTATTCCCCTTCCAAATTCTTTCCCACAAATCGTATCACAAACATAAACATTTGTCGCAACGGCACCAACTGTCACAAACAAAAAGATCCTATTACATTGGCGATCGTGCCACTTCCAAAAAAATCCCAAGTCCATTAAAATTTTCCATTTGCAACTTGAGGACTCAGCATTACTGCACTAACACAAACACAAAACATCACACGTATGTTAGCCCTAAGTCGTAATAAGAACTTTCATGTTAGAGCTCAGCATATTGTGAGTTTAGTTTTTAAAGACACTTTCCTCACTTAAGACGCGTAGCCCGCGAGCTTATAAATAAAAATAAAGTAGTCTATTAAGTAAAAAAAAATAAATCCTTGTGTTTTATTTTTTTTACTGTTCGTACACCACGAATAACTAATTATATATATATATAAATATTTCACGGTGAAATCAAAAGAATTAGTTCTAACTAAGAACCAAACTTGTATACCCTCTAACTATAGGGTAGCATGTTATTATAATTTAACTAGGAGACCCGCGCGCTTCGCTGCTTGTAAACGTTGTTTTGCATGTATATTAATTATAGAAAACATTTTTTTAGTTCAATGAAAATAATTATTATTTAGTATAAGTGTGCGGGGATGTACTTACAATCAAAGGCATTGAAAATAACAAAAGTATAGTTAATTTAAGTAAATAAATTAATCTTTATTAACTTTACGAATATATTTGAAATTACAACAATTCTTGATTAATTATGCCAGTTAAAAAACAAGTAAGAAAGCTACAGTCGAGAGTGCTCGACCGTATGATACCCGCAACCCATTTCGAGAGAAAACAAAAAACATAAATGATATTTTAACAAAAAATATACCAAATATACTAAAACTTGTTTTTTTGTATATATTTGAAAATAGCGGGTAAAAATCCACAACACCGTTATGGTCACACTGTTAACTAAACAAACAAAGCGCGAGCATCTGCAAGTGAATTTTGCATATAAAATTGATTCTTTAATAATTTCCTTGTTTTTCATTCGATCTCAACCAAATTCACAGAAATCATTGAGAATATAATTATTATTATGCACACCAAAATTCAATGCTCCAGGTCTTTTATTACGGATTTTACAGGCTTTTGGGGGCGGAAAGGGGCGTGGCATCCAACTTTTGAAATAAACTTGATCTGCGTAGGATCTATAAGAGCAATGTCCACAAATTTTGTAGCTCTAGCTTTTATAGTCTCTGAGATCTAGGTGTTCATACAGACGGACAGACGGACAGACGGACATGGCTATATCGTCTCGGCTGTTGACGCTGATCAAGAATATATATACTTTATGGGGTCGGAGATGCCTCCTTCTGCCTGTTACATACATTTTCTGTTGGCACTAAGTTATAATACCCTTCTACCCTATGGGTAGCGGTTATAAAAAGATAATGTTTGGCCTTGTTTCGCCACAAAGCAATGAATACAATGGCTCATGTTGCGGAGTCAACAATGGCAATTTCACTTTACCATTAAAGCAGCATAATCCAGCCGTTTCTCCGGAAAACTTTAATGCACCACAATACTCGCATACAACGTCCATTTGGCCAATGCAAACGCTAGGATGCAAGCTGTAATCAGTGCAGCAATCGTATCGAAATGCTGCTCGATTCAAATCAGCACTTGATAAATATCGTGTTCTGCGTCGCCAATTATCTATTTGTTGACCTCCGTTGTTCGCTCGACGATTCCGCATTGCCAACCGAGCTGTTTCACGGGCGGTTTTACTTTGCTCTCGTGATTAAGAAGCACGAAGTCGAGCCAAACTATCGCGGCGCTGTTTACGTGCAATTTCTTGTTCTTCATTTGCAGTATTTCGTATTCTTCTTGCATTACGGCTTTGTCGGGAAATATTCGATCGTCTTGCTTGCGGCATTATTAATTAAACTTCACTTCACTTCAATTCACCTAAAAATTTATTTCAAAACTCAAATTTTCAACCATACCGAGTTTTATAGTTCACTTCACTGTTTATACGAATGGGCAATGGCACTATCATTACATTATAATTGTGAATTATTTATTTAATAGAAATAGTTTGAATATTGATTTCTTACAAATATCAAATTGTCATCTATACGTCATTACATAGCTGTCATTATACGTCAATTAAATAGCTGTCATTTGCATTTTGTTATTCCAAGTCTGATTCTTTTTTGTTATAGCAAATATCCATATTCAGGCCACATCAATAACAATAAAATTGGATAATGGCAACCAACTAACTCTGGCCGCAGTATACTGCCCCCTCGTTTCACTTTAACTGAAGCTGAGCTTATGCAGTTCTTTAACTCATTAGGCGAGCACTTCAAAGCAACAGGATACTACAATATCAAGCACACATACTGGGGATCTCACCTTGTGACTCCTAATGGAAAGCGGCTTTATAATGCAATTATAAAAGCCAGCAACAAGCTTGACCACGTTTCCGTGATGCACCAACATATTTTCCAACAGGCCCAAAAATACTGCCCGATTCCATTAACTTGGCAATTAATAAAAACATTCCAAGAAACCTGATTAGCGCCGTAAGTCTTTCGGATCTTTCATCTAATCAATCGCCTGTTCTAGATTAATCAGAATGACTTACCGCTTCAACGTGAGCCAAAGGAATTTCTCTCAAACGAAATCGCTCATATCATAAAAAATCAAATGGATCCGAAAAAATCACCAGGCTCCGACCAAATAACGCCAAAAATGATTATCCACATAATGATACCGAAACCCGGAAAAGGTCACACATTTGCCTCTTCGTACAGACCCATAAAAAGCTTATCCAAACTCTTTGAAAAGTGCGTGCTGACTGGGATAAACTCATTTCTAAGAATCCATTAAAAAATCCCATAGCACCAATTTGGGTTTCGTGAAAAACACGGAACTATCGAGCAAGTCAATCGCATAACTTCTGAAATACGAAGCGCATTCGAAAATCGAGAATATTGCTCTGCAATATTTTAAGATGTAGGTTGGAAGGTCTAATGCATAAGATCATAGCAACGCTTCCTAATAATACACACAAACTATAAGAATCTTACCTATACGACAGGAAATTCGCAATGAGATGCATCTCTGCTATGTCTTAAATCAAAAACAACAAATCCTTTCAAAAAGACAGGTAATATTAAAAAACTTGATGAAAAACATTACGAAGAAACTAATAGAGGTAGAAAAGTTACACACTATAGATCGAAGTTTAAAAAGAAAAAAATAATTAACAAAAGTAAATATGTTAATTCCAGCCCGAATGATGAAACATCTTAAATTGCTGATGTTACTCATATTGTCAACTATTTGTACAACTGTAAACACTCAACAAGTCGAAGTAAATCCCATTCAAAATGATCAAGGATTCATCCTATTTGAGTCAGGAACAATTAATTTACCAATATCCTTCGAACATCATTGCTTAACTATAAACGTAACACAAATAGAGAACTCTTTTGATTTATTATTAACTCAAAGCCATATCTTTAACAAGTACCCCCAAATAAAATATTTAATGAATAAATTTAGGTTTATTCGATTTCATAGGATCATCACTTAAATTCCTTTTTGGCACGTTAGATGAAGAAGATAAGAAACAATTTGAAAACCAAATTAACATTATTGCCCATAATTCAATTCAGGCAAATAATCTTAATGATTTTATAAATACATTTAATCAAGGTATTAATATTATAAATAATCAAAGCAAAATTTTGGAAGAAAAACAATTAAATTCATTAATGTTTAACATTGAACATTTTACCGAATATATAGAACACATCGAACTAAGCCTACAATTAACTCGCTTAGGAATATTTAATCCAAAATTACTTAAACACGATCAAATAGATCACATTAATCACGAAAAGTTGATGAATATTAAAACTTCTGCTTGGTTCAGTACACTTACAAATGAAATTTTCATCATGTCGCATATTCCATTGAGTAATCTTGAAACTAAAACTTTCCAAGTAATCCCTTACCCAGATAAGAATGGACAAATCATCAATGAAAGTGTTGAAGGAAAATTTTATTTACACAATAACTTTGTTTCGAATTCAATCTCTAAAAAGATCATAAATGACCAATGCATAACTAATATAATAAAACATGAAATTCCAGTTTGCACCTTTAATAAATATCGTAAACAAGAATTTATACAAATAGTAGAACCAAACATCATAATAACCTGGAACTTAACCAGAACCAAACTAAATCAAAATTGTAATGATTTAGAAATATACATCGAAAAAGATAAAATAATAAAAATATTTAATTGTACCATTGAATTAAAAAATGTTAAAATTTCAAATAGAGCGCAACAATTTACAACTATTATGTTTACAGAATACAATGTAACTAAAATAGAACCACTATCACACATTGAAATAAAAGAAATGATTATGTATAACAATAGAGAAAACAATAATTATAAATATCCAATAATTATGATTGTATTAATTTTAATCCTCATTGTTATATACAACTTAGTGAATAAGAAAATTAAAACACTATTCAACATAATAACACAAAAATTTGTAAGAACACATGACACAGACATAAGTGCTAATGCTGAAACCGATAATATTGTAATTCCAGTCCCACTTATGTACCCCGAACTAAACGCTTGAGGACAAGCTAACCTCTATAGGTTGGGGGAGTAATATATCCACCACCAGAATAATTTCTCGTACATGACAAACACTCATAATTATTCCCCTTCCAAATTCTTTCCCACAAATCGTATCACAAACATAAACATTTGTCGCAACGGCACCAACTGTCACAAACAAAAAGATCCTATTACATTGGCGATCGTGCCACTTCCAAAAAAATCCCAAGTCCATTAAAATTTTCCATTTGCAACTTGAGGACTCAGCATTACTGCACTAACACAAACACAAAACATCACACGTATGTTAGCCCTAAGTCGTAATAAGAACTTTCATGTTAGAGCTCAGCATATTGTGAGTTTAGTTTTTAAAGACACTTTCCTCACTTAAGACGCGTAGCCCGCGAGCTTATAAATAAAAATAAAGTAGTCTATTAAGTAAAAAAAAATAAATCCTTGTGTTTTATTTTTTTTACTGTTCGTACACCACGAATAACTAATTATATATATATATAAATATTTCACGGTGAAATCAAAAGAATTAGTTCTAACTAAGAACCAAACTTGTATACCCTCTAACTATAGGGTAGCATGTTATTATAATTTAACTAGGAGACCCGCGCGCTTCGCTGCTTGTAAACGTTGTTTTGCATGTATATTAATTATAGAAAACATTTTTTTAGTTCAATGAAAATAATTATTATTTAGTATAAGTGTGCGGGGATGTACTTACAATCAAAGGCATTGAAAATAACAAAAGTATAGTTAATTTAAGTAAATAAATTAATCTTTATTAACTTTACGAATATATTTGAAATTACAACAATTCTTGATTAATTATGCCAGTTAAAAAACAAGTAAGAAAGCTACAGTCGAGAGTGCTCGACCGTATGATACCCGCAACCCATTTCGAGAGAAAACAAAAAACATAAATGATATTTTAACAAAAAATATACCAAATATACTAAAACTTGTTTTTTTGTATATATTTGAAAATAGCGGGTAAAAATCCACAACACCGTTATGGTCACACTGTTAACTAAACAAACAAAGCGCGAGCATCTGCAAGTGAATTTTGCATATAAAATTGATTCTTTAATAATTTCCTTGTTTTTCATTCGATCTCAACCAAATTCACAGAAATCATTGAGAATATAATTATTATTATGTACACCAAAATTCAATGCTCCAGGTCTTTTATTACGGCTTTTACAGGCTTTTGGGGGCGGAAAGGGGCGTGGCATCCAACTTTTGAAATAAACTTGATCTGCGTAGGATCTATAAGAGCAATGTCCACAAATTTTGTAGCTCTAGCTCCTATAGTCTCTGAGATCCAGGTGTTCACACAGACGGACAGACGGACATGGCTATATCGTCTCGGCTGTTGACGCTGATCAAGAATATATATACTTTATGGGGTCGGAGATGCCTCCTTCTGCCTGTTACATACATTTTCTGTTGGCACTAAGTTATAATACCCTTCTACCCTATGGGTAGCGGGTATAAAAAGATAATGTTTGGCCTTGTTTGCCACAAAGCAATGAATACAATGGCTCATGTTGCGGAGTCAACAATGGCAATTTCACTTTACCATTAAAGCAGCATAATCCAGCCGTTTCTCCGGAAAACTTTAATGCACCACAATACTCGCATACAACGTCCATTTGGCCAATGCAAACGCTAGGATGCAAGCTGTAATCAGTGCAGCAATCGTATCGAAATGCTGCTCGATTCAAATCAGCACTTGATAAATATCGTGTTCTGCGTCGCCAATTATCTATTTGTTGACCTCCGTTGTTCGCTCGACGATTCCGCATTGCCAACCGAGCTGTTTCACGGGCGGTTTTACTTTGCTCTCGTGATTAAGAAGCACGAAGTTGAGCCAAACTATCGCGGCGCTGTTTACGTGCAATTTCTTGTTCTTCATTTGCAGTATTTCGTATTCTTCTTGCATTACGGCTTTGTCGGGAAATATTCGATCGTCTTGCTTGCGGCATTATTAATTAAACTTCACTTCACTTCAATTCACCTAAAAATTTATTTCAAAACTCAAATTTTCAACCATACCGAGTTTTATAGTTCACTTCACTGTTTATACGAATGGGCAATGGCACTATCATTACATTATAATTGTGAATTATTTATTTAATAGAAATAGTTTGAATATTGATTTCTTACAAATATCAAATTGTCATCTATACGTCATTACATAGCTGTCATTATACGTCAATTAAATAGCTGTCATTTGCATTTTGTTATTCCAAGTCTGATTCTTTTTTGTTATAGCAAATATCCATATTCAGGCCACATCAATAACAATAAAATTGGATAATGGCAACCAACTAACTCTGGCCGCAGTATACTGCCCCCTCGTTTCACTTTAACTGAAGCTGAGCTTATGCAGTTCTTTAACTCATTAGGCGAGCACTTCAAAGCAACAGGATACTACAATATCAAGCACACATACTGGGGATCTCACCTTGTGACTCCTAATGGAAAGCGGCTTTATAATGCAATTATAAAAGCCAGCAACAAGCTTGACCACGTTTCCGTGATGCACCAACATATTTTCCAACAGGCCCAAAAATACTGCCCGATTCCATTGACTTGGCAATTAATAAAAACATTCCAAGAAACCTGATTAGCGCCGTAAGTCTTTCGGATCTTTCATCTAATCAATCGCCTGTTCTAGATTAATCAGAATGACTTACCGCTTCAACGTGAGCCAAAGGAATTTCTCTCAAACGAAATCGCTCATATCATAAAAAATCAAATGGATCCGAAAAAATCACCAGGCTCCGACCAAATAACGCCAAAAATGATTATCCACATAATGATACCGAAACCCGGAAAAGGTCACACATTTGCCTCTTCGTACAGACCCATAAAAAGCTTATCCAAACTCTTTGAAAAGTGCGTGCTGACTGGGATAAACTCATTTCTAAGAATCCATTAAAAAATCCCATAGCACCAATTTGGGTTTCGTGAAAAACACGGAACTATCGAGCAAGTCAATCGCATAACTTCTGAAATACGAAGCGCATTCGAAAATCGAGAATATTGCTCTGCAATATTTTAAGATGTAGGTTGGAAGGTCTAATGCATAAGATCATAGCAACGCTTCCTAATAATACACACAAACTATAAGAATCTTACCTATACGACAGGAAATTCGCAATGAGATGCATCTCTGCTATGTCTGACGATTACACGATTAGAGCTGGAGCGTACTGGGGCCAACGCTTTACGTTCTCTACACAGCAGACATCTCAACAAGAAGACGACTAATAACATCTACCTTTGCCCTACATCTACCTACCTACATCGAAAACTATGTCAACACAGTGCAGTCACCGCTGCTCGCATTTCAACTGCTCAAACAGCACAACCGCCTTACATGCAAAAGAAGACAAATCAACAAATCGAGCAGTTTGTACTCGAAAAACGAAGCCTACGACGGAAATAGCAGTCTCATAGGTCGCCACATGCACGACAAAGGTTAAAAGACGCCTCCCGCAAACTCACCAAAGCGTTAAAGCAACAAGAAGGAAATACCCAACGCCGCTATTGTTGGACGTTGACATACATTGCTTGTTACGCGCGGGTCCCAATAAACCCTTCTCCCGCCCAACCGACACGATTCGCGCTCGGACAGAATAGATTCGGGCATGCAAAAAAAAAACGCGGATAGCATAAAATAGAAAAGCAGGATCGGGTGGAATGAAAAATTTTTTATTTATTACTATAAGCTAAATTCAATCTAATTATTAGCTAAGTAGGTTAGTAGTAAAGTTTTAATATTAAAAGCAGTATTAGCGCTAGAAAATACATAATAAAATCTTTTATAGTTATAACATAAAACTCTAAAGGGGTCATGCAATGCAAAATTAGATCTACTTAGGGGGAGAGCAAGCGGAATGTAATCTCACTTCAGCATTCCATTTCAAGCCACGAAAAGCATATAAGAGGAATTGTTTTTGAAGAGATTCAATGCGCACGAGCCATATTCCAGAATCGGACGAACAAGTGAAGTGTGAAGGGTCTTAGTAATATAAAGGTCATCAAATTCCTTTGACCACCTCTTAATGAAACCGCGAGCAGACATAGCTTTATTGACCGTTCTAGAAATGTGGTCAGAAAATTTAAGTTTATGATCTAAGAGAATACCCAGATCATCAACAGCAGTAATTCTTTATAGACCGTTACCGTTCAGTAAGTAAGAGGCCAAATGTGGATTAATTCTATAGAAGGACATCACAACACATTTAGAACAGTTTAAATTTAACAAGTTCACTTTGCACTATGACTGAAAAGAGTCAAGATCTCTCTGCAACTTGATATGGCATGGCCAATCCCTGTACTGCAGGCATATTTTAACATCATCTGCATACATTAGTACACATGATTGCGTCAAAACAGTAGGTAGATCATTTATGAACAATGTAAAAAGTAAGGGACCGAGATGGCTACCCAGGGGAACTCCTGAGGAATGTATTAGAAATAAAATTATTAAAAGAAACTTTTTGCGTTCTTTGGCTTAGATAGCTTGACATCCAGAAAAACTGTTGCCGTATGCAGACGTGTATTACTGAGCTCCGGGAAACAAAATAAATTACACAAGTTTAAAGCGTAGTGAGAGACGTATTAATAAGTGTACAACGCGAAAAGAAACTTAGTGCGATGAAGTCGCACAAAATATCTAATTATTTGATTATTTATCAATTGATTAATTAATATTTAATTATATCCAATAAAACTAAACCGCGGTTAAGAAGATGAGTCAAAGCGACATTCGTAAATGCAGAGTGAGCAAGACGAGCGCCGGCTCTGCAACGAAACAACGCGTACTTCTCTTTTGTAGCCGAACCAACCCAAAATTCATGCTCTCCGGCATTACCATCTCAGATTGCAGAGGGTACTGCTAAACAAACAAGTAGTGAACTGAGAGACCTGCTCCTACCTACGGAGACTACCACAACAGTCTCTCTGACTACAGCAACTGCAACAACAACATCAACTGTAACGGTGTCGGCTGCCCGCTCGATCCCATCGTCATCAACAAATGCTCTTTTTGTGTCACCGATGACAACAACAAAAGCGCTTTACGAATCATTGATCAAAACAAACCAAACTAAAACAAATACTACGACTGCTGCGTTGCCAATAAAACCAAAAGCAAAAACGTAACTGACCCGCTTGTTCAGACTGGAATGGATCGTTACATACAATTAAACTCGAATGTAAAAATTATCCGTAGCAGTTCCAGAGCATCTTCAAGCAAAAATCTCAACAACACCAATAGGTTTGAAATTTTAGCAGAACTTTCGGGCGAACCCGAGGTAGATGTCAAAAAGAAGCCAAAGCCACCACCAATATACATACGGGAAAAAAGCTCCAATGCTCTTGTAAACAAAATTGTAGAGCTTATTGGAAAGGACAATTTCATATATTTCCCCTTGTACGGGGTAAAATCCATGAAACAACATTTTAAACAAGGAAGGGAAGCCCCAAATGCTTTTCAAGGTAGAACTTGAACCAGACAACACTTCTCTTAAGAAAAACGAAGTGCACCCTATATACAAACTTCAGTTTCTACTACATCGTAGAATCACTGTAGAAGAACCACACAAACGCAAAGGACCAGTACAATGTATGAATTGTCAAGAATATGGCCATACACGGTCATACTGCACACTGCGACCAGTGTGTGTAGTTTGTGGGGAGCTTCACGACTCCGCACACTGTCCGTCGAACAAAGGCGATTCTACGACCAAAAGGTGTGGTAACTGCGGTGGTATATATAAGGATTTAAAAAGTAGAATCCATCAGCGAATCCCCGCTCTGTAAATGCACGGGTTACACCATCTAAATCAAACCCAGACGTCTTCTTTTCGAACGCAGCTAGACCGTCGAGTCCTCCATAAGGAAAAATGTGACATTTGCCAGTGTTTTAAAATCAGGATTGGAACTTCCTTCCTCAAATACATCGCACTTTAAACTACCTCAACCAGAGCCAAACACAACTAAACATTATCAGCCTATGGAGCAGCCACAAAACAACTTTGAGGCCATGTTCTCTAACCTACAGCAAAGCTTAATGGAGTTCATGTCTTTCATGCGGACTACTATGCAAGATCTAATGCGTAATCAAAACATATTGATACAAATGTTGGAATCACAACAATTGAAATAATCAATGACCTCCCTACGTATATCCATGTGGAATGCTAATGGCGTCTCACAGCATAAACTTGAGTTATCTCAATTCTTGCTTGACAAACATATCGACGTAATGTTGCTCTCAGAAACACATCTTAAAAAATAAATATAACTTTAATTTAAGAGGCTACTCTTTCTATGCAACTAACCATCCCGATGGTAAAGTACACGGTGGGACAGGTATCTTGATTAGAAACCGAATTAAGCACCACCGCTACAAGCAACTACCTATATTCAAGCAACATCAATAAGAATAAAACTGGATAGTGGTTACCAACTTACTCTAGCCGCAGTATACTGCCCTCCTCGTTTCACTGTAACTGAAGCTGAGTTTATGCAGTCCTTTAACTCATTAGGCACTTCATAGCAGCAGGAGACTATAATGCCAAGCACACACACTGGGGATCTCGCCTCGTAAATCCTAAAGGTAAGCAGCTCTACAATGCAATTATAAAAGCCAGCAACAAGCTTGACCACGTTTCCCCTGGCAAATGATATGTATGATACCCGCAACACATTTCGAGAGAAAACAAAAAGCTTAAATGTTATTTCAACAAAAAATATACCAATATACTGAAATTTGCTTTTTTTGTATATACATATTTTTAAAAAATCCATTAAATACCGACATGGTCACACTGTCAACTAAACAAACAAAGCGCGAGCAGCTGCAAGTAAATTTTACATATAAAATTGATTCATTAATAACTTCCTTGTTTTTAATTCGATCTCAACCAAATTCACAGGAATCATTGAGAATATAATTGTTATTATGCATACCAATTCAGTGCTCTAGGTCTATTATTACGGCTTTTCCAGTTTTTGGGGGCCGAAAGGGGCGTGGCAAAAATCTAAAACAAACTTGATCTGCGTAAGAGCTACACGAATACTGCCACCAAGTTTGATATCTCTAGGTCATTCACACACTTAAAACGTCCATATGCATTGGGCACTACAATTTTGATAAATAATTTAACGAATAACTTTTGTTCTACTTATCCGATTCTTACCAACATTACAGTGTATATTAAGAGTGTCAAGCGCAGATGGGCTACCAAATAACACATCATTACACAAAGAACTTTTGGAGTTATACGCAAATTAAAAAAAACTTGACTTTTTCTAGATTTATGCATATTGTGGGCGAAGGGGGCGTGGCATCCAACTTTTGAATTAAACTTGGTGTCTCTATGTCTTATAGTCTCTGAGATCTAGGTGTTCATACGGACAGACAGACGGACAGACTAACAGACGGACAGACGGACATGGCTATATCGTCTCGGCTGTTGACACTGATCAAGAATATATATACTTTGTGGGGTCGGAGATGGCTCCTTCTGCCTGTTACATTCATTTTGTGTTGGCACTAAGTTATAATACCCTTGTACCCTATGGGTAGCGGGTATAAAAACATTCCAAGGAACCTGATTAGCGCCGAAAGTCTTTCGGATCTTTCATCTGATCACTCGCCTGTTCTTATTAATCTAATCCGTCATCCAATAAATGTAGATTAACCGACTGGGTTGACTTCACACAAAACCAATTGGATCTCTTATACGAAATATCTAAGCTCGCACTTAACCTTGAAGCCGACATCGACAACTTTGTCAACACACTGGAGTCCGCCTTTGTCACCGCTGCTCGCATTTCAACTCCTCAAACTGCATAAAAACCCTACATACAAAAGAAGACAAATCAACAAATCGAGCAGCTCATAATCGAAAAGCGACGCCTACGACGAGAATGGCAGTCTCATAGGTCGCCATATGCACGACAAACTTTAAAAGACGCCTCCCGCAAGTTCACCAGAGCGTTAAAGCAACAACAAGCAAATACCCAACGCCGCTATATAGGGCAATTATCAACATCTTCCAAAAAGCACTCTCTATGGAGAGCCCACCCAACCCTACGCTCCCCGACAGAAACTGTGGCGAATATAACAAACACAGTGGGCGGCTGGGCCCACAGTGATGAAGACAGAGCCACAACATTTGCACAGCACCTTGAAAATGTGTTCCATCTAAATCCTGCCACAAACGCATTTACACTACCGCCTGTAACAAATGACTTACCGCTTCAACGTGAGCCAATGGAATTTCAAACAAACAAAATCGCTCATATCATAAAAAACCAACTGGATCCGAAAAAATAACCAGGCTACGACTTTCCAGAGAGATGGAAAAAATCAATCATAATAATGATTCCGAAACCTGGCAAATATCACACAATTCCCTCTTCGTACAGACCAATAAGCTTATTATCATGCTTATCCAAACTCTTTGAAAAGTGTGTGCTGAATCGGAAGAATCCATAATAAAATCCCATCACACCAATTTGGATTTCGTGAAAAACACGGAACTATCGAGCAGGTCAATCGCATAACCTCTGAAATACGAAGAACATTCGAGAATCGAGAATATTGCACTGAAATATTTTTAGATGTAGCCCAAGCATTCGATAGAGTTTGGTTAGAAGGTCTGATGCATAAGATCAGAGCAACGCTTCCTAATAATACACACAAACTATTAGAATCTTACCTATATGACAGGAAATTCGCAGTGAAATGCAATTCTGCTATGTCTGATGATTACACCTCTAGAGCTGGAGTCCCCCAAGGCAGCGTACTGAGCCCAACGCTATACGTTCTATACACAGCAGACATACCAACAAACAGACGATTAATAACATCTACCTTTGCCGACGATACAGCTATTCTCAGCCGTTCCAAATGTCCTATCCAAGCATCAGCGCAAGAAAGAATAAGAAATAAACTTACACCATAAAAATTTACTTTTATAGATAGAAACTCTATATTATTAGGATTATTATAATGTAATGGCTCCGATGAGAGGTTGGAGTCTACTGCAAATAGAATACCACCCCCTCTTCGGAAAGAATGATCTTGCTGTAAATAGTGTACTTTGACGGAGTTCGGAATCAGAAATATCCGAACTTAACCAGGTCTCCGAAAACACAACTACATCAGAAGAAAAACTGAATCTGTCGACGTATAGCTTACTTATTTTACTACTCAAACCACGCACATTTTGATAGATTATAGGAAATTATGAAATTAGTTTTTTGAAGATGAAGAAGAAGAAGAAGTTTGAGATTGAGACTGTACAGGTTCATTTGGTAAAAGCCCAATCGAAGTCCGATTTAACTTTGGCTTTGAACTCTTTTACCACCAAATACTCTGGCCAAAAAGTTGTCGAGCATTTAGTTTCAAAAAGTGAAGGTGCGACATTAATCTTGAAAGATGCAATTTGTCTATCATAAGCAAATTTAAATTTTTCCACTTTTGGATTGGCATTTTTACTTTTGGCTATAATGAAAGCCTTTACGTCATCTGACGTGAGATCAGGGGCAAACCTTGGTGGAACCCCCACAAATGGTTTAAGAGCCAAATGAGTAATATTTGGTGTATTATCTTTGAGACCTAATAAAGTCGGTGATCCGATAGTAAGAACAGTTGGAGGAGGTGCGGAAGAAATTGTTTTATTCGGATTCGTCTTGCCTCTACTTCGAGTGACAAACGTGTACAATTCAGACACAGCTTCGGCGTTAACTAATATCGGTGGAGCAGGCTCCCTAATGGGAATGTTTTCCGCAGCGGTTGTTGCCACTGGGGTAGCAAACGAGATTAACTGCGGAACCAACGGAGTAGTGGATGGATCAGTCAATGGTGGAGGTACAAATTTGGATAACTGTTAAGTCACAAGTAGATGATTTCTTCCGCTCAAACTATTGAACTGAGAATTCTAAGCACTAAACTGATCGTTTAACTTATGAAAGTCACCAATCAGATTAGTAAAATCAACTCTTGTCTGTCTTATAAGCATCCGCATTTCACACTCCACTTCTCGACATGACTCACAACACCAGTTAAGCCCTGTTCTTTTGGCAATGTCAGCTGCAACTAGTCCTGAATAACCTACACACTTTACGTGTACTGCGTTATCACAGAGCCAGCAGGCTATACTAGGTTGCGAAGCCGTGATCTGCTTCTGGCAACTTTTCAGACAACATACAATTTTGCCTTCCATTATAAAATTCAAAATTATAAAATCAGGTACTTTACTATAAAATAGTATGTACTATGCCCACTGTACAGACTCAAAATTGAAATATGTAAGCAACAAGAAAATAGTAGAACAAGCAGAGAGCAGAGAACGCAACTAACGGAATACTGTCAACTGAGAGTTGTTGAGAGAGAAACCGTCACACTGCGAGCGGGAAGGAAAGCACAAAGAGTAGACACGCAAAATCTATGTTTACCACAACAACAAAATTTTGAACTCAGTTTTTGTAGAAATAAACAGAGCTCTAATAAGCACAACTGAAATTCACTATTGTAGTGATAAGAAACAAATAACATGCACTATCACAGGATAGAGACGCGATGTAGCAAACGATTAAAGTGATTTAAAGAAATTTATTAAACACCGGTTGTTAGATACAAAAAGAGAAAACTGTGGGGTGCACAAAAAAACACGCCTGTTTGCTACAAAGAGTGACAGCGAATATGAGCAATATCAACATCTTCCAAGAAGCTATTTCTGCGGAGAGACCATCCAACCCTATTCTCACCGACAAAAACTGTGGCGCCAATAATAAACACAGTGGGCGGCTGGGCACGCAGTGATGAAGACAGAGCCAGAATCATGCAACAAATGCATTTACACTACCGCCTGTAACAAATGACATACCGCTTCAACGTGAGCCAATGGAATTTCGACCAAACGAAATCGCTCATATCATCAAAAATCAACTGGATCCGAAAGAATCATCAGGCTCCGACCAAATAACGCCAAAAATGATTATCCACATAATGATACCGAAACCCGGAAAAGATCACACATTTGCCTCTTCGTACAGATCCATAATAAGCTAATCCAAATTCTTTGAAAAATGCGTGCTGGCACGGATAAGTTAATTCCTAAGAATCCATTATACAATCCCATCACACCAATTTGGGTTTCGTGAAAAACACGGAACTATCGAGCAAGTCAATCGCATAACTTCTGAAATACGAAGCGCATTCGAAAATCGAGAATATTGCACTGCAGTATTTTTAGATGTAGCCCAAGCATTCGATAGAGTTTGGTTAGAAGGTCTGATGCATAAGATCAGAGCAACGCTTCCTAATAATACACACAAACTATTAGAATCTTACCTATACGACAGGAAATTGCTTTTATTTATTGGATCTTCTCTTAAGTTGAGACTAACAATAAGTTATCAAATCTTATAACTAAACATTAATTAACAATACAAATTGAATTGTTTTTGGGTTACACGTCCCTAGAGTCTATCGCTGGGTTGGTAGATCATTAAGACGGGAGCGGCTACACAGCCGGGTTAGCCCTCGCGCGAGGGGGTTAGGGTGCGAGGAAAGCTTGCTGTGATACTTCTCTTTCAGTTCAGCTACTACTTCTCTGACAGGTTGAATGTTGAGGTTTTTGTGTATGTTTTCGTTGCGAACATACCACGGTGCCCCGGTGATGGTTGTCAGGATCTTTGATTGAGCTCGCTGGACAACATCAATGTTGCTACTACTAGCGTTCCCCCATAACTGGGAGCCATAGGTCCAGATTGGTTTGAGTACGGAAGTGTAGAGCAGGACCTTGTATTCTAGACTAAGAGAGGACCGAACGTTGATAAGCCAATGAAGACTATTAGCTTTTAGTTTTAGTTGTGTTCTCTTGGCTTCGATGTGCCTTCGCCAGGTGAGTCGTCTGTCGAGGTGTACTCCTAAATACGTAACGTCGTTCGCTTGCGGAAGTGTGGAATTGTTTAGTCTGAGCGGTGGGCAATTTTGCCTGTTTAGGGTAAACGTAACATGCTTGCATTTTTGTTCGTTTACTTTTATTCGCCAGTCAGATAGCCACTTTTCCACTTCGACTAGATGAAGACCCAGTTGCGCTGATGCTTGGATAGGACACTTGGAACGGCTGAGAATAGCTGTATCGTCGGCAAAAGTAGATGTTATTAGTCGTCTGTTTATTGGGATGTCTGCTGTGTATAGAAGGTATAGTGTTGGCCCCAGTACGCTGCCTTGGGGGACTCCAGCTCTAGAGGTGTAATCGTCAGACATGGCAGAATTGCATTTCACTGCGAATTTCCTGTCATATAGGTAAGATTCTAATAGTTTATGTGTATTATTAGGAAGTGTTGTTCTGATCTTATGCATTAGACCTTCTAACCAAAATCTAGTCGAAGCAGAAAAGTGGCTATCTGACTGGCGAATAAAAGTAAATGAACAAAAATGCAAGCATGTTACGTTTGCCCTAAACAAGCAAAATTGTCCAGTGCTCAGACTAAACAATTCCGCACTCCCGCAAGCGAACGACGTGACGTTTTTAGGAGTACAACGAAAACATACATAACGACCTCAACATTTAACAAGTTAGAGATGTAATAGCTGAACAGAAAGAGAAGTATCACAGCAAGGCTGGCTGTGTAGACGCTCCCGTCTTCGTCGTAATGATCTACCAGCCCAGCGATAGAATCTAGGGACGTGCAACCCTAAAACAATTAAATTTGAATTGTTAATTAATGTTTAGTTCTAAGATTTAATGATTATGAAACAATGTTGGAGTTTGACAAACGCCATTTGAATTGGCAAAATTACGTAATGTGAGTCCAAGCTGAGAAAAATTGTTTAAGTTTTGTATACAAATTCGTGTGAGCAGCTTATCTTTTAAATGGCCCTGTGAGTTGGTTGCCAAGATTATGTAACTTAACGCCTTACAGAAAACGTATCCGCAGTAATTCTTGAAATACAGGCCGAAATAGAACCGAATTGACCATTTAAATCGGATTCTCGGACAACTTTTACATGGAGTTATAAAACGTAGATTTCAAAAGCCAGATCATCGAGTCGAATAAATTTTGAATACATGATCCAAACAAAGTGTTCCTTACCATTTAAAACAATGGATTATAGAGAATATCCAATAAACAAATGCAAATTATTTAAAAAAAACAAGTAAGAAAGCTACAGTCGAGAGTGCTCGACCGTATGATACCCGCAACCCATTTCGAGAGAAAACTAAAAACTTAAATGATATTTTAACAAAAAATATACCAAATATACTAAAACTATTTTTATACCCGCTACCCATAGGGTAGAAGGGTATTATGACTTAGTGCCAACAGAAAATGTATGTAACAGGCAGAAGGAGGCATCTCCGACCACATAAACTATATATATTCTTGATCAGTGTCAACAGCCGAGACGATATAGCCATGTCCGTCTGTCCGTCTGTCCGTCTGTATGAACACCTAGATCTCAGAGACTAGAAGAGCTAGAGCTATCAAATTTGGGGACAGTACTCCTATAGGTCCTACGCAGATCAAGTTTATTTCAAAAGTTGGATGCCACGCCCCTTTCCGCCCCCAAAAGTCTGTAAAATCCGTAATAATAGACCTAGAGCATTGAATTTTGGTATGCATAATAATAATTATATTCTCAATGATTCCTGTGAATTTCGTTGAGATCGAATGAAAAACAAGGAAGTTATTAAAGAATCAATTTTATATGCAAAATTCACTTGCAGCTGCCCGCGCTTTGTTTGTTTAGTTGACAGTGTGACCATAAGGATGTTGTGGATTTTTACCCGCTATTTTCAAATATTTACAAAAAAACAAGTTTTAGTATATTTGGTATATTTTTTGTTAAAATATCATTTAAGTTTTTTGTTTTCTCTCGAAATGGGTTGCGGGTATCATACGGTCGAGCACTCTCGACTGTAGCTTTCTTACTTGTTTTTGTATATATTTGAAAATAGCGGGTGAAAATCACAACACCGTTATGGTCCCACTGTCAACTAAACAAACAAAGCGCGGGCAGCTGCAAGTGAAATTTGCATATAAAATTGATTCTTTAATAACTTCCTTGTTTTTCATTCGATCTCAACCACAGGAATCATTGAGAATATAATTATTACTATGCATATCAAAATGCAATGCTCTAGGTCTATTATTACGTCTTTTACAGACTTTTGTGGGCGGAAAGGGGCGTGGCATCCAACTTTTGAAATAAACTTGATCTGCGTAGGACCTATAGGAATACTGTCCCCAAATTTGGTAGCTCTAGCTCTTATAGTCTCTGAGATCTAGGTGTTCATACAGACGGACAGACGGACATGGCTATATCGTCTCGGCTGTTGACACTGATCAAGAATATATATAGTTTATGTGGTCGGAGATGCCTCCTTCTGCCTGTTACATACATTTTCTGTTGGCACTAAGTTATAATACCCTTCTACCCTATGGGTAGCGGGTATAAAAATGTGTAGGGTTTTGTATGTGTATGTACACGTTGGCGCTTATGAGTATGCGTATACGTATGAAGTTTTGCAACAACACGACAAGCGGCTAGCGCAAGCCGTTTTTGTTCTTCCTAAACGAAAATCTTGAGAACAAAGATGACTTTTGTTGCTCGTCTCATACAAGCTCGCAACTTAGTGAACTTCCTACAAGGATCGCGTTATCTCTGATGGTAAAGTGTTGGTCTGATTTGCATTTGATTTCGGGTTCGACCCCCGGCGAAGGTAGCCATTATTATTACTATTCATTATATGGTGTATATAGTCGAGTCGCGATACTTCGTAATGGCACAGGGATCATATTTATTACGAATTACGCGAGACTTCGACTTACCGATCGAATTACTTATCGAATTTTTTTCAAGGGGACAGAAATTTTTAACGAATTATTGATCATTTTTAATTAGCGGGGTACGAATTATCATGACTCGACTGTACTACTTTTTAATAATATCTGTGCTGTACTGCGTTCGAACTTCGAATTTCAATAACGCTGTTGGAAATGAATAAAATTCGCTCTATGAGTTGACGTACCTATGTATTGTAGTTAGTGCTGCTACGTTTTGCCTGTCAAAAGTTTTAATAATAACGATTTATTAAGAGGTAAAAACGAATCATTTAAGGATATCGACATAAAGACCAAGCACTTAATGTATCTAATATAGTATGACAGTGAGATTCACATAATTTAAGTTTGTAAGACTTCAAATGATTCACATTTTATTATGAGGATAATTTTTCAATATCTAGTGTGGAATGTTCTGATGACGAGGAACCATCATCCTCAGAGAATAAGGATTCCTCAAGCTCAGCAGGTACTAAATCGAGATCGGCAACGAAATCCTGAACTGCAGTTAGAAATATAGCAACAAGCAGTAGTCATTTAGATTCCGCAAGTACAAGTAGGTCTCAGGGCTCATCCACCAACGTGACGACCATTGCCTCTAGTGCTACGGAACTTGGTCGTCAATAACTATATCCAATGACTTTAAATCTCAGAGTATGTTTTATTTTGTTTCAGTTTAGCTTAATCAAACATAATATTCATATGTTCGTATTATTGGTAAATTAATTTAAACAATATATGTTTGGCATATTTGTCTAGGAACACTATTTATCTAAGCTTAATTTGTACATATTTCATGTGAATGGCAACCATTTACATTGTGGCGCAAAAGTCATCGTCTAATGTTCTTTGGGACTTTTGTTTTGAAACTTTCTAGAGTTAACGCAGTTCCTTCGTAGGTAACAGTAAATGTAGCTTTAGGTTTATGCCTCCAAATAAAATTATGATATTGAATGATTCTAAAAATAGCATAATGATTCATTATATAGGACATATTAGCAATATAGTTATTTTATCCATATTCAGGCTACATCAATAACAATAAAATTGGATAGTGGTAACCAACTTACCGTTTCACTGTAACTGAAGCTGAGTTTATGCAGTTCCTTAACTCATTAGGCGAGCACTTCATAGCAACAGGCACACACTCTGGGGATCTCACCTTGTGACTCCTAATGGAAAGCGACTTTATAATGCAATTATAAAAGCCAGCAACAAGCTTGACCACGTTTCTCTGGCACACCAACATATTTTCCAACAGACCTAAAAAACTGACCGATTCCATTGACTTGACATCGAAAACTATGTCAACACAGTGGAGTCACCGCTGCTCGCATTTCAACTGCTCAAACAGCTCAACCGCCTTACATGCAAAAGAAGACAAATCGACCAGCTTGTACTCGAAAAACGAAGCCTACGACGGAAATAGCAGTCTCATAGGTCGCCATATGCACGACAAAGGTTAAAAGACGCCTCCCGCAAACTCACCAAAGCGTTAAAGCAACAAGAAGGAAATACCCAACGCCGCTATTGTTGGACGTTGATGTACACAGTATGCACATTCAAGTTCCAAGCCATTGCTTGTTACGCACGGGTCCCAATAAACCCTCCTCCCGCCCAACCGACACGATTCGCGCTCGGACGTGATAGATTCGGGCATGCAAAAAAAAACGCGGATAGCATAAAATAGAAAAACAGGATCGGCCATAAGAAAGAAACGGGTGGAATGAAAAATGTTTTATTTATTACTATAAGCTAAATTCAATCTAATTATTAGTTAAGTAGGTTAGTAGTAAAGTTTTAAGATTAAAAGCAGTGTTACCGCTAGAAAATACATAATAAAATCTATTATAGTTATAACATAAAACTCTAAAAGGGTCATGCAATGCAAAATTAGATCTACTTAGGGGGAGAGCAAGCGGAATGTAATCTCACTTCAGCACTCCATTTCAAGCCACGAAAAGCATATAAGAGGATCTGTTTTTGAAGAGATTCAATGCGCACGAGCCATATTCCAGAATCGGATGAACAAGTGAAGTGTAAAGGGTCTTAGTAATATAAAGGTCATCAAATTTCTTTGACCACCTCTTAATGAAACCGCGAGCAGACATAGCTTTATTGACCGTTCTAGAAATGTGGTCAGAAAATTTAAGTTTATGATCTAAGAGAATACCCAGATCATCAACAGCAGTAATTCTTTTTAGATCGTTGCCGTTCAGTAAGTAAGAGGCCAAATGTGGATAAACTCTATAGAAGGACATCACAACACATTGTAATGAACAACGAACTGAATAGTTCGTTCTGTGAAACAGATGGTCATGCAACAAGAAGGCGTACGCGATTGCTTCGGCTAGGTTCTGGTCGGACGGGTGTGGGCATGTATTTGTACTCCTCGTTGCTTGTTTCTCTAGTTTTATTACATTATTAAAAAAAATCGCGTACAATTATATGGGGATAGGAAAGACAGGAACTAACTTCGACTTGGAACTTTATTTATATGCACTTCACGGTGCCAGACGCCCACCCTACCATGATCCTGTAATTGCCAAAGATGGTGAAAAATGAAAAAAAGGATCCCTTCAATAAGGTTCGAAGTAAACTAACCTATCTCATCTAAGCGCCGCATGGTTCCAAAACAAAGAAAACTTAGCACATTTTTAACGTTACAAACATTTTATTACAAAATTTAACGACTACAGTATTCATAACAAAAAAAATAGAACAAAAATACTTGTCGACCATAAATTGGGTGTAATAATAGGGCTAAAAAAATATAGTTAATAAATTAGATTATAATTATACCTAGCCTATATTACTATTTTTTTTTAATTATTACAAGTAAAGTGACGGCATTTTCTAACTATGAAAATGTTTCTTAGGCTTGTAATATACCTTGCGCGTCCATTGCCTATCTGGCTAAGAGTGGTATTTTCATTACCCGAGAAATTTCAAATTCAAATCAAGATACAATTTAACGTAAAGGTAAATTAAAAAAAGCTCACTTACAGCATTGATCCCGCGTTGAAAGATCTTTCTCAGCTGATCGATGTGCGTGGGTGTATTTGTGTTGTATCTGGAAATAATCTTAAAAGTTTGGCGTTCCCTTACAGAAGCTCATTGCTTTAGAAAAAGCTTGAGCTTTTATGCTACAAGAACAATTAGACGCTCAAGTGGTTTAACAACATAACAAGGCAATTACAAAATGAATGAATAAATACATATAACTTAACTAACTAACAAATATTATTATGCCAATGCCGCCTGGGTGGTGTTTAGGTCTGGTTGCGGAGTTGAGACACTGCAGAAACAAATGTTCTGTCCTTCTACTCCACCTCGTCAAATACACCTAGTGCACTTCTGGCCACTGCATATACCAGTATTTTGGTTTAGTTTCTTTAATTGCCTTTTATATGGAGGCAAGGAAACGGCGGAAGGCCAATAATTTATAATAACACCTAGCTGACACATTAAACAAGATGATGCACACAGAACACGATCGCCTCCATCAATTTCGACCTGCTTATTAAGCTCCAGTTGTCTGCTAGATTTGGTCGCTCAGGCTCAGTTGATGCGGGTGGCGATGATCCCCAAGGGCTGATCCTCCTGTACATTGGTTGCGCGATGCGCATTTGTGGAGTAAACGCCCTCGCTGAATTTTGGAGTGCGCATCAATGCACTGGGGACATAGCAATTTTCAATTGCAGTCAGCTGACGAGCCCAAAAGCTCTTAGGCAGCTTTTATGCTGGTATTAATTACCATACCAGATTTTATTTTATAGGTATAACCTAAGTGCCGTTCTGCGGTTGAAATTTCAGAACCAACATAAAGACAAAAACAACATTAGTATCTGAAGCCTGTATTACAAGATAAAGGGTATATTACCAGTTGGTAAAACGGCACAAACTGTAGTTTTTATACCCGCTCCCCATAGGGTAGAAGGGTATTATAACTTAGTACCAACAGAAAATGTATGTAACAGGCAGAAGGAGGCATCTCCGACCCCATAAAGTATATATATTCTGGATCAGCGTCAACAACCGAGACGATATAGCCATGTCCGTCTGTCCGACTGTCCGTCTGTCCGTCTGTCTGTCCGTATGAACACCTGGATCTCAGAGACTATAAGACATAGACCCACCAAATTTGGTACAAGGGTTCCTGCATTCCCTACGCAGATCAAGTTTATTTCAAAAGTTGGATGCCACGCCCCCTTCGCCCACAATAAGCATTAATCTAGAAAAAGTCAAGTTTTTTTTTATGTAAATTGCGTATAACTCCAAAAGTTCTTTGTGTAATGATGTGTAATTTGGTAACCCATCTGCGCTTGACACTCTTAATATACCCTGTAATCCAATCCCACTCTACACTTCTTTGCACACAGATACAAATGCAGATATTGCTTTAGCCGTAGCTGTAGCTGTAGCTATAGCATTTGCCATGTT
>CAUZWO010000119.1:0-52309 GCA_963583835.1 Drosophila immigrans
AATACCCTTCTACCCTATGGGTAGCGGGTATAAAAATGTTGCTAACAACAAAGTAAATGTATAATGTTATGTAATGTTGTGTAAAATTACATCCAAGAGTGTGGTGCAGGAGTTAGAGCGTCTGAACGAGGATGCTGAGGTTAATAATAGCTGAATAATAGGGATTTTCTCGTTTGCCTTTTGCAGCTGCTTTACCGTTGTTGTTGTATTTCTTATTAGGTGCACCCAATTTATTGCTGATTGCTTTTTGGCCGTTCCCTCTGTACAAGGACACCAGTGTGCTTTAAACTGGTTATTATACCCGCTACCCATAGGGTAGAAGGGTATTATAACTTAGTGCCAACAGAAAATGTATGTAACAGGCAGAAGGAGGCATCTCCGACCACATAAACTATATATATTCTTGATCAGTGTCAACAGCCGAGACGATATAGCCATGTCCGTCTGTCCGTCTGTCCGTCTGTATGAACACCTAGATCTCAGAGACTATAAGAGGTAGAGCTACCAAATTTGGGGACAGTACTCCTATAGGTCCTTCGCAGATCAAGTTTATTTCAAAAGTTGGATGCCACGCCCCTTTCCGCCCCCAAAAACTGGAAAAGCCGTAATAATAGACCTAGAGCATTGAATTTTGGTGTGCATAATAATAATTATATTCTCAATGATTTCTGAAAATTTGGTTAAGATCGAATGAAAAACAAGAAAGTTATTAAAGAATCAATTTTATATGCAAAATTCAGCTTGCAGCTGCCCGCGCTTTGTTTGTTTAGTTGACAGTGTGACCATAACGGTGTTGTGGATTTTTATTCGCTATTTTCAAATATATACAAAAAAAACAAGTTTTAGTATATTTGGTATATTTTTTGTTAAAATATCATTTAAGTTTTTTGTTTTCTCTCGAAATGGGTTGCGGGTATCATACGGTCGAGCACTCTCGACTGTAGCTTTCTTACTTGTTCGTTTTATTTTCTTTTAATGTGTCAAATTTTTTACGTTGAAAAATATCCATAATAATCCATGTATGGTACGGTCACACTGTCGACAAAACGAGCTATTGGACTACAGATATGATTATGCGTGCTAAATTTGTATTTTGTAATCCCAAGTACCACATTCAGAGAACTTTTCTAAAAATGTCGAAGAAAAATGTTATACCGACAATATTCTAATCCAAGTAATGCGTCTCGAATTACATTCCATGCACGCTCTTCTGACAATGGCTTATCAGTTGGAATACAGAGGACTTCTCCCTTTTTAACTTACTCGAAAACCATACAAAGTGAGTCTTCCAATGCATCGTCCAAAACCTCCACAAGCTTTACAATGTTTGGATGGTCCATTTTTTTTAATACAGCTATTTCTCTCAAATAAACTTGATCTGCGTAGGACCTATAAGAGTACTGTCACCAAATTTGGTGTCTCTATGTCTCATAGTCTCTGAGATCTAAGTGTTCATACAGACGGACATGGCTATATCGTCTCGGCTGTTGACACTGATCAAGAATATATATACTTTATGGGGTCGGAGATGCCTCCTTCTACCTGTTACATACATTTTCTGTTGGCTCTAAGTTATAATACCCTTCTACCCTATGGGTAGCGGGTATAATTACGTTGTTTCTTATTCAACATTACACATATATATTTTAATGTATTTATGTTAGCAACATTTGTTCATTACATGTAATTCGGCAATGTACTTAAATTGAGACACCAAATTTGGTATATAGGTTCCTACATTCCTTACGCAGATCAAGTTTATTTCAAAAGTTAGATGCCACGCACTCTTCGCCCACAATATGCATAAATCTTGAACAAGTCCAGTTTTTTTATGTAAATCGCGTATAACTTCAAAAGTTCTTCGCGTAATGTTCTGTTATCTAGTAGGTCATCTGTGCTTAATACTCTTAATATACTCTAAAATTTTGGTAAAAATCGGATAAGTAGAACAAAAGTTATTTGTTCAATTATTTATCAAAATAGTTGCGCCCAATGCATATGGACGTTTTAAGTGTGTGAATGACCTAGAGTTATCAAATTTGGTGACAGTATTCGTGTAGGTCTTACGCAGATCAAGTTTGTTTTAGATTTTTGCCACGCCCTTTCCGCCCCAAAAACTGTAAAAGTCGTAATAATGGACCTAGAGCATTGAATTTTGGTATACATAAAAATGATTATAGTCGAAATGTCTCCTGTGGTTTGGTTCAGATCGAATGAAATACAAGGAAGTTATTAAAGAATCATTTTTATATGCAAAATTCACTTGCAGCTGCTCGCGCTTTGTTTGTTTAGTTGACAGTATGACCATGTCGGTGTTATAAATTTTTACCCGCTATTTTCAAATATATACAAAAAACAAGTTTCACTATATTATTCGGTATATTTGTTGTTAAAATATCATTTATGTTTTTTTTTTCTGTCGAAATGGGTTGCGGGTATCATACGGTCGAGCACTCTCGACTGTAGCTTTCTTACTTGTTATTGTTTGTTGTTGTTCCCTCCGAATGCGGTCTCCATCTATAGCCTCTCGGTATTTTCATGAAAATTACTTCAATTCCGTTTAATACTAAAAAAAAAAAAATGTTAGCCGTCGCGGAGTTAAAAAGAAGTATGGATCCTATGATCAAACCTATGACCTCAGCATCTGCGTTTGAATACTCAACCCCTCGATAACAGCCTTGGTTGAAAGAAATTACAAATCAAAATAAGCCCATCGAGCAATTTGCCATGTTGTTAGCAATATTTTTTACATTTCTAAAACGATCTTTGATTGAAACGTACATGTGAAATGTCAATATTATAATATTAATACTTTATCCTGCCAATACAGCCAGCGACTTAGGGATGCACAAACATCGATGTGTGTCCATAGATGCTTTCGATGTTTTAAAAAAAACGAGTGAAACATCAATGTTTCTAAAAAAAAAAAACAAATGGAATTTAACAATACGACAAGATTTTATTCGAGATCTGTGATATAATTACTATCAATAGTATCACAAGATTTTATTCGAGATCTGTGATATCAGGACTATCAATAGTATTATTTAAATTTGAATTCTTATTAATGAATAAGAGCTTGTCCACAGCTTCTGAACAGAGCGGTCACTTATAGTTTGTCCAGCTTTGCGATACACTCTTTCCGCTTCGCATAGCGAGGCTTGTATACACAAGTATTTGGCTGCTAACAATTTTAAAAAGCAGTCATCAGTATTCATCTATAAAAAAAAATGGTTATTTATCATTTTTCGTATAATAATTTTAAAGTCTAACCTCCCAATATTTTAGAGGGTCACCATTTTCTCTAAGATTTTCTTTTTCAATGTGTTGCCTTAGTGCTATTATCGCATTAAAAAATGTGAACTTGAGTGGTCCTTGTTCTGAGGTTGGTGTTGGTGTTGGTTGACGTCGTGGATGGATGGACTCCAATTCTTGTTCCAATGCTTTGGCTGCGAGATCTGCATTTTATGACTTAAGAAATGCGTCCTTTTTAAAGCGGGGGTCTATTAGAGTTGCGATCCGAGGTGCTGTTCGAGTTTCAAAGTTGTGTAACCTATCAACTAAACGTTATTTACTATATGGTCATGTATTAATTTCCCTTCTAGCGTGCTTGTATTGAATTGATTAATTTTATGATGAAACTCTGCGATAACGGGAATGATCAGCGATACGGGAACGTTTTTGCTGGTTGAAATCGAAAGCGTGGCTTCATGAAAAGGTTGCAGCATTTCGGTTAGCTCATTTAAAACTTCGCGTTCATCTTCTGTAATCGGCGCCGGTGCATTTCAAATTCGTTCAGTTTTAACATTCTTCTAATCATCTCATAAGCGCTGTTCCATCTTGCTGCTACTTCCTGTATTAATGTAAGAGGCTCTTCAGTTGTCTGTGCTTCTTTTAACTTTGCAGCGGCTATAGTGCTTTGTTTAAAATAGGTTACTTTTCCCTTGCACTAACAGACAATTTTATTAACAACATCCATTTTGAAAACATCTCGAACCAGTAGGTTTATAGCAGGGCAAATGTTTGAATTGCTAAATCTCGCACGCTTTCTTCATCGTACTATCAATGTCCGTTGTGACGGTAACTACCTTTGATAACAGACGCTACTGAGCCAACACTACTTTTATTGAGTCCGCAATATTTTGTGCGATGTGATTTGTTGATTTTATCAAAGGAGCTGTAGATAGCACTGCAGAGTTCAATTTAAAATTCTCGTTCACGAAATGGCATGTTGTGGTAATATAATCATCGTTTCTTGCAGATGTCCAAAGATCTGTTGTTAAACTCACATAATCTACTTTATCCAATACGGAACGCACTTTGCGCTGTAGTTGATCATATTCCCTGGGAAACATTACATCACGAAAATAAGGGGGACTGCTTCTTGCAAGAGTTCCATAAAACCTTCATCATGAACGCAAATAAAAGGGCGCACGTCTTTGGCAATCATACTCATGACTTTTTGATCAAGTCTCTTTCTGAGTTACTGCCATAGAAGGGCTCCTTGTTTAAAAAAGTTGCCATCGTTTTAGGCATTTCTCCCCTTTCAGTGCTCAAGCGACTTTGATGCATGCGCTTGAGATGGTCAAGCAGGTTTGTGGGCACCGGTCTTCAGCCATTTACCGCAGTAGTTGCAAATGTAATGTTTATTGTCAGTGGTTTTTTTGAAATGGTCCCAAGCAATCGAACGCTCTCTTTTCCGATATGTTTCTGTCTCCAACTCTAAAGAATTTGACGATTCCGCTTCTATTAAAAAATATGTAATTCTGAATATTTCATCAATAATATAATAAAACAAGGTTTTGTCGCCAATTGGTTGCTACATGACTTTATTTTGCGCCAAATTTATAAATGCATGTGTGTATGTGTGTAAGTAAATTAGCAGCTTGGACTGCTAATAACTAAAAACTTACTTTTTAAGTACTTGTCCATCCTGCATCCATCCACATCAACCAACACCACCACTAGAAAACCAACATTGAATTAAATATTTAGTTAATTATTATAAAATCATATAAGCTTTAGGAAAAAAGTAAATTTGAAGCTAGTGACGATAGCTTTAAAGCTTATATTTCTAGAATGTGAACCTTGAGCAGATGCAACTCTCGTTCAAAACATTAATCTTGAATAGTCGTGTATGCATGTACATAGTATGTACGTTCGTATGAAACTATTTGCACGTACATATGTACATACATATGTATATACATACGTATCCTACTAATATTTATTTATTTTTAACAAAATACCGTTGTGGGAAATTTTATAAATATACCAATAATTACCCATAGCATATACCATACAATACATAGATACATATGTATGTCAATTATACAGCGTTTTTTATTAACTTTCAAAAGCGTTATTGCAACCCCAGCGAAGCCGATTGGAGCGTTCGACTCATTTCGAAATTCACAATATAATACTAATAATTATTGTTATAACAATTTATTTATAAGAGAAATTCAAAAGAATTTTTTAAAAAATATATACTAAATACTTATATACCCATAAATACTTATTAATTGTAACAAATATTATTATTGCATAAATTGTGTTATTAACAAATTTGTCTAATTTTCTTCAAAAGTATTGCTTGTAAATTTAATTTAATACGTGTGTTACTATTCAGTTGCAAAATAACTAACATTCATGGATTATAAGAATAAACAAGTATGAAAGCTACAGTCGAGAGTGCTCGACCGTATGATACCCACAACTCATTTCGAGAGAAAACAAAAAACTTAAATGATATTTTAACAAAAAATATACCAAAGAATATACTCAATTTTTTTAAGTATATATTTAAAAAAAATTCATAACTTACCGACATGGTCACACTGTCAAATAAACAAACAACGCGCGAGCAGCTCCAAGTTTGGTATATAGGTTCCTGCATTCCTTACGCAGATCAAGTTTATTTCAAAAATTAGATGCCAAGTCCAGTTTTTTTATGTAAATCGCGTATAACTCCAAAAGTTCTTTGTGTAATGTTGTGTAATTGTCATCTGTAATTTGTGCTTAATACTCTTAATATACTCTGTAATTTTGGTAAAAATCGGATAAGTAGAACAAAAGTTATTTGTTAAATTATTTATCAAAATAGTTGCGCGCAATGGATATGGACGTTGTAAGTGTGTGAATGACCTAGAGACATCAAATTTGGTGACAGTATTCGTGTATCGATCTTACGCAGATCAAGTTTGTTTTAGATTTTTGCTACGCCCCTTTCCGCCCCCAAAAACTGTAATAATGGACCTAGAGCATTGAATTTTGGTATACATAATAATAATGATAGTCCAAATGACTCCGGTGAATTTGGTTCAGATCAAATGAAATACAAGGAAGTTATTAAAGAATCAATTTTATATGCAAAATTCACTTGCAGCTGCTCGCGCTTTGTTTGTTTAGTTGACAGTGTGACCATGTCGGTGTTATGAATTTTTACCCGCTATTTTCAAATATATACAAAAAATAGAAAGCGTGGCTTCATGAAAAGGTTGCAGCATTTCGGTTAGCTCATTTAAAACTTCGCGTTCATCTTCTGTAATCGGCGCCGGTGCATTTCACATTCGTTCAGTTTAAACATTCTTCTAATCATCTCATAAGCGCTGTTCCATCTTGCTGTTACTTCCTGTATTAATGTAAGAGGCTCTTCCGTTGTCTGTACTTCTTTTAACTTTGCAGCGGCTATAGTGCTTTGTTTAAAATAGGTTACTTTTCCCTTGCACTAACAGACAATTTTATTAACAACATCCATTTTGAAAACATCTTGAACCAGTAGGTTTATAGCAGGGCAAATGTTTGAATTGCTAAATCTCGCACGCTTTCTTCATCGTACTATCAATGTCCGTTGTGACGGTAACTACCTTTGATAACAGACGCTACTGAGCCAACACTACTTTTATTGAGTCCGCAATATTTTGTGCGTTGTGATTTGTTGAGGCTATCAAAGCAGCTGTAGATAGCACCGCAGAGTTCAATTTAAAATTCTCGTTCACGAAATAGCATGTTGTGGTAATATAACCATCGTTTCTTGCAGATGTCCAAAGATCTGTTGTTAAACTCACATAATCTACTTTATCCAATACGGAACGCACTCTGCGCTGTAGTTGATCATATTCCCTGGGAAACATTACATCACGAAAATAAGTTCGGCTTGGCAACTTATACCGGGGGACTGCTTCTTGCAAGAGTTCCATAAAACCTTCACCATGAACGCAAATAAAAGGGCGCACGTCAATCATATTCATGACTTTTTGATCAAGTCTCTTTCTGAGTTACTGCCATAGAACGGCTCCTAGTTTTAAAAAGTTGCCATCGTTTTAGGCATTTCTCCCCTTTCAGTGCTCAAGCGACTTTGATGCATGCGCTTGAGATGGTCAAGCAGGTTTGTGGGCACCGGTCTTCAGCCATTTACCGCAGTAGTTGCAAATGTAATGTTTATTGTCAGTGGTTTTTTTGAAATGGTCCCAAACAATCGAACGCTCTCTTTTCCGATATGTTTCTGTCTCCCACTCTAAAGAATTTGACGATTCCGCTTCTATTAAACAATATGTAATTCTGAATATTTCATCAATAATAAAACAAGGTCTTGTCGCCAATTGGTTGCGAAATGACTTTATTTTACGCCAAATTTATAAATGCATGTGTGTATGTGTGTAAGTAAATTAGCAGCTTGGACTGCTAATGACTAAAAACTTACTTTTCAGGTACTTGTCCATCCTCCATCCATCCACATCAACCAACACCACCACTAGAAACCAAACATTGAATTAAATATTTAGTTAATTATAGAAAAACAATTAAAAACTTCTCTTACAATTTCTTAGTTTGCTGCCACCAAGCCCAGTTGTGTGAAAAAACATCGATGTTTCAATCGATGTTTCTGCACCTCTACTGCGACTGCAGCATCTCGCTAATTTATAAAATCATATAAGCTTTAGGAAAAATGTATTGGCTGGCCAAAATCCTCTGACTGAACCCTCCACGAGGGTGCCGGCTGGGCAATGGATACTGCATCGTCTCGGGCGACCGAGAGATGTCAGCATCACTTGCTCGCTTATGAGACCTTGCAGTTTCTAGCTAAGGGACTGGGCCCAAGCTTTTTATACCCGCTACCCATAGGGTAGAAGGGTATTATAACTTAGTGCCAACAGAAAATGTATGTAACAGGCAGAAGGAGCCATCTCCGACCCCATAAAGTATATATATTCTTGATCAGTGTCAACAGCCGAGACGATATAGCCATGTCCGTCTGTCCGTCTGTCAGTCTGTCCGTCTGTCCGTCTGTATGAACACCTAGATCTCAGAGACTATAAGAGCTAGAGCTACCAAATTTGGGGACAGTACTCTTATAGGTCCTACGCAGATCAAGTTTATTTCAAAAGTTGGATGCCACGCCCCTTTCCGCCCCCAATAGCCAGTAAAAGCCGTAATAAAAGACCTAGAGCATTGAATTTTGGTATGCATAAAAATAATTATATTTTTAATGATTTCTGTGAATTTAGTTGAGATCGAATGAAAAACAAGGAAGTTATTAAAGAATCAATTTTATATGCAAGATTCACTTGCAGCTGCCCGCGCTTTGTTTTAGTTGACAGTGTGACCATGTCGGTATACAATGGATTTTTATACCCGCTATTTTCAAATATATACAAAAAAAACAAGTTTCAGTATATTTGGTATATTTTTTGTTAAAATATCATCTAAGTTTTTTGTTTTCTCTCGAAAAGGGTTGCGGGTATAATACGGTCGAGCACTCTCGACTGTAGCTTTCTTACTTGTTAGATTTATTCTGGAAAGCTGAGGACCAGGACCATGGTCAGAGGTACTTGGCAGTAAGTCAAAAATGCACCATGAATCCTTGGATTCAGCATGGAGGAAGTTATAGAGGCGTCAACTCGGGCTGGGATGTCAGCCCAAACGTCGGTGGGAAGTGTGACCGCTACCACCGGCGGGCACGGGGAGGAGAAATCCTCTCTGCGTGTGGTCACGACGGTGGAGTGGACAAACTCCATCGACAGGAGGGTGTGGACCTGGAACCAACTGCCACGGAGTCGGAGTTTGTGCTTACAGGCTTATCGATGACGGAGTCCGTTCGTGGCAGAGTTTGATGGCATCAACTGATACAAGGGTGTCAAAGTGGTGGCATGTGCCACCGAGGAATCCCTGCGATTCCTCAAAGACACACTGCTGAAGCTGGAAGCGCCGTGGCCAGGAGCAAGAATTGACGTCGTCCCTGTAGACCAAATTCCTGAGCGGACGATCATTAAGGTCTGGATCCCACCTCCCATCCGGAGGATCGAACCACCCTTATATTGATCAAAAGCCAGAATGCGGACTGTCACACAGCGGACTGTACGATCAAAAGAGGTCTCGCGCGAGACAAAGGAAACGGCAAGGATCTCTGGATCAGCATTGGTCCAGAGTCCAAGAGCCAACTCCTAAGTAAGCAAGGCCGGCTGAAGATGGGAATGGGTTGCGTTCGGGCAATCGTTCCTGGCGGCGCTGAGCGCGAAGATGCTAGGTCGACCGGAAAGAATTCGGGTAGTGCAGATAAATCTGCACCACTCGAGGGTTCCTTCCACAGACCTACTACGGTGGATGGACCAAGAGAGGGTGGATGTGGCTCTCATCCAAGAACCCTGGATCGTAGGTGAAAGGGTTTGTTTGGTTTGGGAGCTCGCGGATACCATCTCCTTGTCCCGAAAACTGTGGGTAAGTCCAGAACCTGTATCGTGGTAAGAACCGGACTTAATGTGATCTTCTCTTCCAGTTACAGCAACAGGAACGGACCCAATCTAAACCTAGCCCCAGCATACCTCCCGTACGAAGAAAAGGATCCACCGTCGGAAAGTATTCGAACCCTCATTGAGCATGCTCAGGAAGAGGGCACGGATCTAATCCTTGGGTGTGATGCTAATGCCCACAATACCTTTTGGGGGAGCAAAGACACCAACGAGAGAGGGGAGTCGCCGCTTGAGTTCGTGATGCTCACCAATCTTAATGTGTGTAATCGGGGTAGCCTCCCCACCTTCCGCAATAAGAACCGAGCTGAGGTTATAGATTTAACTCTAGCGACCAACAGCGACTCCCTCTCCGTAGAAGACTGGCACGTATCCACGGAATGCTCCTTTTCGGATCATTACAGGATAGTGTTCGAAGTTGGATGGTCCAGAGAAATACTCTAAGCTTGTTAGGGAATCTATTCCCAACCACCCAGTGGGAAGGCTAGACGACCCAGATAAGTTGGAGCAATCGACCCAGAATGTCACAGATACTCTTTGTAAGGCCTTCATCAAATCCTGTCCAATCAGCCGTCCACCGAAGTCAAACCGCAACAAGTGGTGGACTCCGGAACTCGGCCAGATATGGAAGGAAACGAGAAAGCTTTACAATAGAGCTAAAGACGGAAACTGCCAGGTAGACTGGAATGCCTACCATCACAGTTTCAAGACCTTCAAGAAGGAAATCAGAAGGGCAAAAAGAGACTCATGGTCTAAATTCTGCGAGGAACTAACCAACACCACTGAAGCGTCCAGACTTCGAAGGTTGCTGGCGAAAGATCCAGCCACACCGGGGCTGCTTTGCAACCTGGATGGCACATTCGCTAAAAATAGTCAGGAGTCTCTGCAACTCCTCATGAACGCACACTTTCCAGGCTGCATACAAGCTGAAGACGAGAATGGGATCCCCACCAGCGGCGAGCCGGAGGGAAACGCGCTTCATGAGAGCCAAGTCCTAATCGACGAAATTGTCAACACTGAGAAGATAATCTAGGCTATCAAGTCGTTCCACCCCTACAAATCAGGACCGGATGACATTAGACCGGTCATGTTACAGATGGTATGCGTACATCTGTCGCAATGGCTATTAGAAATCTTCCGGGGATGTCTCCTTACGGGATACATTCCAAAAACCTGGAGAGAAGTGAGGGTGGCATTCATTCCCAAAGCAGGAAAGATAAACCACTGCTCAACAAAAGATTATAGGTCCATAAGTCTCTCATCGTTTTTATTAAAAACACTAGAGAGACTTCTGGACCTTCATCTCAGAAGTAAGCTAACACCTCACACATTTAGCAAGTCCCAACACGACTACCTCAAAGGTAGATCAGTAGAGACGGCTTTGCACGAGGTGGTTAGCACAATTGAAGGCACACTGCAAAGGCATTTCTCGGCATTTCTCGACATAGAGGGTGCCTTTAACAATGTCAGGATCGAGTCTATAACGGCAGCACTTGTCAACATAGGCTCACACCCGACAATCACTCGATGGCTTAGCAACATGCTTCGCCAAAGAATGATAAACGCCCAACTCTGCGCCTCGACTATCAGGAGAAGGGCAAACAGGGTCACCCCGCAAGGGGGGTGTGATGGTAACTGGTTCTGAGTCAGTGAGCTCCTGAATGCCGCATTGAGCGAAACTCTGCGATGGGCGGAACACAACGGTCTTGGGGCACACCCACAAAAGACCGAACTAGTTCTGTTCACTCGAAGATATAAGATACCGAGCTTCAAGCTTCCGACACTGGGAGGAACAGAGCTCAAGTTATCAAAGGAGGCAAAATACCTTGGAATAATCCTGGACTCCAAACTCTCCTGCAGGAGAAACTCAGAGGAAAATACCTTGGAGTAATCCTGGACTCCAAGCTCTCCTGCAGGAGAAACTCAGAGGAAAGGATGAAGAAAGCGTTACAAGCCTTCTTTGTAAAGGATGGGGATTGCAACCGTACATCCTTCACTGGTTCTACACTGCAATTGTCAGACCTATACTGACGTATGGGGCTCTTGTATGGTGGGAGGCGGGACACACCAACTCCTATCTAAACAATCTCCGAAAAGTTTAGAGACTAGCATGCTTGGGAATAACAGGATGTATTCATTCTACCCCCCAAGCAGCGCTGGATGTAATGTTAAATATGGAACCCATCGGAGTCTTCCTCAAGCACGTAGCAGCAAGGTGCGGTCAGGCTTCACGCCCAGTGCCTCCTTAAGCCTGGTGCAGGTCACAACTCCATTCTACGTACAGTAGAATTGACTGTGGCTGATAACGACTACTGGGTACCAGAACATAAGTGGGATGACAGGTTTACAGCTGAATTCCCTGACAGATCCGATTGGCAACAGGAATCTCCTTTGAGGCAGGATCAAATACGATAGAAGGCACTGGATCGGGGGTCTTCTCCGAAGACCTTGCAACCAAGCTTTCCTTTCGTTTTTCTGACTGGTAGTCCCTCGGGCCCCCGCCCAGTGTCCGTATCAACTTGGTCGCTTGCCAAACACCGTAAATCTCCGCTTGGAAGACACTACAAGCGGAGATTTACGGTGTTTGGCAAGCGACCAAGTTGATACGGACACTGGGCGGGGGCCCGAGGGACGTGTCCATCTACGTCGAGACAGCCAATCAGCGATAAAAGCACTCGCATCAAACACCATTAAGAGTAAACTAACCCGAGACACAGTGATGTCACTGAACCTATGCCAACCACACTCTATCAGACTTGTCCGGGTACCTGGGCACATGGGAGTACCAGGTAACGAGGCGGCTGATGAGTGTGCTCGGCTGGGGTCAGCGTCATCAGAAACTCTCACGGCGAACGACATAAAGAGACCTATTCAGCACGTGCTATCGGAACTTAATTGTTCCATGAGAACGGCGGCTGAGAGACACTGGGCAGCATCATCGGGCTGCGAAGTGTCAAAAGCACTCTGGCCAAGATACAGTCCCAAGCGAACAACCGAGCTCTTAAACTTTAAAAAGAACAAGATAAGGTTACTGACAGGAGTCTTAACGGGACACTGCTACATCGGCCGTATGGCTCAACGGTACGGTGGATCCCAACAGGACTTCTGTCACAGCTGCGGGGACGAAGAGGAAACCGAGAGTATCCAGCATCTTATCTGCGACTGCCCTGCACTTCTTAGAAAGCGGACCCAATTTCTGGGCAAGCCTTTCTTCGTTGAACTGGGCAGTCTTGGGAATATTCGGCTAGAGAACATGGCGCTTTTCCTCGACTCTACTGGCTGGTTCCAGAGGCTACCGCAGCCCAACAGAACTGGCCAGTAGCACGTAGACGTAATAATACAATCAGAGTTTTCCTCCAATATCCCAACAATCCCTCCCAATCCCCTCTACTCCTACAGTTCACACAGATCAGGCATCACAATGGACCATATGGTCTCCGGGTGCTCTCGACTCCGGTCGAGCCGTCTGCTCAACCTAACCTAACCTAACCTTAGGAAAAAAGTAAATTTGAAGCTAGTGACGATAGCTTTAAAGCTTATATTTCTAGAATGTGAACCTTGAGCAGATGCAACTCTCGTTCAAAACATTAATCTTGAATAGTCGTGTATGCATGTACATATGTACGTTCGTATGAAACTATTTGCACGTAGATATGTACATATGTAATATTTATTTATTTTTAACAAAATACCGTTGTGGGAAATTTTATAAATATAGCAATAATTACCCATAGCACTTACCATACAATACATAGATACATATGTATGTCAATTATACAGCGTTTTTTATTAACTTTCAAAAGCGTTATTGCAACCCCAGCGAAGCCGATTGGAGCGTTCGACTCATTTCGAAATTCACAATATAATACTAATAATTATTGTTAATACAATTTATTTATAAGAGAAATTCAAAAGAATTTTTTAAAAAATATATACTAAATACTTATATACCCATAAATACTTATTAATAGTAATAACAAATATTATTATTGCATAAATTGTGTTATTAACAAATTTGTCTAATTTTCTTCAAAAGTATTGCTTGTAAATTTAATATAATACGTGTGTTACTATTCAGTTGCAAAATAACTAAATATTTTTTAATCATTCATCGATTGTAAGAATAAACAAGTAAGAAAGCTACAGTCGAGAGTGCAAAATTCACTTGCAGCTGCTTGCGCTTTGTTTGTTTAGTTGACAGTGTGACCATGTCGGTGTTATGAATTTTTACCCGGTATTTTCAAATATTTACAAAAAACAAGTTTCAGTATATTATTCGGTATATTTGTTGTTAAAATATCATTTCAGTTTTTTGTTTTCTCTCGAAATGGGTTGCGGGTTTCATACGGTCGAGCACTCTCGACTGTAGCTTTCTTACTTGTTATTGTTTGTTGTTGTTCCCTCCGAATGCGGTCTCCATCTATAGCCTCTCGGTATTTTCATGAAAATTACTTCAATTCCCTTTAATACTAAAAAAAAAAAAATGTTAGCCGTCGCGGAGTTAAAAAAAAGTATGGATCCTAAGATCAAACCTATGACCTCAGCATCTGCGTTTGAATGCTCAACCCCTTGATAACAGCCTTGGTTGAAAGAAATTACAAATCAAAATAAGCCCATCGAGCAATATTTGTACATTTCTAAAACAATCTTTGATTGAAACGTACATGTGAAATGTCAATATTATAATATTAATACTTTATCCTGCCAATACAGCCAGCGACTTAGGGATGCACAAACATCGATGTGTGTGTCCATAGATATTTTCGATGTTTTAAAAAAAAACGAGTGAAACATCGATGTTTCTAAAAAAAAAAACAAATGGAATTTAACAATACGACAAGATTTTATTCGAGAACTGTGATATAAGTACTATCAATAGTATCACAAGATTTTATTCGAGATCTGTGATATCAGGACTATCAATATTATTTTTTAAATTTGAATTCTTATTAATGAATAAAAGCTTGTCTACAGCTTCTGAACAGAGCGGTCACTTATAGTTTGTCCAGCTTTGCGAGACACTCTTTCCGCTTCGCATGACGAGGCTTGTATACACAAGTATTTGGCTGCTAACAATTTTAAAAAGCAGTCATCAGTATTCATCTATAAAAAAAAATGGTTATTTATCATTTTTCGTATAATAATTTTAAAGTCTTACCTCCCAATATTTTAGAGGGTCACCATTTTCTCTAAGATTTTCTTTTTCAATGTGTTGCCTTAGTGCTATTATCGCATTTAAAAATGTGAACTTGAGTGGTCCTTGTTCTGAGGTTGGTGTTGGTGTTGGTTGACGTCGTGGATGGATGGACGCCAATTCCTGTTCCAATGCTTTGGCTGCGAGATCTGCATTTTATGACTTAATAAATGCGTCCTTTTAAAGCGGGGGTCAATTAGAGTGTCGATCCGAGGTGCTGTTCGAGTTTCAAAGTTGTGTAACCTATCAACTAAACGTTATTTACTATATGGTCATGTATTGATTTCCCTTCTAGCGTGCTTGTATTGAATTGATTAATTTTATGATGAATCTCTGCGATAACGGGAATGATCAGCGATACGGAAACGTTTTTGCTGGTTGAAATCGAAAGCGTGGCTTCATTAAAAGGTCACAGCATTTCGGTTAGCTCATTTAAAACTTCGCGTACATCTTCTGTAATCGGCGCTGGTGCATTTCACATTCGTTCAGTTTTAACATTCTTCTAATCATCTCATAAGCGCTGTTCCATCTTGCTGCTACTTCCTGTATTAATGTAAGAGGCTCTTCAGTTGTCTGTGCTTCTTTTAACTTTGCAGCGGCTATAGTGCTTTGTTTAAAATAGGTTACTTTTCCCATGCACTAACAGACAATTTTATTAACAACATCCATTTTGAAAACATCTTGAACCAGTAGGTTTATAGCAGGGCAAATGTTTGAATTGCAAAATCTCGCACGCTTTCTTCGTCGTACTACCAATGTCCGTTGTGACGGTAACTACCTTTTATAACAGACGCTACTGAGCCAACACTACTTTTATTGAGTCCGCAATATTTTGTGCGATGTGATTTGTTGAGGTTATCAAAGCAGCTGTAGATAGCACTGCAGAGTTCAATTTAAAATTCTCGTTCACGAAATGGCATTTTATGGTAATATAACCATCGTTTCTTGCAGATATCCAAAGATCTGTTGTTAAACTCACATAATCTACTTTATCCAATACGGAACGCACTTTGCGCTGTAGTTGATCATATTCCCTGGGAAACATTACATCACGAAAATAAGGGGGACTGCTTCTTGCAAGAGTTCCATAAAACCTTCATCATGAACGCAAATAAAAGGGCGCACGTCTTTGGCAATCATACTCATGACTTTTTGATCAAGTCTCTTTCTGAGTTATTGCCATAGAACGGCTCCTTGTTTAAAAAAGTTGCCAGCGCTTTAGGCATTTCTCCCCTTTCAGTGCTCAAGCGACTTTGATGCATGCGCTTGAGAAATCCAAACCGGTCTTCAGCCATTTACCGCAGTGTTGCAAATGTAATGTTTATTGTCAGTGGTTTTTATACCCGCTACCCATTATTATAACTTAGTGCCAACAGAAAATGTATGTAACAGGCAGAAGGAGGCATCTCCGACCCCATAAAGTATATATATTCTTGATCAGCGTCAACAACCAAGACGATATAGCCATGTCCGTTTGTCCGTCTGTCTGTCCGTATGAACACCTGGATCTCAGAGACTATAAGACATAGAGACACCAAATTTGGTACAAAGGTTTCTGCATTCCCTACGCAGATCAAGTTTATTTCAAAAAATGGATGCCACGCCCCCTTTGCCCACAATAAGCATTAATCTAGAAAAAGTCAGGTTTTTTTTATGTAAATTGTGTCTAACTCCAAAAGTTCTTTGTGTAATGATGTGTAATTTGGTAACCCATCTGCGCTTGACACTCTTAATATACCCTGTAATATTGGTACAAATCGGATAAGTAAAACAAAAGTTATTCGTTAAATTATTTATCAAAATTGTTGTGCCTAATGCATATGGACGTTTTAAGTGTGTGAATGACCTAGAGATATCAAATTTGTAACAGTATTCATGTAGCTCTAACGCAGATCAAGTTTGTTTTAAATTTTTGCCACGCCCCTTTCCGCCCCCAAAAACTGTAAAAGCACTGAATTTTGGTATGCATAATAATAATTATATTCTCAAGGATTCCTGTGAATTTGGTTGAGATCGAATGAAAAACAAGGAAGTTATTAATGAATCAATTTTATATGCAAAATTCACTTGCAGCTGCTCGCGCTTTGTTTGTTTAGTTGACAGTGTGACCATGTCGGAATTTAATGGATTTCTAAAAAATATGTATATAAAAAAAAAACAAATTTCAGTATATTCTTTGGTATATTTTTTGTGAAAATATCATTTAAGCTTTTTGTTTCCTCTCGACATAGGTTGCTGGTATCATACGGTCGAGCACTCTCGTCTGTAGCTTTCTTATTTGTTTTGAAATGGTCCCAAACAATCGAACGCTCTCTTTTCCGATATGTTTCTGTCTCCAACTCTCAAGAATTTGACGATTCCGCTTCTATTAAACAATATGTAATTCTGAATATTTCATCAATAATAAAACAAGGTCTTGTCGCCAATTGGTTGCGACATGACTTTATTTTACGCCAAATTTATAAATGCATGTGTGTATGTGTGTAAGTAAATCATATAAGCTTTAGGAAAAATGTTTTGGCTGGCCAAAATCCTCTGACTGAACACTCCACGAGGGTGCCGGCTGGGCAATGGATACTGCATCGTCTCGGACGACCGAGAGATGTCAGCATCACTTGCTCGCTTATGAGACCTTGCAGCTTCTAGCTAAGGGACTGGGCCCAAGCTTTTTAGATTTATTCTGGAAAGCTGAGGACCAGGACCATGGTCAGAGGTACTTGGCAGTAAGTCTAAAATGCACCATGAATCCTTGGATTCAGCATGGAGGAAGTTATAGAGGCGTCAACTCGGGCTGGGATGTCAGCCCAAACGTCGGTGGGAAGTGTGACCGCTACCACCGGCGGGCACGGGGAGGAGAAATCCTCTCTGCGTGTGGTCACGACGGTGGAGTGGACAAACTCCATCGACAGGAGGGTGTGGACCTGGAACCAACTGCCACGGAGTCGGAGTTTGTGCTTACAGGCTCATCGATGACGGAGTCCGTTCGTGGCAGAGTTTGATGGCATCAACTGATACAAGGGTGTCAAAGTGGTGGCATGTGCCAACGAGGAATCCCTGCGATTCCTCAAAGACACACTGCTGAAGCTGGAAGCGCCGTGGCCAGGAGCAAGAATTGACGTCGTCCCTGTAGACCAAATTCCTGAGCGGACGATCATTAAGGTCTGGATCCCACCTCCCATCCGGAGGATCGAACCACCCTTATATTGATCAAAAGCCAGAATGCGGACTGTCACACAGCGGACTGTACGATCAAAAGAGGTCTCGCGCGAGACAAAGGAAACGGCAAGGATCTCTGGATCAGCATTGGTCCAGAGTCCAGGAGCCAACTCCTAAGTAAGCAAGGCCGGCTGAAGATGGGAATGGGTTGCGTTCGGGCAATCGTTCCTGGCGGCGCTGAGCGCGAAGATGCTAGGTCGACCGGAAAGAATTCGGGTAGTGCAGATAAATCTGCACCACTCGAGGGTTCCTTCCACAGACCTACTACGGTGGATGGACCAAGAGAGGGTGGATGTGGCTCTCATCCAAGAACCCTGGATCGTAGGTGAAAGGGTTTGTTTGGTTTGGGAGCTCGCGGATACCATCTCCTTGTCCCGAAAACTGTGGGTAAGTCCAGAACCTGTATCGTGGTAAGAACCGGACTTAATGTGATCTTCTCTTCCAGTTACAGCAACAGGAACGGACCCAATCTAAACCTAGCCCCAGCATACCTCCCGTACGAAGAAAAGGATCCACCGTCGGAAAGTATTCGAACCCTCATTGAGCATGCTCAGGAAGAGGGCACGGATCTAATCCTTGGGTGTGATGCTAATGCCCACAATACCTTTTGGGGGAGCAAAGACACCAACGAGAGAGGGGAGTCGCCGCTTGAGTTCGTGATGCTCACCAATCTTAATGTGTGTAATCGGGGTAGCCTCCCCACCTTCCGCAATAAGAACCGAGCTGAGGTTATAGATTTAACTCTAGCGACCAACAGCGACTCCCTCTCCGTAGAAGACTGGCACGTATCCACGGAATGCTCCTTTTCGGATCATTACAGGATAGTGTTCGAAGTTGGATGGTCCAGAGAAATACTCTAAGCTTGTTAGGGAATCTATTCCCAACCACCCAGTGGGAAGGCTAGACGACCCAGATAAGTTGGAGCAATCGACCCAGAATGTCACAGATACTCTTTGTAAGGCCTTCATCAAATCCTGTCCAATCAGCCGTCCACCGAAGTCAAACCGCAACAAGTGGTGGACTCCGGAACTCGGCCAGATATGGAAGGAAACGAGAAAGCTTTACAATAGAGCTAAAGACGGAAACTGCCAGGTAGACTGGAATGCCTACCATCACAGTTTCAAGACCTTCAAGAAGGAAATCAGAAGGGCAAAAAGAGACTCATGGTCTAAATTCTGCGAGGAACTAACCAACACCACTGAAGCGTCCAGACTTCGAAGGTTGCTGGCGAAAGATCCAGCCACACCGGGGCTGCTTTGCAACCTGGATGGCACATTCGCTAAAAATAGTCAGGAGTCTCTGCAACTCCTCATGAACGCACACTTTCCAGGCTGCATACAAGCTGAAGACGAGAATGGGATCCCCACCAGCGGCGAGCCGGAGGGAAACGCGCTTCATGAGAGCCAAGTCCTAATCGACGAAATTGTCAACACTGAGAAGATAATCTAGGCTATCAAGTCGTTCCACCCCTACAAATCAGGACCGGATGACATTAGACCGGTCATGTTACAGATGGTATGCGTACATCTGTCGCAATGGCTATTAGAAATCTTCCGGGGATGTCTCCTTACGGGATACATTCCAAAAACCTGGAGAGAAGTGAGGGTGGCATTCATTCCCAAAGCAGGAAAGATAAACCACTGCTCAACAAAAGATTATAGGCCCATAAGTCTCTCATCGTTTTTATTAAAAACACTAGAGAGACTTCTGGACCTTCATCTCAGAAGTAAGCTAACACCTCACACATTTAGCAAGTCCCAACACGACTACCTCAAAGGTAGATCAGTAGAGACTGCTCTGCACGAGGTGGTTAGCACAATTGAAGGCACACTGCAAAGGCATTTCTCGGCATTTCTCGACATAGAGGGTGCCTTTAACAATGTCAGGATCGAGTCTATAACGGCAGCACTTGTCAACATAGGCTCACACCCGACAATCACTCGATGGCTTAGCAACATGCTTCGCCAAAGAATGATAAACGCCCAACTCTGCGCCTCGACTATCAGGAGAAGGGCAAACAGGGTCACCCCGCAAGGGGGGTGTGATGGTAACTGGTTCTGAGTCAGTGAGCTCCTGAATGCCGCATTGAGCGAAACTCTGCGATGGGCGGAACACAACGGTCTTGGGGCACACCCACAAAAGACCGAACTAGTTCTGTTCACTCGAAGATATAAGATACCGAGCTTCAAGCTTCCGACACTGGGAGGAACAGAGCTCAAGTTATCAAAGGAGGCAAAATACCTTGGAATAATCCTGGACTCCAAACTCTCCTGCAGGAGAAACTCAGAGGAAAATACCTTGGAGTAATCCTGGACTCCAAACTCTCCTGCAGGAGAAACTCAGAGGAAAGGATGAAGAAAGCGTTACAAGCCTTCTTTGTAAAGGATGGGGATTGCAACCGTACATCCTTCACTGGTTCTACACTGCAATTGTCAGACCTATACTGACGTATGGGGCTCTTGTATGGTGGGAGGCGGGACACACCAACTCCTATCTAAACAATCTCCGAAAAGTTTAGAGACTAGCATGCTTGGGAATAACAGGATGTATTCATTCTACCCCCCAAGCAGCGCTGGATGTAATGTTAAATATGGAACCCATCGGAGTCTTCCTCAAGCACGTAGCAGCAAGGTGCGGTCAGGCTTCACGCCCAGTGCCTCCTTAAGCCTGGTGCAGGTCACAACTCCATTCTACGTACAGTAGAATTGACTGTGGCTGATAACGACTACTGGGTACCAGAACATAAGTGGGATGACAGGTTTACAGCTGAATTCCCTGACAGATCCGATTGGCAACAGGAATCTCCTTTGAGGCAGGATCAAATACGATAGAAGGCACTGGATCGGGGGTCTTCTCCGAAGACCTTGCAACCAAGCTTTCCTTTCGTTTTTCTGACTGGTAGTCCCTCGGGCCCCCGCCCAGTGTCCGTATCAACTTGGTCGCTTGCCAAACACCGTAAATCTCCGCTTGGAAGACACTACAAGCGGAGATTTACGGTGTTTGGCAAGCGACCAAGTTGATACGGACACTGGGCGGGGGCCCGAGGGACGTGTCCATCTACGTCGAGACAGCCAATCAGCGATAAAAGCACTCGCATCAAACACCATTAAGAGTAAACTAACCCGAGACACAGTGATGTCACTGAACCTATGCCAACCACACTCTATCAGACTTGTCCGGGTACCTGGGCACATGGGAGTACCAGGTAACGAGGCGGCTGATGAGTGTGCTCGGCTGGGGTCAGCGTCATCAGAAACTCTCACGGCGAACGACATAAAGAGACCTATTCAGCACGTGCTATCGGAACTTAATTGTTCCATGAGAACGGCGGCTGAGAGACACTGGGCAGCATCATCGGGCTGCGAAGTGTCAAAAGCACTCTGGCCAAGATACAGTCCCAAGCGAACAACCGAGCTCTTAAACTTTAAAAAGAACAAGATAAGGTTACTGACAGGAGTCTTAACGGGACACTGCTACATCGGCCGTATGGCTCAACGGTACGGTGGATCCCAACAGGACTTCTGTCACAGCTGCGGGGACGAAGAGGAAACCGAGAGTATCCAGCATCTTATCTGCGACTGCCCTGCACTTCTTAGAAAGCGGACCCAATTTCTGGGCAAGCCTTTCTTCGTTGAACTGGGCAGTCTTGGGAATATTCGGCTAGAGAACATGGCGCTTTTCCTCGACTCTACTGGCTGGTTCCAGAGGCTACCGCAGCCCAACAGAACTGGCCAGTAGCACGTAGACGTAATAATACAATCAGAGTTTTCCTCCAATATCCCAACAATCCCTCCCAATCCCCTCTACTCCTACAGTTCACACAGATCAGGCATCACAATGGACCATATGGTCTCCGGGTGCTCTCGACTCCGGTCGAGCCGTCTGCTCAACCTAACCTAACCTAACCTAACCTAACCTTAGGAAAAAAGTAAATTTGAAGCTAGTGACGATAGCTTTAAAGCTTATATTTCTAGAATGTGAACCTTGAGCAGATGCAACTCTCGTTCAAAACATTAATCTTGAATAGTCGTGTGTGCATGTACATATGTACGTTCGTATGAAACTATTTGCACGTAGATATGTACATATGTAATATTTATTTATTTTTAACAAAATACCGTTGTGGGAAATTTTATAAATATAGCAATAATTACCCATAGCACTTACCATACAATACATAGATACATATGTATGTCAATTATACAGCGTTTTTTATTAATTTTCAAAAGCGTTATTGCAACCCCAGCGAAGCCGATTGGAGCGTTCGACTCATTTCGAAATTCGCAATATAATACTAATAAGTATTGTTAATACAATTTATTTATAAGAGAAATTCAAAAGAATTTTTTAAAAAATATATACTAAATACTTATATACCCATAAATACTTATTAATAGTAATAACAAATATTATTATTGCATAAATTGTGTTATTAACAAATTTGTCTAATTTTCTTCAAAAGTATTGCTTGTAAATTTAATTTAATACGTGTGTTACTATTCAGTTGCAAAATAACTAAATATTTTTTAATCATTCATCGATTGTAAGAATAAACAAGTAAGAAAGCTACAGTCGAGAGTGCAAAATTCACTTGCAGCTGCTCGCGCTTTGTTTGTTTAGTTGACAGTGTGACCATGTCGGTGTTATGAATTTTTACCCGGTATTTTCAAATATTTACAAAAAACAAGTTTCAGTATATTATTCGGTATATTTGTTGTTAAAATATCATTTCAGTTTTTTGTTTTCTCTCGAAATGGGTTGCGGGTTTCATACGGTCGAGCACTCTCGACTGTAGCTTTCTTACTTGTTATTGTTTGTTGTTGTTCCCTCCGAATGCGGTCTCCATCTATAGCCTCTCGGTATTTTCATGAAAATTACTTCAATTCCCTTTAATACTAAAAAAAAAAAAATGTTAGCCGTCGCGGAGTTAAAAAAAAGTATGGATCCTAAGATCAAACCTATGACCTCAGCATCTGCGTTTGAATGCTCAACCCCTTGATAACAGCCTTGGTTGAAAGAAATTACAAATCAAAATAAGCCCATCGAGCAATATTTGTACATTTCTAAAACAATCTTTGATTGAAACGTACATGTGAAATGTCAATATTATAATATTAATACTTTATCCTGCCAATACAGCCAGCGACTTAGGGATGCACAAACATCGATGTGTGTGTCCATAGATATTTTCGATGTTTTAAAAAAAAACGAGTGAAACATCGATGTTTCTAAAAAAAAAAACAAATGGAATTTAACAATACGACAAGATTTTATTCGAGAACTGTGATATAAGTACTATCAATAGTATCACAAGATTTTATTCGAGATCTGTGATATCAGGACTATCAATATTATTATTTAAATTTGAATTCTTATTAATGAATAAAAGCTTGTCTACAGCTTCTGAACAGAGCGGTCACTTATAGTTTGTCCAGCTTTGCGAGACACTCTTTCCGCTTCGCATGACGAGGCTTGTATACACAAGTATTTGGCTGCTAACAATTTTAAAAAGCAGTCATCAGTATTCATCTATAAAAAAAAATGGTTATTTATCATTTTTCGTATAATAATTTTAAAGTCTTACCTCCCAATATTTTAGAGGGTCACCATTTTCTCTAAGATTTTCTTTTTCAATGTGTTGCCTTAGTGCTATTATCGCATTTAAAAATGTGAACTTGAGTGGTCCTTGTTCTGAGGTTGGTGTTGGTGTTGGTTGACGTCGTGGATGGATGGACGCCAATTCCTGTTCCAATGCTTTGGCTGCGAGATCTGCATTTTATGACTTAATAAATGCGTCCTTTTAAAGCGGGGGTCAATTAGAGTGTCGATCCGAGGTGCTGTTCGAGTTTCAAAGTTGTGTAACCTATCAACTAAACGTTATTTACTATATGGTCATGTATTGATTTCCCTTCTAGCGTGCTTGTATTGAATTGATTAATTTTATGATGAATCTCTGCGATAACGGGAATGATCAGCGATACGGAAACGTTTTTGCTGGTTGAAATCGAAAGCGTGGCTTCATTAAAAGGTCACAGCATTTCGGTTAGCTCATTTAAAACTTCGCGTACATCTTCTGTAATCGGCGCTGGTGCATTTCACATTCGTTCAGTTTTAACATTCTTCTAATCATCTCATAAGCGCTGTTCCATCTTGCTGCTACTTCCTGTATTAATGTAAGAGGCTCTTCAGTTGTCTGTGCTTCTTTTAACTTTGCAGCGGCTATAGTGCTTTGTTTAAAATAGGTTACTTTTCCCATGCACTAACAGACAATTTTATTAACAACATCCATTTTGAAAACATCTTGAACCAGTAGGTTTATAGCAGGGCAAATGTTTGAATTGCAAAATCTCGCACGCTTTCTTCGTCGTACTACCAATGTCCGTTGTGACGGTAACTACCTTTTATAACAGACGCTACTGAGCCAACACTACTTTTATTGAGTCCGCAATATTTTGTGCGATGTGATTTGTTGAGGTTATCAAAGCAGCTGTAGATAGCACTGCAGAGTTCAATTTAAAATTCTCGTTCACGAAATGGCATGTTATGGTAATATAACCATCGTTTCTTGCAGATATCCAAAGATCTGTTGTTAAACTCACATAATCTACTTTATCCAATACGGAACGCACTTTGCGCTGTAGTTGATCATATTCCCTGGGAAACATTACATCACGAAAATAAGGGGGACTGCTTCTTGCAAGAGTTCCATAAAACCTTCATCATGAACGCAAATAAAAGGGCGCACGTCTTTGGCAATCATACTCATGACTTTTTGATCAAGTCTCTTTCTGAGTTATTGCCATAGAACGGCTCCTTGTTTAAAAAAGTTGCCAGCGCTTTAGGCATTTCTCCCCTTTCAGTGCTCAAGCGACTTTGATGCATGCGCTTGAGAAATCCAAACCGGTCTTCAGCCATTTACCGCAGTGTTGCAAATGTAATGTTTATTGTCAGTGGTTTTTATACCCGCTACCCATTATTATAACTTAGTGCCAACAGAAAATGTATGTAACAGGCAGAAGGAGGCATCTCCGACCCCATAAAGTATATATATTCTTGATCAGCGTCAACAACCAAGACGATATAGCCATGTCCGTTTGTCCGTCTGTCTGTCCGTATGAACACCTGGATCTCAGAGACTATAAGACATAGAGACACCAAATTTGGTACAAAGGTTTCTGCATTCCCTACGCAGATCAAGTTTATTTCAAAAAATGGATGCCACGCCCCCTTTGCCCACAATAAGCATTAATCTAGAAAAAGTCAGGTTTTTTTTATGTAAATTGTGTCTAACTCCAAAAGTTCTTTGTGTAATGATGTGTAATTTGGTAACCCATCTGCGCTTGACACTCTTAATATACCCTGTAATATTGGTACAAATCGGATAAGTAAAACAAAAGTTATTCGTTAAATTATTTATCAAAATTGTTGTGCCTAATGCATATGGACGTTTTAAGTGTGTGAATGACCTAGAGATATCAAATTTGTAACAGTATTCATGTAGCTCTAACGCAGATCAAGTTTGTTTTAAATTTTTGCCACGCCCCTTTCCGCCCCCAAAAACTGTAAAAGCACTGAATTTTGGTATGCATAATAATAATTATATTCTCAAGGATTCCTGTGAATTTGGTTGAGATCGAATGAAAAACAAGGAAGTTATTAATGAATCAATTTTATATGCAAAATTCACTTGCAGCTGCTCGCGCTTTGTTTGTTTAGTTGACAGTGTGACCATGTCGGAATTTAATGGATTTCTAAAAAATATGTATATAAAAAAAAACAAATTTCAGTATATTCTTTGGTATATTTTTTGTGAAAATATCATTTAAGCTTTTTGTTTCCTCTCGACATAGGTTGCTGGTATCATACGGTCGAGCACTCTCGTCTGTAGCTTTCTTATTTGTTTTGAAATGGTCCCAAACAATCGAACGCTCTCTTTTCCGATATGTTTCTGTCTCCAACTCTCAAGAATTTGACGATTCCGCTTCTATTAAACAATATGTAATTCTGAATATTTCATCAATAATAAAACAAGGTCTTGTCGCCAATTGGTTGCGACATGACTTTATTTTACGCCAAATTTATAAATGCATGTGTGTATGTGTGTAAGTAAATTAGCAGCTTGGACTGCTAAGGACTAAAAACTTACTTTTCAGGTACTTGTCCATCCTCCATCCATCCACATCAACCAACACCACCACTAGAAACCCAACATTGAATTAAATATTTAGTTAATTATAGAAAAACAATTAAAAACTTCTCTTACAATTTCTTAGTTTGCTGCCACCAAGCCCAGTTGTGTGAAAAAACATCGGTGTTTCACTCGATGTTTCTGCACCTCTACTGCGACTGCAGCATCTTGCTAATTTATAAAATCATATAAGCTTTAGGAAAAATGTATTGGCTGGCCAAAATCCTCTGACTGAACACTCCACGAGGGTGCCGGCTGGGCAATGGATACTGCATCGTCTCGGACGACCGAGAGATGTCAGCATCACTTGCTCGCTTATGAGACCTTGCAGCTTCTAGCTAAGGGACTGGGCCCAAGCTTTTTAGATTTATTCTGGAAAGCTGAGGACCAGGACCATGGTCAGAGGTACTTGGCAGTAAGTCTAAAATGCACCATGAATCCTTGGATTCAGCATGGAGGAAGTTATAAAGGCGTCAACTCGGTCTGGGATGTCAGCCCAAACGTCGGTGGGAAGTGTGACCGCTACCACCGGCGGGCACGGGGAGGAGAAATCCTCTCTGCGTGGGGTCACGACGGTGGAGTGGACAAACTCCATCGACAGGAGGGTGTGGACCCTGGAACCAACTGCCACGGAGTCGGAGTTTGTGCTTACAGGCTCATCGATGACGGAGTCCGTTCGTGGCAGAGTTTGATGGCATCAACTGATACAAGGGTGTCAAAGTGGTGGCATGTGCCAACGAGGAATCCCTGCAATTCCTCAAAGACACACTGCTGAAGCTGGAAGCGCCGTGGCCAGGAGCAAGAATTGACGTCGTCCCTGTAGACCAAATTCCTGAGCGGACGATCATTGAGGTCTGGATCCCACCTCCCATCCGGAGGATCGAACCACCCTTATATTGATCAAAAGCCAGAATGCGGACTGTCACACAGCGGACTGGACGATCAAAAGAGGTCTCGCCCGAGACAAAAGAAACGGCAAGGATCTCTGGATCAGCATTGGTCCAGAGTCCAAGAGCCAACTCCTTAGTAAGCAAGGCCGGCTGAAGATGGGAATGGGTTGCGTTCGGGCAATCGTTCCTGGCGGCGCTGAGCGCGAAGATGCTAGGTCGACCGGAAAGAATTCGGGTAGTGCAGATTAATCTGCACCACACGAGGGTTCCTTCCACAGACCTACTAGACTCAGGAAGAGGGCACGGATCTAATCTTTGGGTGTGATGCTAATGCCCACAATACCTTTTGGGGGAGCAAAGACACCAACGAGAGAGGGGAGTCGCCGCTTGAATTCGTGATGCTCACCAATCTTAATGTGTGTAATCGGGGTAGCCACCCCACCTTCCGCAATAAGAACCGAGCTGAGGTTATAGATTTAACTCTAGCGACCAACAGCGACTCCCTCTCCGTAGAAGACTGGCACGTATCCACGGAATGCTCCTTTTCGGATCATTACAGGATAGTGTTCGAAGTTGGATGGTCCAGAGAGGCAAAAGCGCCAACGAAAGGCAAACTGGGTCAAATACTCAAAGCTTGTTAGGGAATCTATTCCCAACCACCCAGTGGGAAGGCTAGACAACCCAGACAAGTTGGAGGAATCGACCCAGAATGTCACAGATACTCTATGTAAGGCCTTCATCAAATCCTGTCCAATCAGCCGTCCACCGAAGTCAAACCGCAACAAGTGGTGGACTCCGGAACTCGGCCAGATATGGAAGGAAACGAGAAAGCTTTACAATAGAGCTAAAGACGGAAACTGCCAGTTAGTGGAATGCCTACCATCACAGTTTCAAGACCATCAAGAAGGAAATCAGAAGGGCAAAAAGAGACTCATGGTCTAAATTCTGCGAGGAACTAACGAACACCACTGAAGCGTCCAGACTTCGAAGGTTGCTGGCGAAAGATCCAGCCACACCGGGGCTGCTTTGCAACCTGGATGGCACATTCGCTAAAAATAGTCAGGAGTCTCTGCAACTCCAATGCTATTAGAAATCTTCAGGGGATGTCTCCTTACGGGATACATTCCAAATACCTGGAGAGAAGTGAGGGTGGCATTAATTCCCAAAGCAGGAAAGATAAACCACTGTTCAGCAAAAGATTATAGGCCCATAAGTCTCTCATCGTTTTTATTAAAAACACTAGAGAGACTTCTGGACCTTCATCTCAGAAGTAAGCTAACACCTCACACACCTCATCAGATCAGTAGAGACGGCTTTGCACGAGGTGGTTAGCACAATTGAAGGCACACTGCAAAGGCATTTCTCGGCATTTCTCGACATAGAGGGTGCCTTTAACAATGTCAGGATCGAGTCTATAACGGCAGCACTTGTCAACATAGGCTCACACCCGACAATCACTCGATGGCTTAGCAACATGCTTCGCCAAAGAATGATAAACGCCCAATTCTGCGCCTCGACTATCAGGAGAAGGGCAACCAGGGTCACCCCGCAAGGGGGGTGTGATGGTAACTGGTTCTAATGGTAACTGGCAGATTCCTGCCAACAGTCAGTGAGCTCCTGAATGCCGCATTGAGCGAAACTCTGCGATGGGCGGAACACAACGGTCTTGGGGCACACCCACAAAAGACCGAACTGTTCACTCGAAGAAATAAGATACCGAGCTTCAAGCTTCCGACACTGGGAGGAACAGAGCTCAAGTTATCAAAGGAGGCAAAATACCTTGGTGTAATCCTGGACTCCAAACTCTCCTGGAGGAGAAACTCAGAGGAAAGGATGAAGAAAGCGTTACAAGCCTTCTTTGTGTGCAAAAAGACTTTTGGTTAAGGATGGGGATTGCAACCGTACATCCTTCACTAGTTCTACACTGCAATTGTCAGACCTATACTGACGTATGGGGCTCTTGTATGGCGGGAGGCGGGACACACCAACTCCTATCTAAATAATCTCCGCAAAGTTCAGAGACTACCATGCTTGGGAATAACAGGATGTATTCGTTCTACCCCCCAAGCAGCGCTGGATGTAATGTTAAATATGGAACCCATCGGAGTCTTCCTCAAGCACGTGGCAGCAAGGAGTGCGGTCAGGCTTCACGCCCAGTGCCTCCTTAAGCCTGGTGCAGGTCACAACTCCATTCTACGTACAGTAGAATTGACTGTGGCTGAGAACGACTACTGGGTACCAGAACATAAGTGGGATGACAGGTTTACAGCTGAATTCCCTGACAGATCCGATTGGCAACAGGAATCTCCTTTGAGACAGAATGAGTTGTCAATCTACACAGACGGATCAAATACGATAGAAGGCACTGGATCGGGGGTCTTGCACTGGATCGGGACATTGCAACCAAGCTTTCCTTTCGTCTTTCTGACTGGTGTAGTGTCTTCCAAGCGGAGATTTACGGTGTTTGGCAAGCGACCAAGTTGATACGGACACTGAGCGGGCGCCCGAGGGACGTGTCCATCTACGTCGAGACAGCCAATCAGCGATAAAAGCACTCTCATCAATCACCATTAAGAGTAAACTAACCCGAGACACAGTGATGTCACTGAACCTATGCCAACCACACTCTATCAGACTTGTCCGGGTACCTGGGCACATGGGAGTACCAGGTAACGAGGCGGCTGATGAGTGTGCTCGGCTGGGGTCAGCGTCATCAGAAACTCTTACGGCGAACGACATAAAGAGACCTATTCAGCACGTGCTATCGGAACTTAATTGTTCCATGAGAACGGCGGCTGAGAGACACTGGGCAGCATCATCGGGCTGCGAAGTGTCAAAAGCACTCTGGCCAAGATACAGTCCCAAGCGAACAACCGAGCTCTTAAACTTTAAAAAGAACAAGATAAGGTTACTGACAGGAGTCTTAACGGGACACTGCTACATCGGCCGTACGGCTCAACGGTACGGTGGATCCCAACAGGACTTCTGTCGCAACTGCGGGGACGAAGAGGAAACCGAGAGTATCCAGCATCTTCTCTGCGACTGCCCTGCACTTCTTAGAAAGCGGACCCAATTTCTGGGCAAACCTTTCTTCGTTGAACTGGGCAGTCTTGGGAATATTCGGCTAGAGAACATGGCGCTTTTCCTCGACTCTACTGGCTGGTTCCAGAGGCTACTGCAGCCCAACAGAACTGGCCAGTAGCACGTAGACGTAATAATACAATCAGAGTTTTCCTCCAATATCCCAACAATCCCTCCATACCCCTCTACTCCTACAGTTCACACAGATCAGGCATCACAATGGATCATATGGTCTCCGGGTGCTCTCGACTCGAGCCGTCTGCTCAACCTAACCTAACCTAACCTTAGGAAAAAAGTAAATTTGAAGCTAGTGACGATAGCTTTAAAGCTTATATTTCTAGAATGTGAACCTTGAGCAGATGCAACTCTCGTTCAAAACATTAATCTTGAATAGTCGTGTATGCATGTACATATGTACGTTCGTATGAAACTATTTGCACGTAGATATGTACATATGTAATATTTATTTATTTTTAACAAAATACCGTTGTGGGAAATTTTATAAATATAGCAATAATTACCCATAGCACTTACCATACAATACATAGATACATATGTATGTCAATTATACAGCGTTTTTTTATTAATTTTCAAAAGCGTTATTGCAACCCCAGCGAAGCCGATTGGAGCGTTCGACTCATTTCGAAATTCGCAATATAATACTAATAATTATTGTTAATACAATTTATTTATAAGAGAAATTCAAAAGAATTTTTAAAAAAATATATACTAAATACTTATATACCCATTAATACTTATTAATAGTAATAACAAATATTATTATTGCATAAATTGTGTTATTAACAAATTTGTCTAATTTTCTTCAAAAGTATTGCTTGTAAATTTAATTTAATACGTGTGTTACTATTCAGTTGCAAAATAACTAAATATTTTTTAATCATTCATCGATTGTAAGAATAAACAAGTAAGAAAGCTACAGTCGAGAGTGCTCGACCGTATGATACCCACAACCCATTTCAAGAGAAAACAAAAAACTTAAATGATATTTTAACAAAAAATATACGAAAGAATATACTGAATTTTTGTTTAGTATATATTTAAAAAAAAAAATCATAGCATACCGACATGGTCACACTGTCAAATAAACAAACAAAGCGCGAGCAGCTGCAAGCGAATTTTGCATATAAAATTGGTTCCTTAATAATTTCCTTGTTTTTCATTCGATCTCAAATAAATTCACTAGAATCATTAAGTCTATAATTACTTTTATGCATACCAAAATGCAAAGCTCTAGGTACACTATTACGGCTTTTCCAGTTTCTGGAGGCGGAAAGGGGTGTGTCAAAAATCTAAAACAAACTTGATCTGCGTAAGACCTACACGAATACTGTCACCAAATTTGATACCTCTAGGTCATTATTTTGGAGTTATACACGATTTACATAAAAACTTGTTCTAGATTTATGAATATTGTGGGCGAAGGGGGCATGGCATCCAAATTTTGAAATAAACTTGATCCGCGTAAGGAATGCAGGAGCCTATATACCAAATTTGGTGTCTCTATGTCTCATAGTCTCTGAGATCTAGGTGTTCATACAGACGGACAGACGAACATGGCTATATCGTCTCGGCTGTTGACACTGATCAAGAATATATATACTTTATGGGGTCGGAGATGCCTCCTTCTGCCTGTTACATACATTTTCTGTTGGCACTAAGTTATAATACCCTTCTACCCTATGGGTAGCGGGTATAAAAAGCAGTCATCAGTATTCATCTATAAAAAAAAATTGATATTTATCATTTTTCGTATAATAATTTTAAAGTCTTACCTCCCAATATTCTAGAGGGTCACCATTTTCTCCAAGGTTTTCTTTTTCAATGTGTTGCCTTAGTGCTATTATCGCATTTAAAAATGTGAACTTGAGTGGTCCTTGTTCTGAGGTTGGTGTTGGTGTTGGTTGACGTCGTGGATGGATGGACTCCAATTCCTGTTCCAATGCTTTGGCTGCGGGATCTGCATTTTATGACTTAAGAAATGCGTCCTTTTTAAAGCGGGGGTCAATTAGAGTTGCGATCCGAGGTGCTGTTCGAGTTTCAAAGTTGTGTAACCTATCAACTAAACGTTATTTACTATATGGTCATGTATTGATTTCCCTTCTAGCGTGCTTGTATTGAATTGATTAATTTTATGATGAATCTCTGCGATAACGGGAATGATCAGCGATACGGAAACGTTTTTGCTGGTTGAAACCGAAAGCGTGGCTTCATGAAAAGGTTACAGCATTTCGGTTAGCTCATTTAAAACTTCGCGTTCATCTTCTGTAATCGGCGCTGGTGCATTTCACATTCGTTCAGTTTTAGCATTCTTCTAATCATCTCATAAGCGCTGTTCCATCTTGCTGCTACTTCCTGTATTAATGTAAGAGGCTCTTCAGTTGTCTGTGCTTCTTTTAACTTTGCAGCGGCTATAGTGCTTTGTTTAAAATAGGTTACTTTTCCCATGCACTAACAGACAATTTTATTAACAACATCCATTTTGAAAACATCTTGAACCAGTAGGTTTATAGCAGGGCAAATGTTTGAATTGCAAAATTTCGCACGCTTTCTTCGTCGTACTACCAATGTCCGTTGTGACGGTAACTACCTTTTATAACAGACGCTGCTGAGCCAACACTACTTTTATTGAGTCCGCAATATTTTGTGCGATGTGATTTGTTGAGGTTATCAAAGGAGCTGTAGATAGCACTGCAGAGTTCAATTTAAAATTCTCGTTCACGAAATGGCATGTTGTGGTAATATAACCATCGTTTCTTGCAGATGTCCAAAGATCTGTTGTTAAACTCACATAATCTACTTTATCCAATACGGAACGCACTTTGCGCTGTAGTTGATCATATTCCCTGGGAAACATTACATCACGAAAATAAGGGGGACTGCTTCTTGCAAGAGTTCCATAAAACCTTCATCATGAACGCAAATAAAAGGGCGCACGTCTTTGGCAATCATACTCATAACTTTTTGATCAAGTCTCTTTCTGAGTTACTGCCATAGAAGGGCTCCTTGTTTAAAAAAGTTGCCATCGTTTTAGGCATTTCTCCCCTTTCAGTGCTCAAGCGACTTTGATGCATGCGCTTGAGATGGTCAAGCAGGTTTGTGGGCACCGGTCTTCAGCCATTTCCCGCAGTAGTTGCAAATGTAATGTTTATTGTCAGTGGTTTTTTTGAAATGGTCCCAAACAATCGAACGCTCTCTTTTCCGATATGTTTCTGTCTCCCACTCTAAAGAATTTGACAATTCCGCTTCTATTAAACAAATAAATAAATAAAGCATGTTAGTTAATTATATGTAATTCTGAATATTTCATCAATCTTAATATATATAAATCTCGTGTCACAATGTTTGTCCTCAATGGAATCCTAAACCACTTAACCGATTATATTAAAATTCGCACATCATGTGCAGTTCGATCTAACTTGAGAGATAGGATAGTTTAAATCTCAAATTATAGTCGCAATTTTAATTTATTGCTAATTATTTGTCTGTTATTATTTGACAAAGGTTGGCAGCACGCTCGATTGAAGCTTGCTATTAATCGATAAACTGCAATCGGAATATTAGCTCCCCCCACACACACACATACTGAAGAGATAGACACTCTCACTCACACAAACACAGACACGGACGAGAGGAAAGCCGACATGGAAACACACGTATTGTTGTTGTGCTAACGGTATTTACTATATTTTAGTAAAAAAAAGAAAAAACAAAAACAGTCACTTGATCGTTTTTTGTAAAACTGCAACCAAATACGCCATGCATTAAACTACCAGACAATTTTTGCACTGTTGTTCAGGATAAAAATGAATTGATTCAGAGTATTTTCCCGGATATACAGAATAATTATTTGAATCATGAATGGCTTAGTCAACGGGCGATTTTGGCAGCCAAAAACGTTGATGTTGACGAAATTAACTTCCAGATACAACAGTTTTTACCAGGCGATCTGATGTCTTTTAAATCAATCGATACTGTTGTTGATGAAAATGAAAGTGTAAATTTTCCGATTGAATTTTTAAATTCATTATATATCCCTGGAATGCCACCACATAATCTTCGATTAAAGATTGGTTCCCCTTTTATTCTCCTCCGTAATTTGAATCCACCTCAATTATGTAACGGTACGCGTTTGGTCATCAAAAAGATCACCGGAAACATTCTTGAAGCAACCATTTTGGCTGGGAAGTTTAAAGGAAAAGTGGTCCTGCTGCCACGTATTCCGATGATACCATCAGATTCTACCATACCCTTCAAAAGGCTACAGTTTCCAATTCGTTTAGCTTTCGCCATGTCTATAAATAAATCTCAAGGTCAAACAATGTCCATTTGTGGTTTAGATTTGGAAAATCCATGTTTTTCTCATGGGCAACTATATGTTGCGTGTTCACGTGTTGGGAAACCGTCGAATCTATTTGTGTTAGCTAAAGACAGGTTAACCAAAAATATTGTGCACCGATTGGTGTTAAATTAAATTGAAATTGAAAGTATTTATAATTCAAAAAAATAAATATTAATGTTTAAAAGTTTAAGACTGTCTGCCTAGCCTACCTCATTCATGAGTTTAAGCGTCACATGTTATTGACTGTATTATACTGTAATATACTTATATTTGTTATAAAATTAAATGGAAATAATAAATCTGATAAATTTTTATTTTGTATCTATTGATTTATGCTTAATATCAAGTGTTAGAACATTTTAATTAATTGTGTTCAACGTACTTCCCCTTCAAATCTCAATCCAGTGAATTTGTATACCAACATCAACATTTTCGTCTTTGTTCGTAAATAATTTCATTGTACTATAGGGTTATAGTAGTAGAAAGTCAAATAAGGAGATCACCATATTTTTTTACAAATACCATCTGTGTGAAAAAGCATAGTGGACTCCGTGACTAATGTTCTCTTATTGTTCCTCTTAGATTGTTTACTATAATGTAATATAACAAAAACTTTAGCCACAGCAACGCGTGGCCGGGTCAGCTAGTAATATAATAAAACAAGGTCTTGTCGCCAATTGGTTGCGACATGACTTTATTTTACGCCAAATTTATAAATGCATGTGTGTAAGTAAATTCGCAGCTTGGACTGCTAATAACTAAAAACTTACTTTTCAAGTACTTGTCCATCCTGCATCCATCCACATCAACCAACACCACCACTAGAAAACCAACATTGAATTAAATATTTAGTTAATTATAGAAAAACAATTAAAAACTACTCTTACAATTTCTCATTTATTGTGAAATAAAAAAAATATTAAAATTTGCAAATTTAATACACTTTACGGCGGGTAGGCCTTTCTTTCTCCCTTGCGTGACTTTGACACAACTACTCCAAACCGCCGCAGCGGGATCAGCTTCCATATATTAAAATTGACATATTTTTATACAGTAAAATTTCGGTAGAATAGAGTGTGAGTTGAACTCGGTCGTCCGGTCGTCTAAGAGCTTGCAACTCTAGTCCCAGAGCCACTACCGTCACTGCGGGCCGCGCGGCTAAACATTATTACATTTCAAGCATTGCATTTTCAAACTGTGATTAAAGATGGTTAAAGTAATTAAAAGCGCCTTAGTGGGCATTTCTAGGTTGTGCGAAAATTGCAGCATCGTAACTTTTACCGTTTAGGCTGTGCGTTGATAGTACTATAGCTCTTTCAGTGTCTATGAGCTACTTTATATATATAGATAAATATTACTGTCTTGCTATAAATGTTTTTACCACTTAAAATTGAGTGAAACCGGTTTTTAAAATAATGATAAAGTCATTATTATATTACTATTATTTTTTATTATTTATTTTATAATTGTGGTAAAAAAACAAAAAGAACATGACCCGTACATTCGCGACCGGAACTTAATTCAAATACAAAAAAAAAAACAAATTAAGATACTTTCTTTAAAAGAAAAAAAATTGATAATTTAGAATATTCCCATATCTATGTGGAAATTCCCATATATACATACATATGTACATATGAATTGTATGGTTAGCGACGGAAGCTTGTAGCCCGCTTGTCAACCACCAATCCCTCAGAGACTATAAGACATAGAGACACAACATTTGGTGCATAGGCTCCTACATTCCTTACGCAGATCAAGCTTATTTCGAAACTTGGATGCCACGCTCCATTCGCCCACAATATTCATAACTGTAGAACATGCCACGTTTTTTTTTATGTAAATCGCGTATAACTTAAAAATTTCTTAGAGTGATGATGTTTAATTTGGTTAGCCATCTGTGCTTAATACTCTTAATATACCCTGTAATTTTTGTAAAAATCTGATTAGTATAAAAAAAGTTAATTGTTAAATAATTGATCAAAAAAGTTGTTCCCAATACAAATAGACGTTTTAAGTGTGAGAATGACCTTGAGATATTAAATTTGGTGACAGTATTCGTGTAGGTCTTACGCAGATCAAGTTTGTTAAAGATTTTTGCGACGCTCCTTTTCGCCGCCGAAAACTGAAAAAGCCGTAATAATAGACCTAGAGCTTTAAATTTTGGTATGCATAATAATAATTATATATAGTCTCAATGATTCCCGTTAATTTGGTTTCGATCGAAAATCATGGAAGTTACTAAAGAATCAATTTCATAGGGTAATATTCACATGGAGCTGATCGCGCTTTGTTTGTTTGGTTGACAGTGTGACCATGTCGGTATATTATGGATTTTTTCAAATATATACAAAAAAGTCAGTATATTTATTTAGTATTTTTGTTGTTTACATATCATTTTAGTTTTTTCTTTTCTCTCGAAATGGGTTGCAGGTATCTTACGGTCGAGCTCGAAAGTAGCTTTCTTACTTGCTTTAATTTGTGAATGGAGTTATCTCTAAAAAAAAGGAACAAATCTAATGCTGAGAATTATAGAGGAATATCCTAATCGTCCGCTATTCCGAAACTGTTTGAGAAATGAATAACCTCCCAGTTACAGCATTCTTGTAGATCTATTATCTCACCATGCCAGCATTGGTTTATGAAATATAGATCTACTACTACTAACTTACTGGAGTTCACTTCTTTGGTAATTAGTGGTTTCCAAAACAAAATACAAACTGATGTTATTTATACTCATTTCAATAAAGCTTTTGACTCTGTTAATCACTCACTATCATTACATAATCTTTATCTCTTGGGATTTCCAAATAACTTAGTTATCTGGATATCTAGCTATTTAAATCTCAGAACCCAGAAAGTGTATTTTAACGGCTTAGTCTCCAAGTCTGTTAAGGTCACTTCCGGTGCACTTCAAGGGAGTCACCTTGACCCCTTGTTATTTACATCTTCCATCCGTTATTAAATTTTCTCGTGTGTTAATGTATGCCGATGATGTCGACCTTTGATTATCGTCAGTTGATTCTCAATCTGGCCAAATGCTGCAAGCTGATCTTGACAGCTTCCAATCTTGGTGTCATATAACCCTTTTAAATCTTAATTGCAATAAATGTAACGTAATGTATTTTTACAGGCGTTTGCCTTTTAACAATACTTATTTTCTACATGCAAAATCTCTTGAGCGTATTGAGTATGTTAAAGATCTAATTATTCCGCACGATCCCAAACTTAAGTTTGACAAGCACATCTTGGCTATAACAAATCGTGTCCTTGGTTTCATTAAGCGTTTTCCGAAAGAATTTAATGATCCCTACATCACTAAAATTCTTTATACATCTCTTGTTCAACCTATTCATGAATTTGGCTCTTGTATATGGCGTCCCCAATATAAGGAAAGAATAGAATCCGTACAAAAACAATTTGTCTTGTTTGGCCTTCGGGGTCTTAACTGGAGTGCTAACACTTCTTTACCTTCCTAACGTAGTAGACTTTTATACATAAATCTTCCTTCCCTTTCTGATCGTAGAACCATGCTTGGTGTAATTTTCAGCTCATTAGTGGTGACATTGACTCTTCCGAATTGATTAGCCTAAAAAATTTTAAGGGTCCGATCAGAAATACTATGCTATACATGACCCGTTCAGTATTTTATGTTCTAACCATAACGATTACTATTTTATAATAAATAATGTTCCTTCGTTTTCCGCTCTAAGAAATTTGAAATTAAGTCAAGTGATGCGCCCCTTACGGTGCTTGGTGTCGTTGAGCCACTTGATGCTGTTCGTTAGCACATCAACGTCCAAATAACAATTTCGATAAATTGATATATATTTCCATAATACATTCAAATTCATTGTCCCGCGTTATAATTACGTGGAACAATTGCCACGTGATGAGATTTTGTTAAAGCACAGAATCGTTGTTCGATTTAAAAGGTCCTCCGAAAAAATACTTGACGAAACAATAGAGAAACGGCTTTTTTAAATTAAAATAAAAACTATTTCTTCTTCCATATAGTATTGTCCTTACTTCAAGCAAAAGCCTAACGATGATCTACAAACGTATTAATATTGACAAAATATATAGTTGATATTAGATAATTTTGTCAAATCATTTCTCATTATCTTTCTATAAGTGGTATTTACCTATAAATAATTGATGGTTACAGCAAATAAGCTAAATTCGAAAAAAATTTTAAAATGCAAGTTTAGTAGACAAATATTTTTCGAAGTGCTTCAATCAACATGTTTTAAAGATTCCAGTTTAGGTGTATATTAATTCAGTTATTCCTTTTAATGTATCAAATTTTTAATATAAATATACAAATATAGAGCAAATACAGCTTCTACGAACACTCCTCCTGGCTTTTCCGAACACAGCGTGCCACTTTGCGCTTGAAATCAGTGTAGGATTCTCTCCACTCCTTAGCTGCATCGACATTTGCCGGAGACTCATCGTTCGGATCTGCTAGCATTGATATCACGGATATCAAGATAGTTTCCACTGTGTGAACAGGCAACCAACGCTCTGATGCTTTCTCATAGCCCCATTTGTCATCCCCAGGCTCATGCAAAATCGAAATGCAAACATCTCCATTTTTTTCAATATTTGGATGCCATATTTCTGTGACAAACTTCATTCTCGGCGGCCGCAGTGGATACTCCTTCGGAAAATACAAATGCGCTTTAAAAAATCCTCCTTCGCTGTAGAAAAAAAACAATTATAAATAAAGTTGTATAAGTTTCTATAAGAATATTATTCATAAATTGCTTGACCGCTCGAGAAGCTAAATTAATATATGTTACTTTTTTCCAACACAGATTTAGATGATACAGAGCTGAATGGATGCAAGCCTCCGTTTTGGCAACATCTACAACGAAAACTTTAAGCCGATTTTTCTCGACTTCAGATTTTTGCGTTTTCGTAAAGCTTATGGACACTATTACGATTAAAGTAAAAACCATATCGAAATGATTGAAACAGTATTGTCTAAATAGAATTTAATTTTTTTCTACGTGAACCTAAAATCCAATATCTAGACTTTTTGTAATATTTTAAAAAAGTGCTTAAAGTTGAAAATTGATTTCCAAAAATTTCGTTTTTAGGTTCAAAAAGTCATAACATTTATTTTCTTACACTTCCAAATGTGTTCTAAAGATGAATCATTTTGAATTTTTGAAATCTGACAGAAAGTACAATCTCCAGTCAGCAAATCTTTAATATTCGTACAAAATACACCAGAAGTCTCATGACGGTTGCTACACTCCATCCATTTAAAAAAAAAATCGCTTCATTTTTTACGTTCTACATGTATATCACCCTATATATGTACTAGGTGGGCTGAAAAGTAACCTCCTTGACCAATGCGCTGCTATCGCAAAAATGTTTGTCGTTCCTTATAGTCCATTCATATTTAGGTATCCATGTTAAAATTCAGCGCGATACAGCCCTTAGTTTTGTTTTGACAGCTGATATTTGTTGACGTGTTTGACATAATTTTGACCATGGATAAAAACGATTTTCGTTCCCTCATAAAATATTATTTTTTGAGTGGCAAAACAGCGACGGAAACTAAACAAAAGTTGGTTAAATACTATGCGGCTCATGCTCCTTCAGATTACACCGTGAAATATTGGTATCGAGAGTTTCTTGGTGGCCGAAAGTCCATTACCGATGAAGTCCTTAGTGGCAGGACCTCCGATGCAGTTACACAGGAAATTGTCAAAAAAATATATGAAATGGTGTTGGCTGATCGGAAAGTGAAAGTCCGCGAGCTAGCAGAGGCCGCAAGGATTAGTACTGAGCGAAAAGGACATATTTTGGGCGAAATTTTGCACATGAAAAAATGATCCTGCCGTTGGCTGCCGCGTTTGCTGACTCCAGACCAAAACCATGGTTTCACAAAAATGGCTAAAATCAACGATTTAGGACTCCAAGTGCTTCCCCATGCACGTTATTCACACGATTTGGCTCCCACGGACTATTACCACTTCCCAAACCTCAAAAGATGGCTCATCAATAAAAAATTCAGCTCGCGAGAGGAAATTATCGATGCTGCATAGGAGTATTTTAGACCTTCCGGAGAATTACTTTTCAGATGGGATAAAAAAGTTAGAAAATCACTGGAATAAGTGTATCGACCTAAAAGGAGACTACATTGAATATAAAAGAAGAAAAAAAATAAAACACAATTTTTTTCATTTCCAAGGAGCTTACTTTTCAGCCCACCTAGTATCTCGAAATTAACTAACGATTTTTCATAAATGAAATTGATTGAACAGTTAAATTTTCTATAGAATTGTATGTCATTATTGAAAATAAGTACTTTATTTTCAATTATCGTGTATCTTTTAAAACGTGTAGTTACATTTAATTTAATGATTTCAAAATCTCATATGAAACTTAACGCATTTTGAAAAAATGTGTCTTAATTTGGGTTCAAAATATATATCGTGAATATCGTGCTACATTAAGGAATTATGTCATTTCGTTCGATATAAAGGAAAAAAATTAACCATGTTTGCAACTTTTAACGAAAAGTAAATACAAAAAACCATTTTACCTCACTTATGTCTAACTAGATATATATCTAATAATGTAGAAGAGCTTTAACTCTTCTTATTCTTATCTAATTTTCCAACGAATGTATATTATTTTTACAATGGTAAATCGTTAGATACTTCAAATGATATGCAGCCTAGATTTGACACAATTTCAAATTATAAATTTAACTTCCTGAAACAACTTGGTGGTGAATCATGTAAATTTATTCATAGTACACTTAAAAAAAATATATTTGCATAAACATATGTATGTATATACTGTTATAAACCTACTAAAGTGTGTCTGGTGGTCCAATTATGAGTACTTCCCAACGGAATATATCATTTTCATCAATTAATCCAGCTGAGAAACCTTCTACTGGGTTCTTATTTAATTCTGAAATAAAAAATTATGTATCGTTATTGTTTTTTATATTAATATAGAAAAAATAGCCCCTAAATTATTTCTAAAGTTACAATCCCTACTGTAACTTCGCATTGAAAACCTGTGAACACAATTAATTTTAAATCGAAGTAAGAAAGCTACAATCGCTACACTACCCGCTACACGTTTTATAAGAATGCAAAACACTTCTACGTGAATAAAAATATGCTTTAGAGGGTCATAGTTGCCTCCTTCTGCCGGCCTGAAAACGTACGTCTGACACGCGAGATTTACTCATATGAAACCTTTGAACAACCCGAGATCTGAAATAAACTCGTATTCTTGGTACTTGTTTGTGGACGTCAAAATTTTTACAATTCATAGAGTCGTCGATAATAGTGTACATTTTGACCGACTTGGATATATCGTCTACGCAATTGACGATGGTTTTATGTTGGTACATGTTGCATAAATTTTTTTCGAACGAAATATTCTCAAAAAGGGCGTGGCAACAAACCCGGTCTATGGGGAACATCCATTTACGAAAAATCCCACAAAATGCATCAGCTTTGGTTATTTACAGTGGCTCACACCTTATTTCGTGCAGAGGAAATGTCAATTTTCAAAGTCGAATATCTTTTGAGCCAGGAGGAATTTGATAAAAATTTAAATGCAGATATTTATTATATATGTAGGTACTTCATTGTTTTTCCTTTTTTCTAAATAACACTTAAAACTTAAAATAACATAAAATATTTGCATATTTAAAGTCACAGCTTATTTCGTGCAAGATTTTTGGATGCACTTTATTTTTGGAATTGGGGTTTAAAAATGGAAATTTCTTAATGAATACTATTGGTTATATTGTTTGTCAATATTTTCTGATATTTAATTATAACTGGTCACACTACAAATACATTATATTTGAAATTTTGCAAATTGAGCCAAGTACCACAATTGAAAAGCGGGAATTAGTCCTAAATCATTTTAAAAATGGGATCACTCAGCGGGAAATAGCTAGGATGGTTGGATTAAGCCCCAGTACAGTGCAGTATATCATTAAACTTTTTGTCAGGGAAAATCGGGTGGCAGATAAGGGCCGAAACGCTCCGAACAAAATCTTCAATGAGACCGAGGAAAGACGAATCGTCCGCAAAATTAAAGTCAACCCCAAATAATCGGCTCCAAAATTGACATCCGCAATGGAGAATGAAATGGGGAAGAAATGTTCTGTAGAAACTGTCCGCCGTATACTTTGGGATCAGAACTTTAATGGTCGAGTAACTCGGAAGAAGCCATTTATAAATAAGAAAAACCAGCTATGCAGACTTAAATTCGCCAAGGATTACGTAACTCGTCCTATGAACTACTGGAACGAAGTTATTTTTGCAGATTAGTCCAAATTTAATATATTTGGGTCGGATGGGATGCAGTATGTTTGGAGACAACCAAATACAGAGCTCTAAAACAAACATTTAAGACCAACGGTAAAACACGGAGGTGGGAGTGTGATGGTTTGTGCTTGCATGGCGGCTTCAGGAGTTGGAAATTTAGTTTTCATCGATGGGAACATTGACAAAATGATGTATCTTCAAATATTGAAAGATAATCTCATTCAAAGTGCGGGCAATCTGGGCTTGGAAGGGCGGTTTAGATATTACCAGGATAATGACCCAAAACTCAAATCGGCTATTGTGCAGTCCTGGTTGATCTGGAATTGTCCGCACGTTATTATTCCACCAGCCCAGTCACCTGACCTCAATGTTATTGAGAATTTATAGGCCATTCTCGATCATGCCAATCGCAAGAGGTCCATATCTAATAAAAATGACCTTAAAAAAGCGCTGGAATCACGTTTAAAAGACGTCATTAAACAGAAAGGCGGTCACACTAGGTTTTATTTTTTTAGTTTTAGAATTACATTTTAATAGCAAGTTCCTTGCACGAAATAAGCTGTGACTTTAAATATGCATTTAAATTTTTATCAAATTCCTTCTGGCTCAAAAGATATTTGACTTTGAAAATTGACATTTCTTCTGCACGAAATAAGGTGTGAGCCACTGTATTTAGCATTTGAGGTCCAAAATTTATTCACAGCTAAATCATTTCGTCTGTTAGTAGTAATAATTGTCCCTTCGGCTTTCAAAATTGCTTTGTTCTTATTCAGATAGTTATCGATACAAAGATACGTACATATCTACAAAAATTTCAAGTGTATGGTACTAAAACTTTAATTCTTATTTTTAAGCATTTATTTTCTAATATTAGATTAGTCTATAAAAAAAATACTATATTCAGCTATATATGTAAGCCGGCTCACAAAGCAAGTCTGATGCATACCCACATGCGTGTAGGTATGTATACAAATCCTGCACATGTACATATGTACATATCTGAACAAATAACATAATTTAATATCCAGAATATGCATACATATATTTAAATAAGTGCATATGTATACACATATTGTCTTCCACGCATGCATCATTAATAAATTCAATTGTGCAGTCGTTGACTTAAGACATATATGTATATTATATACACAGTCAAATGTATACACACATGTCTAAAAATGTCATATTTTATTCTCAAACAGACAAAAATAAATATGTACATGCAAATGCTTGCTTGTAAATTCATAGGTAGACATACCTACATATGAATATGTATATATTTAGAATTAAGCATGTGAAACATACCTGCCAATTGTTTCTTCAATAGCAATGATGATTGAAGTTCAGACATTTTCACTTTAATTCTGAAATATTATTATAGGGTAAATAGCATCCAACATTAAAATATAAAAATTGTACTTTTCAATGAATGTGTAATTTATTTAATATAAAATCCGACAATATACTTTTCTCATTCTCTGCAGACGGAACAAGGTAATTTACTGAAACAATGTGGAAACAAAATCTTCTGTGATCTAGTTCAAGAAACGACTCAAAAGAAACAAGATTTCAATAATTAGTTTATACTTGCTCTTTTTCATAATATTTTAACACGGGTGCTTAGACCCCGTTTCGACTGCTGTTGCGTCGACTTCTGGGCCAGCTGTTTAATATTGTGGTCATTGGCGATAAACGAAATTATAAATTGTGCTTTTATGCACACCTTGTAGTTATTGTATCATGGATGGACCCTGATACGTAGTAAATATGATATAGGAAATTACTCTTTACCGTATCCACACTTAAGCATCGCGTTAGAGCTAACGTAAAAAGTAAAAAACCCTTTATACTATGTTCAGCGTTAGCTTCCACGTTAACTTGACAGCAGATACTTCAGATTGTCTGCAGAAATAATTTGACAAATTCAATGATTTATATAGCCCTTTATAAATTGAGGGAATGAGAGAATTTCATTCAATGAACACATTGGCTGACTGGGTCAACATTTTTCCGAATACTAATAGACTCCCAATATGAACAGGTTAGAAACAAGTGTTGTTATATTGAGGTTCACTTTCGTTTGCACAAATATCACAGCGCATGCCTTGTATGTTATCTGTATAATCGTGTTCCCCGTCGAATAAGTGTTATTTTCCTTGCCCGCAAAAAACAACTACAAAATCTTACAACAAATTTTTTGTAATTATTTTATATTTCTCTAAGCATTAAACTAAGTGAGTAAAGCTTCAAGCCTATATACATATGTATGTCCATTTACCAACCCGTTAAAATTTTAAAAATTTTAAAACGATTATGAAATAACAAAATAATTATATTTGCAAAAGCTAATAAGTAATTTTTCTGAGCTTGCATTCCCTTGCTAGTATTCGATGACTAATGTGGAAGGCAAAATATTATTTCTTTTCTAGACTATTGCCCAGTTTTCCTGCAATGTAGCTCGAATTTCTGTCGTTGGGTTTTTGTCATACTTCAATCATTTGTTTTCCAATTAAAACCTATATGTGTATGTATATATCGGAAAACACACATTTTAATATTTATTTTGTAATGTTTGTGTAACATATTAAGTTTTTTTTAAATTTAATTTAAAGTTGACTTTGAACAGTTGATATTGAGAAAATTCGAATAGTAACATTTGGAAATAGAAAACTTTAATATATGAAATAGTTATACATTTTAAATTCAAAATGACAAATACATATAAATAATTAATATAATTAATATAATATTAAAACATGTAGGGGGTATTTAATCAATATTAATCTATCCTAGCATTCGTAGCATCGGGGTTATATATACTATAATAGTTAAAATATCTTAGTAGGTGTGAAAAAATTAATAATCACCCTTAATAAGTAGTTTAACTGTAAACATAACATGAACCCGTATTCCAGAAACAGACCAGCGAAGCAAAAAGTAGCATTGGTGTTATCAAATTACTTTGCCCATCGTTTAATGAACCCAATAACTCGTACGAAGTATGTTTGCCAATTTCGTTTTAAGCAGGGTTCGCAATTACTACTCCGTAGCAGCGAGATTCATAAAATTGTCGCTATGCTATTGCTACCGCTCTCGATTTGACGAGAGCCGTAGCAGAGCCATAATTAATAAAAATTCAAAACACCGTTATGGTCACACTGTCAACTAAACAAACAAAGCGCGGGCAGCTGCAAGTGAATTTTGCATATAAAATTGATTCTTAAATAACTTCCTTGTTTTTCATTCGATCTCAACCAAATTCACAGGAATCATTGAGAATATAATTATTATTATGCATACCAAAATTCAATGCTCTAGGTCTATTATTACGGCTTTTACAGGCTTTTGGGGGCGGAAAGGGGCGTGGCATCCAACTTTTGAAATAAACTTGATCTGCGTAGGACCTATAGGAGTACTGTCCCCAAATTTGGTAGCTCTAGCTCTTATAGTCTCTGAGATCTAGGTGTTCATACAGACGGACTGACGGACATGGCTATATCGGTTCGGCCGTTGACACTGATCAAGAATATATATAGTTTATGTGGTCGGAGATGCCTCCTTCTGCCTGTTACATACATTTTCTGTTGGCACTTAGTTATAATACCCTTCTACCCTATGAAAAACAAGGAAGTTATTAAAGAATCAATTTTATATCGATCGCTGTCACTCTTTGTAGCAAACAGACGTGTTTTTTTGTGCGCCCCGCAAAATTTTTCGCTATTTTGTATCTAACAACCGGTGTTTAATACATTTTCTTTAAAGTAATTACTTTAATTGTTTGCTACATCGCGTCTCTATCCTGTGATATTGCATGTTATTAGTGTTTTATCACATAATTGTGAATTTTATTTGTGCTTATTTTGAGCTCTGTTTATTTCTACATAAACTGAGTTCAAAGTTTTGTTGTTGTGGTAAGCATTAGATTTTGCGTGTCTATTCTTTGTGCTTTCCTTTCCGCTCGCAGTGTGACGGTTACTCTCTCAACAACTCTCAGTTGACAGTATTTCGTTAGTGGCGCTCTCTGCTCTCACTGCTTGCTCTACTGTTTTGTTGTTGCTAACATATTTTTGTTTTGAATCTGTACAGTGGGCATAGTTCCTACTAGTTCAAAGTAAATTTTTTTTAATTTTGTAAATTTTTAATTTGCTTTTTTTTATTTTCATTTATAATTGAAGGCAAAATTGTGTGTTGTCTGAAGAGTTGCTAGAAGCAGATCACGGCTTCGCAACCCAGTATGGCCTGCTGGCTCTGCGATAACGTAGTACACGTAAAGTGTGTAGGTTATTCAGGGCTAGTTGCAGATGCCATTGCCAAGAGAACTGGGCTTAACTGGTGTTGTGAGTCATGTCGAGAAGTTGAGTGAGAAATGCGGATGTTTATGAGACAGACAAGAGTCGGTTTTACTAATCTGATTGGTGGCTTTCATAAGTTAAATGATCAGTTTAGTGCTTTGAATTCTCAGTTTAATAGTTTGAAACTTATGGCTGAGTCTCCAAAGCGAAAAAAATCAACTTCTTGTGACTTACAATTATCCAACTTTTTACCTCTACCATCGACTGACCCACCCACTACTCTGTTGGTTCCACAGTTAATTTCGTTTGCCACCCCAGTAGCAACAACCGCTGCGGAAAGCATTCTCATTAGGGAACCTGCTCCACCGACATTAGTTAACGCCGAATTTGTGTCTGAATTGTCCACGGTTGTCACTAGAAGTAGAGGCAAGCCGAATCCTAAAAAAAAAGTTTCTTCCGCACCTCCTCCAACTGTCGGATCACCGACTTTATTAGGTTCCAAAGATAATATACCAAATATTACTCCTTTGGCTCCTAAACCACATGTGGGGGTTCCACCAATGAAACAGATTTTTGTTTCAAGGCTTGCCCCTGATCTCACGTCAGATGACGTAAAGGCTTTCATTATAGCCAAAATTAAAAATGCCAATCCAAAAGTTGAAAAATTTAAATTTGCTTATGATAGATAAATTGCATCTTTAAAGATCAATGTCCCACCTTCACTTTTTGAAACCATATGCTCACCAAGTTTTTGGGCAGAGCATTTGGTGGTAAAAGAGTTCAAAGCCAAAGTTAAAAATCGGACTCCGATTGGGCTCTTACCAAATGGACCTGTACAGTCTCAATCTCAATCTTCTTCTTCATCTTCAAAAAACTAATCTCATCATTTCTTATAACCTATCAAAATGTGCGTGGTTTGCGTAGTAAAATAAGTAAGCTATACGTCGACAGTTTCACTTTTTCTACTGATGTAGTTGCGTTTTCGGAAACCTGATTAAGTTCGGATATTTCTGATTCCGAACTTTTTCCGTCAAAGTACACTATTTACAGGCAAGATCGTTCTTCCCGAAGAGGAGGTGGTGTTCTATTTGCAGTAGACTCCAACTTCTCATCGGAGCCATTACATTATAATAATCCTAATAATATAGAGTTTCTATTAATAAAAGTAAATTTTCATGGTGTAAGTTTATTTCTTACTTGCTCATATATACCTCCGTCGTCCGATTTATCTGTATACCAGGATCACCTGGAAGCAATAAAATCTATTTTTGCTTTGTTATCTGACAAAGATCATGTTGTTGTTCTAGGAGACTTAAACCTTCCTGGAACAGCTTGGTATTCTTGTGATAACTTCTGTTTTCTTATTCCATCGAACCGACATGACTTTATTGATGGTTTACATGAATTATCTTTGGGTCAAATTAACAATATACGAAATTCTCTTTATCGCCAATTAGATCTATGCTTTGTCTCTGAACCTACCAGCGTAGTTCTATCTAGATCGGAACCACTTACATCTCCTGAAGACCCTTATCATCCAACTCTGGAGTTAAGGATCGAACTTAGCAGATCTGTACTCGCTAATTCTGATATACCTGCCGATCGAGTTTGTTGCTTTCGAAAGGCAAACTAAAGGCAAAGGCTAAATTTTCAGACCACATTTTTAGAACGGTCAATAAAGCTATGTCTGTACTCGGTTTCATTAAGAGATGGTCAAAGGAATTTGATGACCCTTATATTACTAAGGCCCTTTATACATCACTTGTTCGTCCGATTCTGGAATATGGTTCGTGCGTATGGTCTCCACAGTATTCTGTGCACCAAGATCGCATTGAATCTGTTCAAAAACAATTTCTCTTATTTGCTTTGCGTGGCTTGAACTGGAATGCTGAAGTGAGATTGCCGTCATATAGTAGTAGACTTCTTTTAATTAACCTACCTTCTTTAGCTAACCGTAGAATAATGCTTGGCATTTTATTTATTTTTAATCTTATTAATGGTGATATTGACTCTTCAGAGATAATATCGCGACTAACCTTTTCCGTTCCATCTAGACTAACCCGTAGTTACATCCCGCTTGCTCTCCCCCTATGTAGATCTAATTTTGCATTGCATGACCCTTTTAGAGTTTTATGTTATAACTATAATAGATTTTATCATGTATTTTCTAGCGCTAACACTGCTTTTAATCTTAAAACTTTACTACTAACCTATTTAATTAATAATTAGACCGAATTTAGCTTATAGTAATAAATTAAAAAATTTTCATTCCACCCGTTTATTTCTTACGTCCGATCCTGAATTTCTATTTTATGCTATCCGCGTTTTTTTTTGCATGCCCGAATCAATCCTGTCCGAACGCGAATCGTGTCGTTCGTTCTGCGACAGCGCCTCTCGGTCGGTTGGGCGGGAGGAGGGTTTATTGGGATCCGCGCGTAACAAGCATTGGCTTGGTATCGCTTGGGCCACTTGAATGTGCATACAATGTACGTCAACGTCCAACAATATATGCAAAATTCACTTGCAGCTGCCCGCGCTTTGTTTGTTTAGTTGACAGTGTGACCATAACGGTGTTGTGGATTTTTACCCGCTATATTCAAATATATACAAAAAAACAAGTTTTAGTATATTTGGTATATTTTTTGTTAAAATATTATTTATGTTTTTTGTTTTCTGTCGAAATGGGTTGCGGGTATCATACGGTCGAGCACTCTCGACTGTAGCTTTCTTACTAGTTTTTTTTATATATTTGAAACTAGCGGGTATAAAAATCCATAACATACCGACATGGTCACACTGTCAACTAAACAAACAAAGCGCGAGCAGCTGCAAGTGAATTTTGCATATAAAATAGATTCTTTAATAACGTCCTTGTTTTTCATTCGATCTCAACCAAATTCACAGGAGTCATTGAGACTATAATGCTCTAGGTCCATTATTACGGCTTTTCCAGTTTTTGGGGGCGGAAAGGAGCTTGGCAAAAATCTAAAACAAACTTAATCTACATAAGACCTACACGATTACTGTCACCAAATTTGATATCTCTAGGTCATTCACACACTTAAAACGTCCATATGCATTGGGCACAACAATTTTGATAAATACTTTAACGAATAACTTTTGTTCTACTTATTCGATATGTACCAATTACAGGGTATATTAAGAGTGTCAAGCGCAAACGGCTAACCAAATAACACATCATTACGCGGACATGGCTATATCCTCTCGGCTGTTGACATTGATCAAAAATATTTATAGTTTATGGGGTCGGAGATGCGTCCTTCTGCCTGTTACATACATTTTCTGTTGGCACTAATTTATAATACCCTTCTACCACTAAACAAAGAACACATAGATGTGTCAAATGGCGAAAAAGTGATTTCACTTGAAACAGCATTATTAGCACCCCAAGCGAATACAACAACCGCTGAGTGCACGGCTGATTTCGAATTTCGAACATCTGGAGCTGTGCACCATGGTTTCCGTTTTATCCTTTTCCCGGACAGATCTGTCCGGTTTTTAACTGCGTCAGGCGGAAAAAATTTAAAACATCCCCTAGCCTTTTATCTGTCCTTTTTATACCCGCTACCCATAGGGTAGAAGGGTATTATAACTTAGTGCCAACAGAAAATGTATGTAACAGGCAGAAGGAGGCATCTCCGACCACATAAACTATATATATTCTTGATCAGTGTCAACAGCCGAGACGATATAGCCATGTCCGTCTGTCCGTCTGTATGAACACCTAGATCTCAGAGACTATAAGAGCTAGAGCTACGAAATTTGGGGACAGTACTCCTATAGGTCCTACGCAGATCAAGTTTATTTCAAAAGTTGGATGCCACGCCCCTTTCCGCCCCCAAAAGTCTGTAAAAGCCGTAATAATAGACCTAGAGCATTGAATTTTGGTATGCATAATAATAATTATATTCTCAATGATTCCTGCGAATTTGGTTGAGATCGAATGAAAAACAAGAAGGTTATTAAAGAATCAATTTTATATGCAAAATTCACTTGCAGCTGCCAGCGCTTTGTTTGTTTAGTTGACAGTGTGACCATAACGGTGTTGTGATTTTTACCCGCCATTTTCAAATATATACAAAAAAACAAGTTTTAGTATATTTGGTATATTTTTTGTTAAAATATCATTTAAGTTTTTTGTTTTCTCTCGAAATGGGTTGCGGGTATCATAAGGTCGAGCACTCTCGACTGTAGCTTTTTAACATGTTTTTATTTTGGCCTGGCCTTTTTTATCCGCTTTTTATTTTTGTGTAAAGTGCTGAAAAGTAATCCAAATGTACATTACTTTTATATCGATAGCAGCACTTTTAAATTAATGCAACCCTGTTGTAATCGTAAATCGTATATATCGATATACAGTGCTATCAGTTGTTACTTTTATTGTGAAATTTGTGCGGGAAAGATGCCAAGAGAAGTTTATTGTATCGCAATACAATACAATACACCTTATTAATTGGACTAATATTGATACCACAGTTGCGTTTTGGGCAGAGGTGAGAAATTATAAAGACTCGGCTGGCAATAACCCATTTATGGAATTGGCAACATTTGCTCTACAACTGCTGTCGCTGCCCTAGTCAAATGCAGAAGTTGAGCGTGTTTTTAGCCAAGCTAATTTGGTAAAAACCAAATTGCGCAACCGACTGCAAATAGAAACTTTAAATGCGATTTTATCGATCAGGTAAATATTTATACCCGCTACCCATAGGGTAGAAGGGTATTATAACTTAGTACCAACAGAAAATGTATGTAACAGGCAGAAGGAGGCATCTCCGACCCCATAAAGTATATATATTCTTGATCAGTGTCAACAGCTGAGACGATATAGCCATGTCCGTCTGTCCGTCTGTCAGTCTGTCCGTCTGTCCGTCTGTATGAACACCTAGATCTCAGAGACTATAAGAGCTAGAGCTACCAAATTTGGGGACAGTACTCTTATAGGTCCTACGCAGATCAAGTTTATTTCAAAAGTTGGATGCCACGCCCCTTTCCGCCCC